>OZ059830.1:11450954-12019325 GCA_964057195.1 Orthosia cruda | reverse complement strand
ACTGTTAAAGAGATCGCATATTCAAATAAATCTAAAGAAGTCCCATTAGAATTATTATGCAATAACAATCCATTGAATTCAGCAAATGATGTAAATCTCTACTTTGCAAATGTGGGCAAATCTTTAGCTGAGAACACTTAAGTAAGAATAATACCAGAAACAAACCCTATACATTAAATTCATCTTGTCACTCTTTTGCTCTTATACCTTCTGATGAAGATGAAATTGGGACACTAATAACAGGTTTAAAAAGTGATTGCTCTGTTGGCCTGGATAAATTATCTGGTGAAGTCTTAAGGGGGAACAGGGATGTCCTGACAGCTCCGATATTATACATTTGCAACTTATCACTTTCGACTGGAGTTTTCCCTATAGTCTACAAGAAATCGCGAATACACCGGATTTATAAAGCTGGAGACAGAGGCTGTGTCAATAATTATAGGCCAATTTCTGTTCTCCCAACTCTTTCAAAAATTTTGGAACGCTTTATTAATAAGAGACTAGTTAAATATCTGGCAAATAAAAATCTTCTTTCTAAATCACAATTTGGTTTTAGGCAAACCGATCCACAGCTGATGCGGTATTTGAGCTGTCAAATTATGTAGTTAATAATTTTGATAATAAAAAGAAACAATTGGGATATTTTTAGATTTGGCAAACGCATTTGACACAGTCTCTGTCCCTTTGTTGATATAAAAGCTAGAAAACCTTGGTGTCAGAGAACTCCAGTTGAAACTTCTCCAGGACTACCTGACGGACAGGACGCAATGTGTTCAAATTGGCAATGTCATCAGTGCGGAGGTCCCCGTGATTTTTGGTGTTCCTCAGGGCAGTATACTGGGGCCTAAACTCTTCCTTGTGTACATTAACGACCTGTTTCAGATGGAAATCCCTAATGCAAAGATAGTTACCTCGCAGATGACACGGCCCTGCTTTTTTCCGGTGACTCTTGGGACGAGGTTTTCTCATGTGCCCAGGAAGGAATGAATATGGTGACTAGTTGGTTGTGCAGGAACCTTCTAACGCTAAATGATGCGAAGACTAATTACATAACCTTTGCCATAAAAACTAGTGATAGGCCTGATCCTTTGCATCGTATTATCTCACACTCATGCTCTAATCCCAATAATACTAGCTGGGATAGTGCGTAAACTGATGGTGATCTTTAAGGCCTTAAGACATGTCGCTCCAAAAAGTATTTATTTCGCTTTCAAGTCGGTTTATTTCACCCTCTGCCAGTCTCTACTTATTTATTGTATTACCTCATGGGGAGGTGCCTGTAAGACGCAATTTTTGAAGATTGAAAGAGCCCAAAGAGCACTTATTAGGGTGAGCCTGTGCCTGCCATTTTATCACCCAGCGGTAGACCTCTATAAGAGATGGGAGGTGTTATCGGTTCGACAGCTTTTCATTTTGTATACGGTTCTGAAAAAGCATTCCCTTTAAAAATATGAACCAGATAAATTTAGAAATAAGCGACGCAAGGATTGGTTTGCACTACAGCGTCTTTTAGAACTAAACTTGCACATCGATTCTTTTGCTACCTAAATTGGAAAATTTGTATAATAAGTTGAACAGGTCTCTTTCCATGTACTCTCTACCGAAAGCTAAATGCAAATCTGTGGTCATGGAGTAGTTGATTAAGTTAGATTACGAACTTACAGAAAAATTACTCCATAATTTTTTAAATTGAATTATACTGGATTGAATTGGATTAAATTCGATTGGATTAAATTAAGTTAAATTAAATTGATTAAATTAGATTAGATTAGGTTATTTGACTAAGTTAAGTTAGATTAAGTTAAATTGAATTGCATTGGTTTAAATTAAATTGAATTGAATGGAATTAAATTGAATTAGTTAAAATAAATTGAATTACATTGGATTGGTGTATAATGATTAAATTTTAATGAAGTAAATTGGTTTGGATTGAATTGAATTGGATTAAATTAAATGCAAGCACACACATACATGCTTCACACTTCTACGCACACACATAACCACAACTAAAACGAAGTAAATAACTTCGTGACACACACTGTGGAGTTTTTTTTTATTTTTTATTCCATTTGTTATTTTTTGCATGATAATGTTTAAAAAGTTTTGTTAATCATCTCACTCATTTCTTCTAACAGTCTTACAAACTGGACCAAATTTAAGGTAACTAAACCAGAACCACTATATTGTATTGCTTTCGTTTTCTGGGGTGGGGACCTGGTGATTTGTAATACAGACATTCTTATGCCTAATTTCAGACACCAGCTCCTCACACATTCTAGACTCAGAACATAATACTCGTATGTACCTGTATTTTTATACCTTAGTAACTTTTAATGTCTGTTTTGTGAGGAGAAATAAACGATTTTATTATTATTATTTTTAAATTGCTTCAGCAATCAAAAAGCTGATTTTGACAACCAACACTAAAAGCCGTCGTTCAGGCCAGTTCAATTTTATGCCAATCGGCTTTTCGCACAATATTCAACAAATGGACGACGAGTTACCCAACCATCTCATTAACACAGGCACGCTCGAGCAGATACGTAAAAGCAAATCAAGTTAGTCAGATTTACATCGATTAACTGCTTTAATTCAAGGCCTGTTTACACAGTCCGATCAGATCCGCCAGATTAGAGGAAATGCGGGCAGAGAGCTCCGACTGAATTTCCTTAGTTTAAAGTCATAATTCGAGGTGCTATTTCTTCTTCTAGTATTGGACAAATTTAAAAGATATTTCATAAATAATAATATTAGGATATATGTTGTGCTTCTAAGTGTTTTCTTTTATAGTTGTCAAACTTGAACACTAGATCTGTGTTGACAGCGCCATTTTGAACATTTTTTGAGGATTCTGGTGCTTCTAAAGATAATGTATCATCAAAAAGGATAACAAAGGGGCATGTATATATCTTTGTATTTCAGTTAATGGAATATCTTTTAAATTGGTCCAATATTGGAGGAGGAAATAGGCGAGAGCCAAACCTCGAATTATGACTTTTCATTTAGGATATTCAGTCGGATGTCTGTGACCGCATTTCCTCTTAAACTGCCTCGTTGGTCTTGTGGCCGCAAGCGCTTCTTCAGAGCATGAGGTCCCAAGATTTTCTTATCGATATGCTGGTTGGGCAGAGTGTGCAGTGGGTTTCGGGGGCGATAAATCGATCTAGCTAGGTTTCATTTTTAGAAAACGTCGTTTTCTCTATTTTCACCCGAGCAGATCTCAGTCACCCAGGTACTAAATACTTAAGTTAACAAGAACTTAGTGTTGTAAAAGTTCAATAATTTTTCCTACCCAAAAATAAAATTCCATACCGGATAAACACACAACAGTACATGATAATAAGGTGCAAACCGTCACATGAGGCTTGCATTGTTCGCCGACAAGTCATCTCTAATTCAGTAGGTACCCTGTTTCCCTTTGTATATAAACGGGACGGATAAATGAGCTTTGCAATCAGTTTAATGAGCCAGCAGTGTGCTTTGCTGGTTTATCTGATGGGTTTGAAGAATGGGTGACGGGAATCATGTTCATGACATGATATGGATAAATAGTTCACATGATGTCCAAACCTTACCTTGCAATTTTTGGGTATCCCCAAAATAAATTTGTGTGTAGTTCTTAGAAGAGAAGGTGTTGATAACAAAACAAAGCTTATTATTTCTAGGTTTATCTATCCTGTCAACCGCTAATTAGCACACACAATAGAAATTACCATTGTCTTTCGCCGATACGGTGATTTGGACAGATAACTAGATTAATAATTTCTGACCTGTTTTATGAGCTGCTGCGCTCTATTCCTACTTCCTGTGGTCTATGACCAATACATATTCATGTGAGTTATAGTAAATAATTAATAAAACCAGCAAATTGTATCAATTACCCAGCCTATACGAACTACAGTCCACCCAAGCAAGCTGCAGTCCGATATCCAAACGTTTCGCAATAAAATAAAATAGCTTAAACTATACTAAGCTTTTAACAGTAGGGACAGGACACAAGTCCGCAACACTACTCCCAACTATGGGCGATGCTACGCCCGAAAGCCAGAATCAGACAGAATAGAGAAGTCCCAGAGAAACGATTTATTTGTCTTGGTCCAGAAATCCGAAGGCAAAGGCGCAAAGGCATTAGAAATCTAGGCAAGACTAATAAGCTATGAGTACCTACATACAATTCAAATAAACCATGTGTGTTGATGTAGAAACTTTCAGTTTTGTATTTCGTTTATCGACTGATCGAATTGCCCGTATACTTCGCTAGTGTTAGAATTAAGTTCTTTGTGGGATCTGCTTTTCAGAATTCCATATAACAAAATTCCAAATAACCGTTTTGGGTAACCAGTTAATTTTGATTTTCGACTTTAATTCTGGATTCAACTAGTGTGTAGGTGACCACAAAACTTTACAAATCAAACGTTCTATTTACAATGAATACATGACTGAATTATTTAATCTTGTAAATAAGTTTTTTAAGTTACTAAACTGTTATGAAAATACTTCATATATTACTTTCAACCAAAATTCACATGATAATGCAACGAAGAATATATTGCGAAATGGTTATTCAATATCGTTGTGCGATAAAAGCGTTCAAGTATAAGACGTAGATCCACTAAAGAACTCAGTCACATCTCACTCAGTGATAGTATCATCAACATGATCAGTTCAGCCGAAAGACGTCCACTGCTGAACACCCCCAAGTGATGCTATCGGTCCTGAGCGTCTCGCATCTAAAGGATTGCCGCGATCATAACCATGTCATCGGTCTACCCATTAGGGGAGGCCTTCCAATGCTGAATCTTCCATTTCGCGGTCGCCACACCAGTTTTTTTTTTTTTATTCATCCCCTACTATCGTCCGTTCTGCGAGCAATGAGCCCTACTCAATGCCACTTAAGTTTGTTTATTCTTCGGGCTATGTCGAGCTTGTCTCAGCGATCTATAAAATAGAATAACGTTTTCATTATTTTCCAATATTGCTTTTAGTTATATATATAAAATGTTCCCTTAGGTTCTAAACCCTCCAACGAGGCCAAAATGCTCTACACTCTAGAATACCTACACCTAAATGTAAAAGCTGACATTATTGCTTTCCAATACCAGTAAGAAGATGAGAAGCATAACAAATACAAGTTTCATGTTTCATCGCAGAACGTCGTAAAAAATATTAAAAAGTTATAACTGAACAATAGAGGTAAGACTGACATATATTTATGTTATACATAGAGACCTGGTTAAAGGAATGAAGCCGTATATTATATACGACAGTATCAAAGCTTTGAACTCTACGAATAACAGCCGTTTTCAAGAAAAACCCCGTGTTTTTGTAGCGTCGTCAAAGAAAATGGTTATAATAAACAATTCTGGGATCAACGTGTTTTGGTGTTATTGAAGGGTAGGTACTTGTGCTATTGGGCTTTGAAAGGGCTGAAAGGCTCCTGTCAAGTTATAAAGGTGAGTTAAAGTGGTGTAGTGAAGATAAGTACCATTAGGGTTTTACCAGACCAATCGAGTCTGAGTCAGAGAGAATCCTCCCTCCGGATGCAGGTGCGTTTTGAAACACCCATGTCCGGACTACATCTGCACTAGACGGAACGAGAAGAAACCGTTTGGCCGCTCGAGCCAGCCCTGCAGAACAAGAACGAGCACGTCCAGCGTCCACGTGCCGCCGGACGCTGGACGTGCTCGTCTTCACCCTCGTCGGCCGGGAATGGCCAAGCACACGAGGTCGTTCCCGGGCCCCTCCACTAAGTGAGGGGCGTGAAGGCCCCGCTGTAAAGGCGGGCGGTCGACGGCAAAGGACTGGACGTAAAGGCTGTGCCGGTTTCGCAATCCTCCTCCACTCAGACGATGCGGGAGTGCCACTGGGGTATTTTAGTGGGTATACCGGGTCATCCCGGGGAGTCCCACATAGCCCCTCCCATTCTCCATTGGGGGCAATGGGTGGGTATGCGTAATGCATTTTTTTCCCAGCGAAATCAAAAAATCTCCATGTTGAAGCAAAGAGGAACCAAAGGAAGGGCCGCTCGACAGGGCTTTTGCCGATAAGCCACGACAAGTAGGTTGCGGTGCCGCTTGGGCGACATCACAACTAAGGCGGGCCGCAATGTAGTATGGGATGCGTCGTGGCTAAGGATTGGAGGCCGCGGCGGTAGAGGAGTGCCGGTATTGCGGTGCGCCTCTCTCTTTACCTTCCACGGCCTGGACGGGGTCGTCTGACACCCATGTGCTACTTAGGTCCCTGGGGTAGTAACGGCGTGCAATGTGTTCTGGTGCGCTGGTGATGGGGGGTACTCCCCACAGGAGAATCTGGTTCGCGGATGAGTGCAAACGCGTGGCTGCGGTCCCGCCTTAACCGGCACAGGAGGACACCGTGGAGTTTTAGTGGGTTGGAGTCCCACATAACTGCATTATCTCCCCGCAGTATGCATGAGCATTGCTACACGCAAAAAGAAAGGCATTTAAGCTTTCATTGTTTCTGCGGTTAACAATACCAAAATCATCTATGTTTCAGATTTATAAATCAGCTCACAAGAACTAGTCTTACCAAGGGGCATATAATAAAATATTTTTGTGCACACCTGAAACGTATAGGCCGTCGCTATATTAAAATACTGGCAGTCAACACACTGGGAGTCGACGCCAGCCAAAGACCTTATACTTCTTACATACGTATAAGGTCTTTGACGCCAGCATTCATGGGAAAAGGCTTGACAGATTGATTGACGTAAGATGGTTAATATTGATAGATTGTTACAGTAAGGGTGAAACCAGACCAATCGATCGATCGTCGATCGACTGCATCGGTCAATGTCGATCGAAGTTAATCGACTGGTCTGGTATAACAGCTTTAATTGATCGACGGATACCATTCAACTAACTAATCGATTGATTGCTGGTTGATGACATCGGGCGACGTTGATCGATTAACCCCGGCTATAATCAATCAGTTTCAGACGCGTTGTTGTTGGCCAGTTTGATGTTGCTCGTACTATTATTACGGTGATGCAAACGGAGAAGACTCTGGATGCGACCGTTTTTTTAAGCAGCATGCTGCAGCTAATCAAGCAGTTTGATCGACGTCGACTGATCCATTCTACCATCGATCGATGCCGTCGATCGAAGATCGATCGATTGGTCTGGTAAAACCCTAATGGTACTTATCTTCACTACACCACTTTAACTCACCTTTATAACTTGACAGGAGCCTTTCAGCCCTTTCAAAGCCCAATAGCACAAGTACCTACCCTTCAATAACACCAAAACACGTTGATCCCAGAATTGTTTATTATAACCATTTTCTTTGACGACGCTACAAAAACACGGGGTTTTTCTTGAAAACGGCTGTTATTCGTAGAGTTCAAAGCTTTGATACTGTCGTATATAATATACGGCTTCATTCCTTTAACCAGGTCTCTATGTATAACATAAATATATGTCAGTCTTACCTCTATTGTTCAGTTATAACTTTTTAATATTTTTTACGACGTTCTGCGATGAAACATGAAACTTGTATTTGTTATGCTTCTCATCTTCTTACTGGTATTGGAAAGCAATAATGTCAGCTTTTACATTTAGGTGTAGGTATTCTAGAGTGTAGAGCATTTTGGCCTCGTTGGAGGGTTTAGAACCTAAGGGAACATTTTATATATATAACTAAAAGCAATATTGGAAAATAATGAAAACGTTATTCTATTTTATAGATCGCTGAGACAAGCTCGACATAGCCCGAAGAATAAACAAACTTAAGTGGCATTGAGTAGGGCTCATTGCTCGCAGAACGGACGATAGTAGGGGATGAATAAAAAAAAAAAAACTGGTGTGGCGACCGCGAAATGGAAGATTCAGCATTGGAAGGCCTCCCCTAATGGGTAGACCGATGACATGGTTATGATCGCGGCAATCCTTTAGATGCGAGACGCTCAGGACCGATAGCATCACTTGGGGGTGTTCAGCAGTGGACGTCTTTCGGCTGAACTGATCATGTTGATGATACTATCACTGAGTGAGATGTGACTGAGTTCTTTAGTGGATCTACGTCTTATACTTGAACGCTTTTATCGCACAACGATATTGAATAACCATTTCGCAATATATTCTTCGTTGCATTATCATGTGAATTTTGGTTGAAAGTAATATATGAAGTATTTTCATAACAGTTTAGTAACTTAAAAAACTTATTTACAAGATTAAATAATTCAGTCATGTATTCATTGTAAATAGAACGTTTGATTTGTAAAGTTTTGTGGTCACCTACACACTAGTTGAATCCAGAATTAAAGTCGAAAATCAAAATTAACTGGTTACCCAAAACGGTTATTTGGAATTTTGTTATATGGAATTCTGAAAAGCAGATCCCACAAAGAACTTAATTCTAACACTAGCGAAGTATACGGGCAATTCGATCAGTCGATAAACGAAATACAAAACTGAAAGTTTCTACATCAACACACATGGTTTATTTGAATTGTATGTAGGTACTCATAGCTTATTAGTCTTGCCTAGATTTCTAATGCCTTTGCGCCTTTGCCTTCGGATTTCTGGACCAAGACAAATAAATCGTTTCTCTGGGACTTCTCTATTCTGTCTGATTCTGGCTTTCGGGCGTAGCATCGCCCATAGTTGGGAGTAGTGTTGCGGACTTGTGTCCTGTCCCTACTGTTAAAAGCTTAGTATAGTTTAAGCTATTTTATTTTATTGCGAAACGTTTGGATATCGGACTGCAGCTTGCTTGGGTGGACTGTAGTTCGTATAGGCTGGGTAATTGATACAATTTGCTGGTTTTATTAATTATTTACTATAACTCACATGAATATGTATTGGTCATAGACCACAGGAAGTAGGAATAGAGCGCAGCAGCTCATAAAACAGGTCAGAAATTATTAATCTAGTTATCTGTCCAAATCACCGTATCGGCGAAAGACAATGGTAATTTCTATTGTGTGTGCTAATTAGCGGTTGACAGGATAGATAAACCTAGAAATAATAAGCTTTGTTTTGTTATCAACACCTTCTCTTCTAAGAACTACACACAAATTTATTTTGGGGATACCCAAAAATTGCAAGGTAAGGTTTGGACATCATGTGAACTATTTATCCATATCATGTCATGAACATGATTCCCGTCACCCATTCTTCAAACCCATCAGATAAACCAGCAAAGCACACTGCTGGCTCATTAAACTGATTGCAAAGCTCATTTATCCGTCCCGTTTATATACAAAGGGAAACAGGGTACCTACTGAATTAGAGATGACTTGTCGGCGAACAATGCAAGCCTCATGTGACGGTTTGCACCTTATTATCATGTACTGTTGTGTGTTTATCCGGTATGGAATTTTATTTTTGGGTAGGAAAAATTATTGAACTTTTACAACACTAAGTTCTTGTTAACTTAAGTATTTAGTACCTGGGTGACTGAGATCTGCTCGGGTGAAAATAGAGAAAACGACGTTTTCTAAAAATGAAACCTAGCTAGATCGATTTATCGCCCCCGAAACCCACTGCACACTCTGCCCAACCAGCATATCGATAAGAAAATCTTGGGACCTCATGCTCTGAAGAAGCGCTTGCGGCCACAAGACCAACGAGGCAGTTTAAGAGGAAATGCGGTCACAGACATCCGACTGAATATCCTAAATGAAAAGTCATAATTCGAGGTTTGGCTCTCGCCTATTTCCTCCTCCAATATTGGACCAATTTAAAAGATATTCCATTAACTGAAATACAAAGATATATACATGCCCCTTTGTTATCCTTGTTGATGATACATTATCTTTAGAAGCACCAGAATCCTCAAAAAATGTTCAAAATGGCGCTGTCAACACAGATCTAGTGTTCAAGTTTGACAACTATAAAAGAAAACACTTAGAAGCACAACATATATCCTAATATTATTATTTATGAAATATCTTTTAAATTTGTCCAATACTAGAAGAAGAAATAGCACCTCGAATTATGACTTTAAACTAAGGAAATTCAGTCGGAGCTCTCTGCCCGCATTTCCTCTAATCTGGCGGATCTGATCGGACTGTGTAACAGGCCTTGAATTAAAGCAGTTAATCGATGTAAATCTGACTAACTTGATTTGCTTTTACGTATCTGCTCGAGCGTGCCTGTGTTAATGAGATGGTTGGGTAACTCGTCGTCCATTTGTTGAATATTGTGCGAAAAGCCGATTGGCATAAAATTGACTGGCCTGAACGACGGCTTTTAGTGTTGGTTGTCAAAATCAGCTTTTGATTGCTGAAGCAATTTAAAAATAATAATAATAAAATCGTTTATTTCTCCTCACAAAACAGACATTAAAAGTTACTAAGGTATAAAAATACAGGTACATACGAGTATTATGTTCTGAGTCTAGAATGTGTGAGGAGCTGGTGTCTGAATTAGGCATAAGAATGTCTGTATTACAAATCACCAGGTCCCCACCCCAGAAAACGAAAGCAATACAATATAGTGGTTCTGGTTTAGTTACCTTAAATTTGGTCCAGTTTGTAAGACTGTTAGAAGAAATGAGTGAGATGATTAACAAAACTTTTTAAACATTATCATGCAAAAAATAACAAATGGAATAAAAAATAAAAAAAAACTCCACAGTGTGTGTCACGAAGTTTATTTACTTCGTTTTAGTTGTGGTTATGTGTGTGCGTAGAAGTGTGAAGCATGTATGTGTGTGCTTGCATTTAATTTAATCCAATTCAATTCAATCCAAACCAATTTACTTCATTAAAATTTAATCATTATACACCAATCCAATGTAATTCAATTTATTTTAACCTAATTCAATTTAATTCCATTCAATTCAATTTAATTTAAACCAATGCAATTCAATTTAACTTAATCTAACTTAACTTAGTCAAATAACCTAATCTAATCTAATTTAATCAATTTAATTTAACTTAATTTAATCCAATCGAATTTAATCCAATTCAATCCAGTATAATTCAATTTAAAAAATTATGGAGTAATTTTTCTGTAAGTTCGTAATCTAACTTAATCAACTACTCCATGACCACAGATTTGCATTTAGCTTTCGGTAGAGAGTACATGGAAAGAGACCTGTTCAACTTATTATACAAATTTTCCAATTTAGGTAGCAAAAGAATCGATGTGCAAGTTTAGTTCTAAAAGACGCTGTAGTGCAAACCAATCCTTGCGTCGCTTATTTCTAAATTTATCTGGTTCATATTTTTAAAGGGAATGCTTTTTCAGAACCGTATACAAAATGAAAAGCTGTCGAACCGATAACACCTCCCATCTCTTATAGAGGTCTACCGCTGGGTGATAAAATGGCAGGCACAGGCTCACCCTAATAAGTGCTCTTTGGGCTCTTTCAATCTTCAAAAATTGCGTCTTACAGGCACCTCCCCATGAGGTAATACAATAAATAAGTAGAGACTGGCAGAGGGTGAAATAAACCGACTTGAAGCGAAATAAATACTTTTTGGAGCGACATGTCTTAAGGCCTTAAAGATCACCATCAGTTTACGCACTATCCCAGCTAGTATTATTGGGATTAGAGCATGAGTGTGAGATAATACGATGCAAAGGATCAGGCCTATCACTAGTTTTTATGGCAAAGGTTATGTAATTAGTCTTCGCATCATTTAGCGTTAGAAGGTTCCTGCACAACCAACTAGTCACCATATTCATTCCTTCCTGGGCACATGAGAAAACCTCGTCCCAAGAGTCACCGGAAAAAAGCAGGGCCGTGTCATCTGCGAAGGTAACTATCTTTGCATTAGGGATTTCCATCTGAAACAGGTCGTTAATGTACACAAGGAAGAGTTTAGGCCCCAGTATACTGCCCTGAGGAACACCAAAAATCACGGGGACCTCCGCACTGATGACATTGCCAATTTGAACACATTGCGTCCTGTCCGTCAGGTAGTCCTGGAGAAGTTTCAACTGGAGTTCTCTGACACCAAGGTTTTCTAGCTTTTATATCAACAAAGGGACAGAGACTGTGTCAAATGCGTTTGCCAAATCTAAAAATATCCCAATTGTTTTCTTTTTATTATCAAAATTATTAACTACATAATTTGACAGCTCAAATACCGCATCAGCTGTGGATCGGTTTGCCCTAAAACCAAATTGTGATTTAGAAAGAAGATTTTTATTTGCCAGATATTTAACTAGTCTCTTATTAATAAAGCGTTCCAAAATTTTTGAAAGAGTTGGGAGAACAGAAATTGGCCTATAATTATTGACACAGCCTCTGTCTCCAGCTTTATAAATCCGGTGTATTCGCGATTTCTTGTAGACTATAGGGAAAACTCCAGTCGAAAGTGATAAGTTGCAAATGTATAATATCGGAGCTGTCAGGACATCCCTGTTCCCCCTTAAGACTTCACCAGATAATTTATCCAGGCCAACAGAGCAATCACTTTTTAAACCTGTTATTAGTGTCCCAATTTCATCTTCATCAGAAGGTATAAGAGCAAAAGAGTGACAAGATGAATTTAATGTATAGGGTTTGTTTCTGGTATTATTCTTACTTAAGTTCTCAGCTAAAGATTTGCCCACATTTGCAAAGTAGAGATTTACATCATTTGCTGAATTCAATGGATTGTTATTGCATAATAATTCTAATGGGACTTCTTTAGATTTATTTGAATATGCGATCTCTTTAACAGTTTTCCAGAGCTTTTTGCTGTTTTTGCCCGCTTTCTCAAGTTGCTGCCTCTCGTAGTTATTTTTAAGTTTTTTTAAAAGGGAGGTACAAAAATTTTGATATCGTTTGTAGGTAGTTTTTAGTGTCACGTTAGCTGGCTCTTTTTTAAGTTTCTTATACAGGTTACCACGATTTTTAATGCAGTTTAAGATACCTGGAGTTTTCCAGGGTTTAAGGATTTTCTTACGTCTTGAGATTTTGTTTTCTTTAGAATTTGTCATAATAGCGGTATAGAGAATGTTGTTGAGAAAGGCAGCAGCTTCGTTTGCATCTTTGATCGTGTACAAACAACTGAAGTCCGAGTTTTTAAGTTCAGCTTTTAAATGTTCATAATTTATACACGTGCTAACTTTTACAGGTTTTGGTCTAGAATTCGTAGCAATATAAGGCAACACTGTTATGATCTGTCAGAGTTGTTTCAAGAATAAGACAACGAGCAGTTAATTTTGTCTTTAGTATTACATGATCTAGACATGTTTTATTATGAGTGGGACTTGTATAGGCAGGTATCATCCCATGGAATGCCAGAATATCCAAGTATGTAGACAGATTCGAATCTGTACTATTTTGAGCTATGTTAATGTTAATATCACCCAAAAGTATAATATTTTGTTTGGTTGAATATTTCAATAATAAACTGTTAAGCGACTGAAGAAAGTTACTTGTATCTTTGTATCCTGGAGATCTATAAATAGCAAGAGCTATCGTATCGTTATTCAGTGAAATTGCTAGGCAATTTGCATCCGATACTATAGATTCTTCAACTGAAATGACCTTCATTTTGCGTTCGATTGTTTGTAGAAGCAAGACTGTCATAATTAAAATTAAATCGTTTCTCCAAGGCTCATCGACCTTCATTGCCTCTGTGCTTTTCTGGTGATCGCCACGTTGATTCGGGCTTTCAGGAATTAATCGTTTATTTCTTCTTTCTAAAATTTTTTAGTCGTAGTAAATAATTATCATGAAAGCTTCTTATTAAAAAAGAAACTCGAGTGCTTGAATGAGATTGTTACTTACCTAATAAACCTGGTAATAACCTTCACAATAGGAATAACAGAACACAAAAAAAATATAAAAGAAATACCTACAATGTTACAAAGTCTACCACTTTCCTAACAACTTTACAAAAGCTAAGACCTTGTTATTTTTCCCTCAAGTCTCTCCTGGAACTACTTGTTTGATTATTTTGACCCCACATAACGTTTTCAGTTAATGCATAATTCATGGTTGGCTGGGACCCGATATTGAGACTCCACGTATACTATCCATCGATTTTTTTAATGAAAATTTATACGAGAAAATGTCGCTAGCAGGATATATTACAAAAAAGGTATTAAATAGAAAGTTCTGCGGGTGTGGAAGATTAGTGATGCAGTTTAGTATTGGAAATCTCCATGTTTTGTCGAGCCCAGTTGGTACTCTTCGATATATACGATTTGAAATGACGAAAACCTTAAACATATTCTACTAGCTTTTGAAATGACCAACAGTTGCTGTTGTGTAATAAAACGACATGACATACGAGTATATAACAGGTATATTGCGACAGATATCACAAAATTGTCATATTGTCACATGTCAGCTTTATTAAAAAATAAGCCCAACAGTAAATATCGCAAGAATCCGCTTTTTGCCAGCAGAAGTGTCGCTACATCGTGCAGTCCTACACGATGTAGCGACACTTCTGCTGGTTTTGTCCAGCATTATGTATGAAAAAATATGATTATGTTTTTCACTCTACCCTCAAAGCCTAAATCTTCATTCCATTTTCCTTCATTCCATTATTACCTACTACCAATTTAACGACGTTTCGCAGCAGTTCCTTCTTCAAATATGTATTATGCTTTATTACCGACATTAGGGTAATTAAAACTAAGCGAATGTCAGTCAATTATTCACAGAATGTCGTAATTAGGACCTTTTGTCAATACTCGGCATAAAAAGAGGTTATGCGCTCCATCCTCAAGAATTAAAATGTTAAGTGATAGCCCATATTATATGGCAATAAAAATATATAATAAGTTGCCCAACTCGTTTAAAACTGAAAAATCAGTAACAATATTCCAAAAAAGACTAAAACTATACCTAATCCAAAAGTGTTTCTACTCAGTAAAAGAATATTTAGAGTCAAGCTTAAAATAACGATTTTATCTCAAGTGGCGATCTGTCCTATACAAACAATAAGATTTACTTTATCCTAATTAACTTCATACAAAATTGTAATTATTATTAGTACTACCTGCAAAGGATGACATTGATATTGCTGTATAATTGTATTATATTCATTAGTATTGATATTTAATTTTGACATATTAGACTTGACATTGTAGATTTGACATTACTATTTTTTTTTTTCAATTTAATTATATTAATGTAAAATAAAATAATTCAATAATAGTTATGTTTAATGCATGCTAATTTGGGATGATAGGGACATAAGAATTATGGTTGCAATGCTTGTAAAAGGCTGCTAAGTCATAAGTACTAACATAACATAACAACAATATTATACACTTAGTTCGCAATAAACGTTTTGAATTTGAATTTTGAATTTGAATTTGACATTCGTGGAAGCGTAAAACCTAAGAACCTATTAAGTGTACCTGGCATGGATGGTTATCATTTGGAAACAAACCACATCAATTCGAACCTTAACCTTGAAGTAACAGGGTCTAAAGTGGCCCACACATTTCCTAAAAGCTACAATAAATGGCCTACCCTCAAAGTGAGGTTTCTGTAGTATTCTAATAAATGTGGGTCAAATGTTTATGATTATTTGGGTATTGGAAGTGCTACATAAAGTTGTAGAACTTACTATTTACTCGTACATATCAGACAGACTACATGAGCTGGAGAACACAATCCTTATGATAATGCCGTTAAGTAATTTAAGTGCTTATTCTAAGTAGGGCTTCTTATGAAATAATACTACGTCAGAATACCGTCTACATTTAATTATGACGATAAAATTAGGTATTGCTACCACTCATCCGTGTCTACTCAAGCTGTGCATAGACAAATTGTGTAACTAAAATAAAGTAATTAAAAACCCGACAGCTTAAGAAGGGAACTAAAAAGATGTAAACATGAAGAAAATCATGCTGTGCAGTCGGATGATAAATAGTCGTAAGCTGGGTGACACCTGTTTTTTTTTTATTGACAGCTTTTTAGTTATATTTTTTATACGAATTACTTACTTTAAAACATATAAGTTGTTTATATTTATATATATTGTATAACTACCTCTTAAACCCTGCAGTTTGATGGGTCGATTGCCAACTGTTTGGATGAAAAATTAAATTAGGACCCCTACAATATGGCGCCCAAAATCCGAAACGTTTGTTTTTTTTTTGGATTTTTGGCAGTTGGGCGGTCAAGACGTATCAAACAATGTTTTAATAATATAAATCCGTTTCAGGCATAGAGGATACGCGCGAAAAACGTAACCCTTCCTTGCAGACGGGTAATAATGAATGATGGTTGTTAAACGGCTTCTCTCCGCTTTGGTGGGGTTTGGGGCTTAGTTAAGTAAGTGAAGCGTAGAGGTACGTTGTAATCTAGGCTAAAGCCGGCTTTTATCTATTTTAGCCTTTTTTTTTACTTTGGGAAATCATCCAGTGACTTCTCCCGCTCTGGGTGAAGACGCTCCGGTATGGCGTGTCAGACTTTTACTGACTAAAACCCATCCGTGTTCCTTCAGTTGCTTGAGCCAGGGCTGCGGTAACTCTTTTTCAAATTTATCCGCAACCATCTATTTTAGCCTAAAATCATTGTTGAGTTCCAGATCGAAGCGCATGCAGCGAAGAAGATTGAGATACACATGAGACTTTAGCCTGTATCAGCAACACATTTCCTTAATAATATACGATAAGATACGTAAAAACTTTTAACTAGACATACTACCTCGACCTATATTTATATGTACATATATAACCTAAGAAAAAAGGGAAAATAATAGTGTATCAATAAGAAACGGTAATATTTTTGTTCAATTTCCTTCTTAAATTGTTATTGTACCGCGTCACACATATGTAATTCATAATTGAAACATACATCATTGTTAAATACAGTATATACAACCCATAAATCTTGTCTTAGTACCTGCAATTTTATGGACTCCCCATGAGGAAAGTATGATACATAATAATATGGGTAGACCTTGACTGTTTTGGCGTGGAAATTGAAAAAGAAAAGCATTCCTTGTATTTGAACTATATAAAAAAGTATTGAATAGATTAAACGCTCTTCCTAATGAATAGACGCGGTTGGATTTATGTCACATCAATTGAAGATTAAAATTGAAGTTCACATGGACGCAATTCGATGCAATTCGACCGATTTGCACCTGAAATGAAAATTTATAAAATACTTGTCCGCGATGTCCGACCGATATTGTTTGTTGACGAAACTTAAATTGCATCTCACTTTCAGGAAGGACCCGGCTCATATACGTTCCTTACTAAAAATACAAACATTATATTACAATCTACATCTATGCCAATATTATAAAATGGAAATATTTTTATTTTGTTTGTTTGTTTGTAACAAATAGGCTTCGAAACTACTGGCCCGATTTAAAAAAATCTTTCACCTATGGAAAGCTACATTATTCCCGAGTAACATAGGCTATAATTTATTTAAAAAAAATTAGAGATGCTTATGAAAATTGCAATAAAAAAATTATAGACAAAATTTTGCTACTTTGGGTTACATCCAGCATGTAGCAAAATTTTGCCTATAATTTTTATGATTTGGTGTGCGCTGAGAAAACTATTGATGATACAAAAAAAATATGTACTACATAGTTAAAGTACTTATTATTACATACAAAAAATATAGAAGATAATGTATCTCACTATCATAGTTAAGTCACAATAGTAGCTTATATGTTTTAAAATTTAATTAGATCGCCGCACGGGTAGAAACAAACGTTGGTTACATTTCGTATTGTGGTATTAATTCTTATTCAAATAAATAGTTTAACAAATTGGTAGGTGGGTAGGGTAACTAGGGTATGTAGGACAGGGTAGGTATGTAGGGTAGGGTAGGTATATGTAGGGCAGGTAGGGTAGGTAGGTAGGAAGATACATAGGTGCTAGGTAAGGTAGGTAGGTAGGGAAGATACGTAGATTGTGGTAGGTAGCTAGATTGCCAGTTGACGGAAGCGAAGCCGTGGGGGTCAGCTAGTAAATTATAAATATATAAAACACAAAAATTGTTTCTACCTATGTCCGTTATAGACTATGAAATCATCCAACCAATGTGCCCTAAACAAAATTTCCTATTTTCTAACAAATAAATAAAATGTAGTTCCGTAGTAGCAGACGCCGAGTATCCGCTAGTGAAAGATATCAACATAGTTGTTCGATAATTACACACCTCACTTAACCTACTTCGTCAAGTAGATAGCACAACAGCAACAAAAACTAAAACACTTTATTTTAACAGGCACAGCAACAAATATACAGAAAATTGTATATAAACGAATCACAACAAACGTAGAATAACAGTAAAACGGCAGACATTAACATAAACGTGGATTTAGTTAACAGAATGTCGCCTTGCGGACTCATAAAACGGTCAAATAGCGGTTTGCAAACTGTTATTTCCAAATTCCAACGAGATTGCGGATATTAATTTTGCTCGAAGACAAATCAACGCTCCGGCTTATGAACGCTGAAGCTCCACAATAATTTATAGATTATTAAATTCCCGAGAAATTGTAATGGCACTGTTTCCGAAACATGTACTCGTAAATCGAATTATCAAGTCACGGCTATTTATGTTTCAATTTCGGGAGACGTCTATCAATTTTGTGCTTAGTGATGTTGATTTCTGGGTGGAAAGTTGATTAATTGAGAATGTTGAAGACACTTTGAATCAGAGCTATTTTAATATGATTGTTGGAAACTGGATGCTGGGAATAAACTGGCATTACAATCTTACTTAATAATTTTATCTATGAGTTTGGATGGATGTGTGTATGTTTGTTACTCAGTCACACAGAACGTTTGAACGGATCATGAAATTTGGCACAGAGATAGAATTATAGTCAGCAATAGCACATAGAATACTTATTATCCCGGGAATATATTCCCTCGCGATAATGTTCGACTTTCACTTGGGCGAAGCCGCTGGCAGAAGCTAGTTAATTAAGTTAATTAATAGAGTAAAATAGCTTTTCTCACGGCTTTGTTCTCGAGGACTAAACTCACAGAAACCGCGACTTTTTCCGGGCTAAAGATCACCATGGATATCAGAAATAATCTTCGTAATCAGAAAATTGGAATACACATCGGACAGAATTGGAGTCTTATTGCGGACAATGGAGTCCTTACAAACAAACAAAAAGATTTACCTCCTAATATTAGTTTAGATAACATTATACGCTAATCAATAATAAGAAAGTGTGCTAGATATTTACTCATGTGCAATTACTGTAAAATGGGAAAACAGAATTGAGACAAACCGCTTTTTTGTAATAAAATTATTTTACGTATCCAAATATAATAATAGTACTAACACGTACGTCGTTGAGTGGCAGACTGCTCAAAGACATCAAATGATTACAATAATTTGTGTTGTCTCTTTCAAGTTTTCGTTTGAGAATGACAAAACAGTTTAATTAAAACGTGATATTCCTCCTTTCTTGGTAATAAGATAGGTAAAGAAACTGTTGAGGAAGGAAATACCGTAAATTTTAAACTTCTCCGAACGTCGCACGTAAGATTTTAAAACGCAATGTGAATTGTTAATGAATAAATAAATTGAATTGATCAAAATTTTTCTTTTCTGAAAAATTAATGCTTTCTTCCCTTTCAGAGTATACAGACAGTCATGTTAATGGATTTCCAAAAAATCTAAAGGGAGTAAATAAGTAGTCTTTAGCAGCGAAACCGAAAAGAAATTAAAAACATTTTAATTTTAAAATTCACGTCGAAGCCAAACATGAAGGGTGTCAATCACGAGAAACTTCGATCCCCCAAGTTATTGATGTAGACGCTGAGATTTGCCCAAAGTGAAGTATCTCAAAACTGCCAAAATTACCATAGTGAACTTCTATAAAGTATGAGAAAATTACGTGAATGTTAGATGGTTCAAAGTTGGGTATTTCTTTACTTATAAACATTTACTTAAGATTAGGTCATACAAAAGCGCGACGCTGCACCACATATTAAAATCGTGATACAATATGGAGCTTTATTTATTTATTTATTTATTAGATGGAAAAAAAACCAACAGCTATACATAAAATGAAGACACAAGTTGAGTATGTTACATTAAGCCAATTACAGGTTCTCACGGCTAGAGATATATTAATTTTAAAGAGATCTTAGGGATCACTAGCAGCAGGTACAACAATCAGAAAAATTTAATCACTAACGCTAAAGGACAATATTGCACACTATCCACCTTTGAAAAAGTCAAGGTTAAGCTGCTTACGCACTGACAAGCTTTTAGTGGTAAACACATCAAACGAGAACTCCTTACACAATAAGTTAAGATCCTTACTCGCTCGCACTAAGTATGAATTACGCCTGTAGTTAGATGAAGAGGAGGGAATGGAGATAGGTGGATTAAATCTTACTGATCTCTGTGGAACATTGAAATACAGTTTATGGAGGAGATCAGGGCAGTCGATTTCATTTGACAATATTTTTAAAAGATATGTGCAATCCGCTATCCTGCGACGATTCCTAAGTGGTTGCAGATGGAATTTCTTACAAAGGTCTAAGTAATTTTCAGAACGATATTGAATACGGAGGCGAAAACACATAAAGCGAAGGAATCTTTTTTGGATACTTTCAATACGGTCTATGTATTTATTGTAACAAGGGTTCCAAATTTGAGACGCATACTCGAGATGACTCCGCACAAATGAGCAATACAAAATCTTTAGGGTTTTCGCTTTCTTAAAGCATCCTGCAAGTCTCATGACAAAGCCGAGGGACTTCGAGGCTTTAATCACTATATGTTCCACGTGTGTGTTAAATAAAAGCTTAGAATCGTGATAGACTCCTAAGTCACGCACTCCATCGCATCGCTGTAGTAGCTGCCCTTTAAGTATGTAAGTAGTAGGGAGTGGCACACGTCTTCTGGTAAATGATATTACGGAGCATTTAGAAGGGTTCAAGTCCAATTTATTGATGCGGCAGTAATCATCTAAACGTGCTAAGTCTGATTGGAGAGCATCCATATCATCCAATGATGAAATTGAAGAAAATATCTTCATATCATCAGCAAAGCAGAGCAAGTTAGAATGGTGAAAACACGAGCCAATGTCGCTCACGTAGATGATAAAAAGTAAAGGACCCATTAGAGAACCCTGAGGAACACCACTGGGAGCCGACACCCAGCTTGAGATGTAGTTACTAACAACGACTGCTTGAGACCTGTTATCCAAATATGAGGAAAACCAGCGAAGTAAGTCGTCTCTAATACCGTTGTTAAAAAGCTTCGTTTTGAGGATGTTATGATCGATTCTATCAAAAGCTTTGCTATAGTCCGTGTAAACGACATCCACCTGTGCCCCATCATCCATCCTTTCCGTTAGGAAGTCATTAAGCAGAGTCAAGTTAGAAACAGTTGAACGGCTTTTGAGGAACCCATGCTGTGAGGGACTAAAAGACTTACTGAGCGCAGCATACACTTGGTCATAGACCACCCTCTCAAAAATCTTTGCTAATATGCACAGTTTAGAAATTGGCCTATAGTTAACTACTTTATTACTTTATTTAACACATGAAAAGAAACTCTTAGCTCTGCGTTTCACCGAGTCAAGTCAGGAGCTCAAAGCTGGGGCCCAGAGCAGCGTTGGGACTCCTGGACCCTGTCTGAACCTGTATCCCACGAAACTGCCGTAACGCAGCAGTGGTTGGCTAGGTGTCGATGTGATCCAATGCGGACTACAAGGGTTTGGCGATACAATGGTATTCACTTACCTGAGATTCCTGCGGTAGGTTCCTGGGGGTAGATCAATACCGTGCCGTGCCGGGAGATTAGGGATAGGAGAATATATATAATATTAGGACGATAAGGGATAAACTGACGGCTGTCTAGGCCGAAGGCTCCAGCGTCCACCAGGCAGAGCACGTTCCCATCAAATGCACTTTAATGTGCGTGAAATATACACAAAACCGACTGCGCGGGCGCCCCAAAACACCGATCGCGAAAGGCAGGCGCAATTACAAATCACAATGGGCGAAACACATCTCGATTAGATATATTTCCTCAAGAACCCGAATTCTCCGTGTGTTCGCTACAAATTTTCTTTTACGACTCTTATCAAGTGTCAGCTGTCAATCAAAAGCTGTCAAATCGCTGACAGCCAACTGACATGGTGTTGCAATAAAATATCAAATAGTGAACGAAACGTTTGGTTCTGAACAATCGCTATCTAAAAAAACGTACAGCTTCTCGTCGTGTCGCGTCTCAATGTGAGCTGACCTTATAGGTGCAATCGATCAAAGGGAAGGACGATATTAAAACATTTAAACATCGTCCATCAGAGTGTCTATCAGCTTTCAAACTAATAAATAATGTGCGCTTATAGGTTATTTATTTTATCTCCATTGAGATGATGGACAGGATAGACAGAATATTGACACGCCAATTAAAAGAGAACATGCAATTAAAATTATTTTGTTGTTGTGGCGATATAACTTAAATGAACGTTAAAGAGCTGTAAGTTTCTCCATTGTTATGAAATATTGACACTGACAGTTTTGTATTATTGGTCCTTTTAAATATAGTACAAACAAATCAGGTCACTATTTCAAAGTTATATATTGGCTGTGTTTTACGTTAGTTTATTCACATTAGTCATAAAACATTCGGTTCTACCTTTTTAGGTCGTGGTTATAGCTAGCCCGGTTTCGTGAAACGCTTCATTTTCAGATCTTTTTGGTTTCAAGGTTTTAAATTTGTAAAACACAGGTAGTAACGATCACTTTTGTTAAATACAGGTCTGCGGATCCCAAGCCAGGAGCTCATCACTGGGGCCCATTAGCAGCGTGCCACTCCTGGATCCAATCAGAACCGTATCCCACGAAACTGCCGTAACCCAGCAGTGGAAAGCTAGGCGATTTGCTCCCTATTGGGAGAGATAGCGGTACCTATCTCACAGGTGGTACAAAGGTTGGCCGGTGATACTATTCGTACTTACCTTAGATTCCTGCGGTAGACTCCTGGGCGTCGATCAATCTCGTGCCGTGAAGTTAGGGATAGGAGAATATATATAATAACGGACAATAAGGGACAGACTGACGGCTGTCTGGACCGAAGAATCCGGCCGGCGTCCACCAGGCAGCACGTTTCCCGCAAAATCACTTCGGTGCGCGTGAAAATATACTCTAAATCCACTTTAGAGGCGCCCCACAACGCCGATTGCCAACGGCGGGCGCGATTAACAAATACAATGGGTGAAACACGTCTCGATTAGATATCTTTCGACAAAAACCCGACTTCCGCGTGTTCACATTACAAACTTTCTCTTTCGACTGTTAAGTGTCAGCTGTCAAAATCGTTGACAGCCCACCGGATCGATGTTGCAAGTAAATACCAATGATCGGGACGGAACAACTTTTATTAAACTGCATTCAGTCAGTCTGGTACCCCAACAAAGTTGGTAAAAGGTAGATGATGACGACAAAGGTAAGAGAGAGAATAAAAAAAACGGCCAAATGCGAGTCGGACTCGCGCACGAAGAGTTCCGTACCATTATCGCAATTAACGCCAAAAAATCATGTGCATATTGTATGGGAACCCAACTCAAATATTTATTGTATTCTGTTTTTAGTATTTGTTGTTATAGCGGCAGCAGAAATACATCATCTGTGAAAATTTCAACTGTCTCGCTATCACAGGTAATCAGATACAGCCTGGTGATAGACAGACAGATAGAAGGACAATGAAGTCTTAGAAATAGGGTCGTGTTTTCACCCTTTGGGTACTGAACCCTAAAAAGGTGTCACATTTTGCGTAAACGGCCCCACGACGGCAAACATAAACCCTCTATTATAGGAATTGAGCGGAATACAGGGTCTATCAAAACGATACGATCAAACGGATAACTTCTCAGCACCCGTCATAGGGCAATAATGTTAAGGATTATAAGGGAAAACGTTTGTACGTCATGTATCTTTATCTACAACTATGAGTATAGAATGCCATGACACTCGGTAAAGGCGCGGCAACTCTACGGAAAGTATGGGATTACCTAAATGTGGCAAGATTGATGATCTAAGACAACTAAGAACAATAATTATGCCAAGTCATATCCTCTCGTCTCCATCTGTAAAAGACAAATTGAGAGTTATAGCTTGCTACTTATACATCTATACAAATAATTAGAAATTAAGTGTCTGTATCTAATATCAAAATAACAACGTATTATTGAATGCATGTGATTGTATATGGTACTAATAACAAATACGCAATTTTTCAGATATTTGTTGGTCTGTCTGTATATCTGTCTGTCTGATCCGGTGTAACGTAACGTTAATAAAATTAATAATGATGAACTAAAAATTAAAAAAAAAGATATATATATAATATAAAAACTATGGGCCGGCTTCGCATGACATGGGCAGGTAATCAGGCAGCAGGTAGGGCTGGAAGACGTATCACGGTGTGATGGGACGGCTGATGGCGCGCTATCAGCGAGCGCACCCAGGCAGTAGGACGGGCAAGATGACGTAGATTGCCCGAGGTAGGCAAATGAGCAAGCAATCAGGCAGGTAGGTAGATGAGTAGGTAGCAGGACGGATAGACAGGCAAACGGGTTAGTACGTTGGCACCAAGGTGAGTGGAGGCTAGGCCAAGAGATGACCGTTGAGGTTAAGGTTCCAAGAAATAATTCTCTCTTTAGGGAACCACACACAATATATTCATAAATTGCACTTCAAAGATTATATTACATTCACAGGCCGTATATATATTAGTTTAAAGAGTTCTCAGATACGATCATACACTTAGTAGTATTAAGAAAATCAACGGTCTTTCGGCGTTCAGTCCAGATCCAAAACTAAAAACTGACGCCCGTTTTTCATCGTTCTGTGTCATATCGTCTACATTTTAAATTCAAATTTCAATTAAGAAATAAAGACTAGAACGAATAAAAACGGTTCAAAAAGGGGTCAGTCTACGCTACCCTTATATTAATGTACACCTAGCTTAAAGCAGGTTTAGTCCATGGTACCTATGTGGTCCATGGTTTAAGAAAATAAAATAGACAGACAGATGTCATGTCAGATGAAAATGTCACAGTAGAAAAATATTGCAAGAAATACAAATTAGCAATATAATTTAAGTTTTAAATATTAAAACAATCAGCGATAACTAAAAATATGCTTTTCAGGTACAAACAGTATGAAAGAAAACAAAAAGTGAGTCATATGATTTCATCACGACATATGAGTCGCCCACTACTTCGAGTTCACCTTGATAGGAGTGGGTGTAATATTCAGCATCACCTTGGTTTTGTCCATATTCATCCGAAGACCCACTCTTTGGGAATTTCTACTGAGGTCATCGAGCATTGTACTGAGGTCCTCCATGGTCGGCAAACCGAAGGTGAGTGATGTACTCGCCATTGACGTTGATGCCTAGCCCTCTCCAGTCCAGAACCTTGAAGACTTCCTCCAGTGTAGCGGTAAACAGCTTCGGAGATATGAAATCTCCGTCTCACACCTCGCTGCAAAAATACGGGTTCTGAGGTCTGATCCTGAAGTTGACCTGACATGGTGGCGTTTTTGTATAAACACTACAACACCTCGATATATCAGTAGTCAATTTGGCATCGTTGGAGAGACTACAGTACAGCCCAAGTCTCGATCGAATCGAAGGCTTTCTCGTAGTCCACAAACGCTAAACAGAGGCAGGGTGTACTATTCGGTCTTCTATAACCTACCGCAGCGTATAGATGTGGTCTACGATTCTGAAGCCTTTACGTAATCTGGCTTGGTGGGAGGCTGGAAATCATCAAATATGCGTGCGAGACGATTCGTGATGACTCTTGAAAACAGCTTGTAGACATGGCTAAGAAGTGAGATGGGTCTATAATTCTTCAGTAGGGAATTGTCAGCCTTCTTGAAGAAGAGCACCACCACAACCCTGCACCATGCCTTTGGAGTCCTCTCCAAAGGCTGACGGAATCAAACAGCTTCTGATGGGCCTTGAGGCCCGGTTTCCCACCCGCTTTTAGAAGCTCGGCCGTGATTCCATCATCACCCAGCACCTTGTTGTTCTTAAGCTGTTTCAGAGCCATCCTAATCTCAAACAGGCTGACGTCCGGAATGTCTTCAGTATAGTATCGGGTCAATCTAGCTCTAGGGTCATTCGCTAGATTCGCGACGGGTTTACTGGTTGACGTGTACAACTGCCCATAGAAACTTTCTATCTACCTCAGAAGCTCCAGTTTGGTGGATACGATCCTGCCAACATCGGTCTTCAGTTTCGTGAGCTGGCTCTGCCCAATAGACAGGTCTCATGCAAATACCTTGAAGACCTTATTCCGCTTAATCGCGTCTTTAATACTTTCGGTATTAAAGCGGCGGAGGTCGCTTTTCAAGGACTTTGAAATCCGTCTATTTAGTTGCCGGTATTTTAACGCATCGTCTGAAGACTGCAGGATCATCTCACGCCTCTCCTTCATGAGCTTGAGAGTAGGATCAGAGAGCTTTTTGTTCCTATCTCTACGACGGGTCTTGAAAAACTTAGACCCGACCGTATGGACAGCTTCCACGAACCCATCGCTGTATTCGTCCACGGAACTCCCTAGGCACTCGAAACGATTGCACATTGCACATTAATGTCAAGCTTAAAAGGTCCCGACTGATGAAATCCACGCTCCGTCCAGCACAGATCCAGGTCCAAAACCCCGAGACCTTTCAACTCGAACTCCAGAATCGTTTCGAGTCAAAAAGCTCTCTGATCCTACTCTCAAGCTCATGAAGGAGAGGGGTGAGATGATTCTGCCGTCTTCAGACTATTAAGGCTGACAATGCCCTACTGAAGAACTATAGACCCATCTCACTTCTTAGCCATGTCTACAAGCTATTTTCAAGAGTCATCACGAATCGTCTCGCACGCAGATTTGATGATTTCCAGCCTCCCAAACAAGCCAGATTCCGTAAAGGCTTCAGCACCGTAAACCACATACATACGCTGCGGCAGGTTATAGAAGACCGAATAGTACAACCTGCCTCTCTGTTTAGCGTTTGTGGACTACGAGAAAGCCTTCGATTCGATCGAGACTTGGGCTGTACTGTAGTCTCTCCAACGATGCCAAATTGACTACCGATACATCGAGGTGTTTAAGTGTTTATACAAAAACGCTACCATGTCAGTTCAACTTCAGGATCAGACCTCAGAACCCGTACTTTTACAGCGAGGTGTGAGACAGGGAGATGTCATATCTCCGAAGCTGTTTACCGCTACACTGGAGAAAGTCTTCAAGGTTCTGGACTGGAGAGGGCTAGGCATCAACGTCAATGGCGAGTACATCACTCACCTTCGGTTTGCCGACCATGGAGGACTTCAGTACAATGCTCGATGACCTCAGTAGAAATTCCCAAAGAGTGGGTCTTCGGATAAATATGGACAAAACCAAGGTAATGCTGAATGCCCATGTTACACCCACTCCTATCAAGGTGAACTTGAAGTAGTGGGCGACTATGTCTACCTGGGACAAACGATCCAGTTGGGTAGGGTAACTTCGAGAAAGAGGTCAACCGTCGAATCCAACTCGGCTGGGCAGCGGTCGGGAACTTGCACGGTATCTTCTACTCACAGTGTCTCAAGACGAAAGTTTATGACCAGTGTGTGTTGCCAGTGATGACATATGGCTCTGAGACATGGTTGCTTACAATGGGCCTCATCAGAAATCTTACAGTCATTCAAAGGGCAATGGAGAGGGCTATGCTCAGTGTTTCTTGCGTGTACGAATCAGAAATGTAGAGATCCGCAAGAGAACCAGGGTCACCGACATAGCCCGAAGAATTGCCTAACTTAAGTGGCAGTGGGTAGGGCACATTGCTCGCAGAACGAATGGCCGATGGGGCAGAAAGGTTCTGGAGTGGCGACCGCGAACCGGAAGACGTTGGGTTGGAAGGCCTCCCACCAGGTAGACCGATGACCTGGTGAAGGTTGCGGGGATCCGCTGGTTGCGAGACGCCCGGGACCGATTAAAGTGCCGACGCTTGGGGATGTCCGCTTTCGGCTATTGTAACGATGATGATGAACGAACGAACGTTGGCTTTAAATAAGCCAACGTTATTTTAACAAGAATAAAAAAGCTCTGTACAGTTCTAAATTAATGAAGCTTAGATAGAAGACATTTTAACATCACTGCGACCAAAAATTTCATAAAAATATAATAAAAGCTATAGCTTCATTAATAATAAACTTGCACCAAATTGAATAAAAAAGTGAAAAGTTCAGCTTGTATCGTAAATTTTTCAATTTATTTTGCAACAGTCTTCCGTTTCCGTTTTTCAGTGTAGTGAGGGGAAATCGCAAAGTTTATACATTTATTGAGCTAGGTAGCCCAGAGCGGGCTAAACCTAAAAGCCGATTATTATTAACTTTACTTCGTTATTAGTTACTTTTTATATTTACGAAACGTGTTAAGAAACGTCTAATAAACGGCGTTCCTTATTTTATGATGCAATCTTTTTTTAGCCTTCTGAAAAGCACGTCAATCTTTATTAAAAGCGGCATACTATGTAATAGTTTTAAAATTAAGTTCCCTTTCATTTGAACATTGTGTGTATCTTTGTGTGCCAAATAAACTAGTTTTCTTTCTTTCATTATATCTATGATGTAATCATCATCTGGATGCAGCTGACTATCATTATTATTATCCGACTGCCAAAGGACGGATTAATATTCTTCATGGAGTAACTGCCTGATCTTCTTCTGTAAATCAGGAACTGGGTGACAATGACACAAACACTGTTTGTCATATTTTCAGCCTTCCGACTGTCCCTAATTTCTTCTTTTATGTGAGGATCCCCTTTGGTGTCAAAATTAATTAAGCTGCCTCAGGGAACCCTACAGACCTTTGATTTGGCTATTCCAGACTTAAATTAACTATATAAGTCCAGGTTTCCTCACGATTTTTTCCTTCACGTGTCTGTGATGTCCAAGATAAACGTAGAAAGTACATAATGAATTTGTAAAAGTTGCATTGGTACTTGTCCGGATTTGAACATTCGACGACCTCAAGCAAGAGAGGCGAGGTCTCACACACTAACCTTAACGATTTACAGAGATCTACAAATGGACCAGGTTATCTTGCCTTCCAAATAAATTAATACCAGCTTGGCTAGTTTTGCTTCACCTTGAAGATTGACCCTTGTGTATGTTATTACTTAGCTACGGACCGCTCTTCATAATGGAAAATACTTAATGGGAATACAATCATACAAACGGGTGATCTTAGCAGAAAAAAGGACTCTCCTAACTAAAGAATGGACGGTCGATTTTCCGTTTGGAAACGAATCCTTTTGAAGTTTTGAAGATTACGAGTATTTGCCGACTCAGTTTAATTACAATTTTCTGTGAAAACACAATCCTGACGTTTTGCCCGAAATAAAACAAAATATTTATTTTATATTTAACTTTAATTAATCTACGTTTTATACCAAATTGGGCAGATTTGCCCTACTCTGATTCATAATCCTTAGTAATAATTTTCATTACAGAAAACACAATATCTGTGGGTTACAAAGCTAAATTAGTTTTTGGATTGTCTATTTTAAACCGACTTCAAAAAAAGGAGGAGGTTCTCAATTCGTCGGAATCTATTTTTTTTTTTATGTATGTTCCCCGATTACTCAAAGACGCCTGGACCGATTTCAAAAAATCTTCTTTTGTTTTGAAGGGTATACTTCCTAGTTGGTCCCATAGTCATCAGGTCAGGATCTGATGATGGGATCCTAGAGAAATCGAGGGAACTCCTCAAATATTATAGGCATTTATATAGTGATTTTGATATTTTCACCAACAATGCAATCACTTGCACTCAGAAAGTATAATTTGGTGAAGTGGAACTGATGAAGAAGACCACAGATGGCCACTGAAACTCCTTAATGCTAAGTATGTCACGGGTATAAAATATCTCGAATAGTTAACAGACTATGATTAAGCAAATACTTATAAATGAATGGTACTGATGAAAATGGTACCATTGAACTGTTCTGATGATGAAGCCGGAAGGTAGGCACTGGAACTCTGAAATAAAACAATGTATCCTAGTCGTGCTTGGGCTTATTGGAATCGTCATGAGATGTACTTTGGCCATAAATGATTATGATGTTAATTGGAGATACCTACCAAAACTAAAAAGAGAAAAATAAAAAAAAATTTTAACAAAAAATCAAACCGACTTCCTGAACAAAAAACTACAAACCAAAAAATAACTTTCTTTTCCGAAGTCGGTGTCGAAAAACTGAAAAAAAATGGGTACAAAGATACCGACTTCGGAAAAGAAAGTTATTTTTTGGTTTGTAGTTTTTTGTTCAGGAAGTCGGTTTTCTTTTTTACGGTTGTTGAGCAGTAACAACCTGAATGGCCGCCTCGAAGTATTTCAGGATAAAGATCTGACAGTGGTTTTTGTGTTAATTGATAAGAAAATCTTAGTAATTCTAGGCCTCTTGCTTTATTTCTCGCGACGAAAGAGAGAGGAACGGAGGATTTAACAAGTTAGTCCGAGGACCAATTTTCACACATCAGAGCTTTAGCATCTCATGACGAAACGGAAAAAGTGACTGTCGCAACCCAGCGCTGGGCTTGAGGAGTGGATTGAGAGGCGCCACGGCGTCCTCATCTTCTGTCTGACGCAGGTCCTCACCGGACACGGCTGTTTCGGACGGTTCCTGTTCACGATAAGGCGGGAGGAAACGCCCGGGTGTACCATTGCGTTGATCGCCCGGAGGATACGGTGGTGCATACGGTGGAAGTCTGCCCCACTTGGGCGGAGCACCACCGTTTCCTCGTGGAGGCGATCGGCGGTGGCGACCTATCTCGTCCGGCCCTGGTTCAGGCTATGGTACGGGGCGAGGGGGCATGGGAAGCTGTCACCGCCTTCTGCGAAGCAGTAATGTGCGCGAAGAAGGTACGCGTGAGGGAGACGCAACGTAGACGCCCTCAGTCCCCTAGCCACCGCAGGAGACACCCTGGGCGTCGGGAGTCGCGAGCCGATTCCCGCCCACCGTAGACGCGGGCTTGCGGACGGCGAGTAATGCATAGCTCGCCGTTCGATAAGGACCAGGCCCGATTCCACGGAGCGTAGTGTTCCACGCGCACCTCAAAGAGATGTCAGCGAAAACTGACGGGGTCTGCTAGGGCCAACGCCTGTCTTAGTCGTGGATAAATTTAAAAGAGAGTTACCTTTGCTCAAGCAACTGAAGGAACACGGGTGGGTTTTAGTTTGTCAAATGTCTGACACTCTGCCAGATTTTTAATAGGAAATTCAATATAAATTCAATTTTTAATACAAAGTTTTTTTTTCTGAAATTGGATTATCACCAAAGCAGTCACTCCTTGTGGAAACTGTCACTCCTTATTAAAATGTAGTCGCATATAAGAAAGAGGCAAAACGGTGAATGATTTAAAATCCGTTATTTAATCGTTGATGTTTATAGATCTTTATTTGACCTACTTTGAGGCAACGTACAAAATGTGTGTTCTGTCATACATTTTTTAATGTGAAGTGTCTTCTTTCCAATTCCATTATACTTTTCGTGCCGAATGGCAAGTACCGGTACCACTTGCAGTGTCGCATATTGTAACTGTAATTTCAGTAGTTTGATAGGTTCCCGATTCCTGATGAAGAACAGCAGCCTTATTGCGTAATGAATTCGGCAAGGCAAAGAGCAAAATGTTTGAAAAATCAACCAATTATTAGCATGGAGTAAAATCTATGAAAAAATCATGCTGGACCAGATGTTGTCTCACTTCAATTCGAATGGGATCCTGCATAGTCAACAGTTTGAAACTGTATTCTTAGGGATTACTATCGACTATAAATTGCAGTGGGGCGCGCACATTAGAACTCTTTCAGGTAGGTTAAGTTCAGCTGCATATGCAGTAAGGAAAATAAGGCAGTTAACCGATGTAGCCACAGCAAGGTTAGTATACTATGCTTATTTCCACAGTATTATGTCTTATGGCATTCTGCTGTGGGGATCAGCAGCAGATGTTGACTCAATTTTCATCATACAAAAGAGGGCAATCCGCGCAATCTATAAAATGGGTCCTTGCGAGTCCCTCAGAGATAAATTTAAAGAGATCGATATACTGACTCTACCTTCACTTTATATTTTGGAATGTATTTTGTATGTCCGCAAAAATCGAGGGCTTTTCAAAACTAGAAGCGACTTCCATAATTTAAATACACGCAGTAAGCATGAAATTGTAATACCCAAATTCAGATTAACTATAACTAGCAAGTCTTTTCTTATAAACAGTATACGCTTATATAACAAGTTGCCAAAGTCAGTTATAGAACTGACTGATGGAAAGTTCAAAAATCACATCAAAGCATATTATAAAATCAAGGACTACGTTGAAGATAAAAATGTTGGCTTTAGCTCCTTCTGCGCATGAGGCTTCCTTGGTAACTCATAAACGGCACAAATATGTGGATGTCTGTAACTATTCTCATTCTCAATTTTTCGTTTTTTTTTGGTTTCTTCTTTTAATTACTTTTTATAATATTTCTCAATCATTTTTATAGCCGTTTGCTAAGAATAGTTACAGCACTGATAACAACAACATTTGTGCCACATATTAAATTTAGTCTTGTTATTTTTTTTTACCTTTGTATAGATTCTTTTACCGATTATTTTGTGAATGTGTGAACATTGTAGGCCTTCTAGATGCTAGTTAACATCTGTTAACTTTTTTTGTATATTATATAATCTTTTGTTTTTAGTTTTTTACGACTTATTGCCGGGCCTACATTGTCCCCCCATAGTACTAATGCTGTAACATGGAAATATTGTAAAACCAAACCATTTTTTAAAAGAGTAACCATGGAGTTTTTTGCCGGTTCTTCTCCATAGGAAACGACCAACCCGAACCGTGCATCTTTTGTCGACGTTTTATAAGTGCCCCTGTAGGCCTAGGTGAAATAAAAAAGTTGGTTGTTTTTTTTTTTGAATCACCTGCGAGATGCAAGACGCGATATAGATTTCTGTCTAAGTGATTGGTCGATTTTTCTCGCTCTTTGCCTTGCCGAATTCATTACGCAATAAAGCTGCAGATTTTATCTATAGAAACAGTATGAATGGAATCATCTGCTGTTGTATTATCTCGTGCCAGCACGGTAGGTAAGTAGGTAGGTATTGTAGCGTTACGTCAGCTCAGACGAGCTAAACGTAAGCCATGTTAATATTAAAGATAAAATTAGGACCGGCTTCGCACGACGTGGGCTGCTTGAGGTCGTCAGCTAGGCAGGCAGCAGGACAGGCAGGAAGACGTGGTATGCTAAAGGTAGGCAGGTAAGCGGGCACCACGACGGACAAGCAGGCATAACAGGCAGGTAATCAAGAATGAGCAGGGCTGTGGCGTTTCAGGCAGACGGACAAGAAGGCGGGTTCAGAAACCGCGCGTGCTGCTGGTGGGTGCGCTGTGGCTGCGCGCAACGCTGCAGGCTTGACGGATGCAGCTCATGCACTACGTACCGGACTGGCATATTGATTAAATTAGCAGTGAAAGTGCATTTAAGAGTCCAGGCTATTAATTTATTGTTTTTAAAGCTTATTAACTACTTTACATACTGAAGATAACAGTTTAGAAAGTTTGAAGAATAGAAATATACTTTAAAGATCGAGGCTAAAATATGTCCATCAAATTTCGAAACCAAAACCAAACTAAAAAGCTGACGCCCGTTTATCATCGTTCTGTGTCATATCTTCTGAATTTCAAATTCAAATCTCAATTAAGAAATCAAGACCAGAACAAATAAAAATCGGTTTACAGAGGGGGGCAGTCTGCCGCTGCCCTTATTATAATGTACAACTAGCTTAAGGAAGGTCTAGTCCATGGTATGTTATGTATATGGCTTTAAAAATAAATAAGACAGACAGATGTTAAGTCAAAAGAAAATGTCAGAATATAAAATAATCTAAGATTTCACAAATTAGCAATATAAATTAAGTTTAGCTCGTCTGAGCTTACGTAACGTTACAGAATATCGGAATAGCATGAACTAATTTTATATCAAAACTGCAAAATATGAAATATTGTCAAAACAGTGAAGGAAAACATCGTGAGGATACCGGCATGTCCTAGAACCAATAATTCGAAGATCTAACAACCCAAACTGGGCCTACGTGGTGGATTACGGCCCATTCCCTCTTACAGAGAGGAGGTCTGTGTCCCAGCAGTTGGAACATCAATATGCTGATGATGTTGATGATAAATTTAAACCAATATGTCTTGATACAATTAAAAACGCGTTCAAAATTCTCAATATAAAAAATACTGAAGACTTATGGGGGATATCCGTTAGGGTACTTGTAGATATTATTGATTCGATTGCTCCTGTCCTTACAGGCATATTCAATCAATGTTTGGACAGCGGCACGTTTCCTGACTTAATGAAGCACAGTAAAGTAGGACCAATTTTCAAATCAGGCTGTAAGAGTGATCCCTCTAATTATAGACCTATATCCGTGCTTCCAGCATTGAGTAAAATCTATGAAAAAATCATGCTGGACCAGATGTTGTCTCACTTCAATTCTAATGGGATCCTGCATAGTCAGCAGTTTGGTTTCACGAAAGGTAGGTCGACAACGGACGCGGCAGTAAAACTCATCAGCCACATCTTGGAATCTTGGGAGAAGTCCCAGGATGCCATTGGCGTTTTCTGTGATCTCTCAAAAGCGTTCGACTGCGTCGACCACAACACACTGATCTGTAAATTACACCACTACGGAATTGGAGGACAAGCTGCTGATCCCGTGCTTTCCTATTTATCAAACAGACAGCAAAAAGTAAATGTTAATGGGGCGACGTCCTCCGGGTCTCTAGTCAAGATGGGCGTGCCCCAAGGTTCAATTCTCGGCCCTTTCCTCTTTCTTGTTTACATTAATGATCTCCCCTTTATGACGGCCAAATTATCGGATATAATTGTATTTGCTGATGATACTTCGCTAATTTTTAAAATAGATAGGAAAGATACGGATGTCTTACATGTCAACGAAAGTCTAATTATTCTCTCAAAATGGTTCGCAGCTAACAATCTCTTACTGAATGCGAAAAAAACAAAATGTCTTAAGTTCTCTTTACCAAATGTACCACAACGTGACCTAAACTTAAATCTTGACGGCAAAAATCTTGAAGTTATAACGGAAACTGTATTCTTAGGGATTACTATCAATTCATAATTGCAGTGGGGCGCGCACATTAGAACTCTTTCGGGAAGGTTAAGTTCAGCTGCATACGCAGTAAGGAAAATAAGGCACTTAACCGATGTAGCCACAGCTAGGTCAGTATACTATGCTTATTTCCACAGTATTATGTCTTATGGCATTCTGCTGTGAGGATCAGCAACAGATGTTGACTCAGTTTTATATTACAAAAGAGTGCAATCCGCGCGATCTATAAAATGTGTCCTCGCGAGTCCCCCAGAGATAAATTTAAAGAGATCGATATACTGACTCTACCTTCACTTTCTATTTTGGAATGTATTTTGTATGTCCGCAAAAATCGAGGGCTTTTCAAAACTAGAAGCGACTTACATACTTTAAATACACGCAGTAAGCACGAACTTGTAATACCCAAATTCAGATTAACTAAAACTAGCAAGTCTTTTCTTATAAACAGTATACGCTTTTATAACAAGTTGCCAAAGTCAGTTATAGAACTGACCGATGGAATGTTCAAAAATCACATCAAACGTGTCCTTATTAAAAAAGCATATCAAGGACTACGTTGAAGATAAAAAATTTGGCTTTAGCTCCTTCTCCGCATGCGGCTTCCCTGGTAACTCATAAACGGCACAAATGATGTGGACTAAAAAAAATATAAGATTGAGAATAGTTAGAGACAACTATTCTCAATCTTATATTTTTTTTAGTTTTTCATTTTTTAATTGGACTTTTTACAATAGTTTGCAATCATCTTTATAGCCCTTTGCAAAGAATAGTTACAGCACTGATAACAACATTTGTGCCACATGTTAAATTTAGTCTTGTTAGTTATATATTTTTTTTTTTTTTTTTTTAACTTTGTATAGATTCTTTTACCGATTATTTGTCAATGTGTAAACATTGTAGGCCTTCTAGATGTTGATTAACATTTGTTAACTTTGTTATATATTATATAAACTTTTTTTTTTGTAGTTCCTTACAACTTATTGTCGGGCCTACGTTGTCCCCCCATAGTACGAATGCTGTAACATGGAAATATTTTAAAACCAAACCATTTTTAAAAGAGTTACCATGGAGTTTCTTGCCGGTTCTTCTCCATAGGAAACAACCAACCCGAACCGTGCACCTTTTGTCGACGTTTTATAAGTGCCCATGTAGGCCTATGTAAAATAAAAATAAATTGATTTTAAATTGATTTTGAATTGATGCAATATTGTAAGATAGTATGTATGTTATACTATACATAATGCAGTTGTAGCAGTGGACGTCTTTCAGCTGTAACGGTAATGCATAATGAACCATATAGTAATATTGAGACCGGTGGTAGCCCCGTGGTAACGAACACGACTTACGAGATGTTGGTCATATTTCAACACAATTGCTTACAAAACGGTTAAGGAAGACGTCGTATGGCAACCGTTGCCTGTTGCCTTATTATGTTATCGTTCACTTTTCACCTTCGAACTAATAATTCACCAACCCGCAGGCTCTCGTGCCACGGCACACACCCTCTCATACCGGCTGTGTTCCAGTGATTAAGCATGGTACTAACGAAACACAACACCAATCCATTTGAAGTTAAAATGGATTGGTGTTGTGTTTCGTTAGTTCGTAAAAACAGTTGTCCTAACTTCCCGTAACTGGTTAAAGGAAAATAAACAATACAATTTTGTAAACTTAAAATGGCTGTCTGAATAGCCTCCAGTTGCCCAGTGACGCGTTAAAAGCTGTTCCTTTATCAAGACTAGACTCTACAGTAATCGGAATGCTGTAGTGATTGTGTCCATCTCGGAATTCAAAGTACAAAAGTTGTACAGTCGCTATTAAAGTGCTTAGAAAGAGGTACATTTTAAGTTTATGAGTGACGTAGGTAATATATTTTTATGTAACAGCAAACACATAGTAGAATTATTTATTTCTCCTTCCTATGATGCCTCAACAATCAAATGGATTTGGATAGGACTTGACACATACGGGTAGACCATGTCCTTGATTAGGACATCTTACTTATCTATTATAAAAGTTTGGGAAGATGGATGAATGTTTGTTACTCTTTCACGCAAAAACTACTATACGGATTTTGATGAAACTTTACAGAAATATAGCTTATACATCAGAATAACACATAGGCTACAATTTAAAAATATATTAGGAAAAAGTTTTTCAAACGCGTGTGGAGCCGTGGGGGCAACTAGTAAGTTATAAGATACTAGCTTCAGCCAGCGGCTTCACCCGCGTGAATGTCGAAAATTATCCCAAGGGAACATAGTCCTGGGATAAAAAGTAATGTAATGTAATAAATACTATATGCTATTCCTGACTATAATCTATCTCTGTGCCAAAATTATTCTAAATCCGTCCAGCCGTTTGAGCGTGAAGAAGTTACAAAAATACAAACACACACACACTCACAAACTTTCGTCTTTATAATATTAGTGTGATTGGGAGAAGTAATAATACAAGGCGGGCGGAGCCGCGGGCGACTGCTAGTAGGACTATAGATCTCTTGGGTCAGAAAGGCTGTCGCTCCATTTAAAATACTAGTATTGGTGAGACCGGAAGCCTTCCCCAACATAGTTGGGAAAGCGCTAAGCAGATTTCCTTGCAGTATGCTTGGCAGACTTATTACGTATCTTGCAAGAGCAAAACGATAGCGATATTTGTGCAATAATTGCTCTTCAATATAGAAGTTTTAGGTGCTGTGCTAATACATCGCGAGCATCGCGCGAACACGCGACCGTTTCGTTTATTTGTATGGCAAACACCAACCCGTCGCGTCGTCGCACCGACAGAGTGCGCTTTCCAATTTCGCCATACAAATGAACGTGACGGTCGCGTGTTCGCGCGATGATCGCGTTGTAAATGGACTGGATGGAGTTATTGGAGTTTTTTTTTTAATAAGCGCATTTGTCAAACAGCGTGCAATTAGCAAACGTTTGTGTAGGACCTACCATACCAACACTGTATAATTCTAACTATGATCGCGCGATGATTGCTGATTGATGTTTCTTGCGTAATAAGCCTGCATATAATTTCAGACTTTTCAGTTGGTGAAACCGGTAAAAACCGGTTTAAATATAAATGAATCTAGCAGTTTCGTAGCACATGTTTTCTGTGCTTCCGTTAAACGAGTAGATCGGCTTGAGTTATCGGAAACTCCTTTACAAAGTTCGTGAGCTCTTGTTTATTGATATAATCTCGTTGCTTCGTTAGTCAAACAAGGTAAAAACAATAATGTGCAGTTATTGTAAAACACTTCTACAACGCTACAGTGTATATCAAACATATCATGATTTTTCTTATCTTTACAGGTAATATGGTACTAGTACTATTCCGAAACTGGAATTAATGACAGCATGTCTAGTAAGGTAAATAAGAGAGTGTGGCTCCTCAAACATCTTCCTCTGACTGACTATGTTGAGGCTGCAGAAAAGCTCCCTGCAGGCCACCAACTTCCTTCTTTTAACTTCTTAGTTAGATGGGGTGCGATTGTGGAGCTATATCCCAAACAAGGCCGTCCTATCGTGGTCTCTATGCAACAACACCTCCACCCTGAGGGACCTTTGTGAGGCAAATGAAATCGTATCTCTCATGAAAATTTCAGGTGTTGCGTAGTCTTTTTTTGCGACAAGCCCGCCACGTTATTCCCAACCACTGTTACTCCTGATAGTCAGACCCAACAGTGGCATCCACAAGACAAGTGCCGAGTCAATGAAGATCGATGAGTCCCTTAGAAACAATGCAACTGACTCGGATCCTCAGTATATCTTCGCCTGGGGTCTGTGAATAGTGCATTTCTTTTGGTAAAAGGTACTTACTGACCTGTCGGCAATACTATATAGTAATTCCTATCCATAACATTATGCCATTGAGTAAAGCTATCCATCGGATAGGACAGGAACGGTCAGTGTGGCGACCTAGGCCTATGTCCCGCAGTGAACGTCTTTTGGCTGAAATAGTACTGATGATCGGATAGACAGGCAAGCCCTATAACCAGCTATGCTATCGTGCAGCAAAATAGAAAGTAGGAATGTTTGGTAGGCTATTGGGATCACTATCTATACGCCATACTTATAGTTTACAATGCGAGATAAATGCTATCTACGCTATCCTGCACGGAATAATACTACCGGCTTGCTTTGTTGTTATGCAAACACAACATTTTTACATCGCTTGATAGTTTAGCTGTTAGCAATAGATTTTTTAGGGTTCCGTACCCAAAGGGTAAAAACAAGACCCTATTCTATGACTAAGACTCCGTGGTCCGTCTGTCTGTCTGTCACGAGGCTGTATCTCATGAACCGTAATAGCTAGACGTTTAAAACTGTCACTAGAATTATATTTTTATTCTCGCACAAACCAGTCCAGGATTCCTCACGATGTTTTCCTTCACTATTGTCGAAGATGTCCAAGGTGGATTTAAAAAGTACATATGAATTTAAATTCACATTGATACTTGCCCGGATTTGAACCCACGACCTCAAGCACTAAAGGTGAGGTCTATGCCAATGAGCCACCACGACGAATTGTTTTTATTTATTAGTCTACTTCTACATGATATCTAAATCTACAAAAAAACATTGTCCTAGTTGGCATTATTTGCATCAAATGTTTGTGTGCATTTTAATAGCTAGCTGATATAAAATTCGTTTCCCTATAAAACCATTTACATCGCCTGTACAGCCAGTACAGGTGCTCCTGAATCTGTAAATGCGTCATTTAAATTCTTTAAACTTGACCTCTTTGAGTCCCTCGCTCACTTCACATTCGATTCGCTCCTATAACGCTCATCAGCTCATTCATATTGTATAAGTTGGCAACGTTGAGAAGTGAATAGTGATTTAACAACATAAAATCCTGAAAGTACCTAAAATCACGGCTTTATGTTTCTCTGTACGAGATCACTTGGCATTTTGATGGTTAGAATGGATTAGTGACGCAAAAGATCTCTGCTTTTGTTTCCGCAACTGCGGAGTTACGCACGATTTCTTATATATACTTTTAAAACGGCAATCTAAACTAAACATTATGACGGGGTGACGCGCGGGCGGGCAAGTGGTCTATTAGTAGCAATTTATGAAGAACACCGACGCAGATTGCTGGGTACAAAAGCGGCAAAACGAGTCTTTATAATATATAATTTACCTTAATTTATGTTGTAATACTGAATACAAAAAATAATGCTTTAATTATTTATATTCATGGTTTTTTTATATTATTCAGCTTCTTGCATCATCATCATCTTCCTGCCCTTATCCCATGTTACTTGGGGTCGGCGCAACACGTTTTCTTCTTCCATACCGTTCTGTCCCCAGTCACGCTATTACTGACTTCCTTTTCCGTCATATTACTCCTCACACAGTCCATCCATCTTTTCTTTGGCCTTCCTCTTCCTCTCCATCCATCCACATTTATATTCATAACTCTTTTAGTAACATGCGTTTCATAATTTTTCAGCTCCTTGCGTTTCCGACAAAATTTACTTTTTATGTCTTTTCGCGTTTCTACTTCCGTTATGACACTACCGTTGCATTATTACTAATATGACTGCAGTTACAAACTACCTTGACCTAGGCTTAATCCTTTAGTAAATAAAATAAGAACACACCTGTCCATATATCTGCCTGACCAACTCATTAACAGTTCAAAAGTGTATAATTTAAATAAATACTTTGAGTTTGAATGTCATACTTAAAATCCAAGTTAACATCCGCCAGCTTCTCTCAACTAAACTTATTTACAACAAAAAGTCATGCCATAAATTATGCAGATACCTATCTACCTTATATTAATACCTCCAAACTTCCTTTCTGAAGTTCCGTTACGAAACAAGACAGTACTGAATATCTTGGCTAAAATTAACAACGCTTTCTAGCTCAAAATTTAGTAAACTCTTAATACCTAAGCGCTAAGAACATGCTGTAATAATATCGTGTTGAAGAAGTTTCACCGTTTTTAGTTAAGGGAAAACCGTTATGAAACATTTCGCCTATAAGAGCCGAAGAGGTATGCAAAGATATATAGCAAAGATATTTTCGAAAGTAATGTTCATGCTAAATGGGTAATGTTTATTGGTAAAAAAAAAACCTAGGGTAGGCTACTGCCTATCCGGTTTTTTTTGTGGAGACTCTAAAATTAAGGCCTCCAACAAGTGAAGTTAGGTATATATTCACATCGCGGTAACTGTGAATAATGATTCTCATACTGGCACTTAGGGACTTTATAAAGGGTATTTTCATGTTAGAGTCATGTCGCCGTGTAATATATTTCAATGACAGTGTATCCACTCAATGACCCGCAGGTGAACTGTAATGTGTAAATGTATATACTCGTACCATGTCACTAGGTACGAAACATTACCTACAGTATCGTTTGACACATTTGTATAGCAGGTGATAATGTTTTTTGGTGTTTACCCTTTTAATAGAGGTTTTTACAGTAGGTACGAGATTGATATTGTTAGTATGTTAACCTTTTCAGTGCCTAAGCGAGTCCCGCACGTAAGACACAATGGCCTTTTATTGTTTGGGTTAATTCTGTGACCAATCGATAAAACTAGCTACCATTACTGATTATTAACAAATGTTGTTTTACCTTACTCAATACCCACAGTTGTACAAAAATAAAACTGAAAATACAATCTCTTTATTGGTCCTAAACATTTAATAGTGCCCAACCATAACCTTACTAACGACGCACCAATAAAAATGAATTAAGCTGTTAGAATTAAGCGTAGTTCAACCTACTTACGAGTTCGTGACAAAGCCCAGTATAGTCGCGAGTCAAGCCTATTCTTTACAAGTATTGTAAAATTGTTTATTTATTGTGCCTATTAGCACCTCACCTCATGAAAGAAGACTTACGTCAATTTGAGTATTTCTTGCTTGTTTTTTTAGGTTTAGGTAGTTACGAAGTGTACTGAGTATTTTTGTGACTGAAACATAGTTGTTTTTTATCATGGTACTTGTAACGGTGCCCAAATATCGAGCTCTCAACCAAAAACAAAATATACATCGTAAATATCTCGAAACTTCGCCTTCTGATTTAACTTGGTGTAGTTCCATAACAGTCAAACTCGTAAATAAAGGATCTATGTTGTATGATAAAAATCTGGCTTGAATACAACAAGGAAAGTCTAGGTTTGAAGCACATGGTACGTGCACACCTTCAAGACGCATGGTGTGATATTTTCAATGAAAATTATTATTGGTATGTACAACTAAACAAGTTGTGTGATCGATGAGGTTCCTATAAAAAAGGATAATTTATAAGATGTAGATCTTAATACCTTTCTTTGGAAAATCAACAATGGCATCCCGGAAACAGGAAACAAAGGGAAAATGGACGGTTTATCAGCATGCACCCCAAAACGTTATGTCCATGATTTATTTCTATTACCGACTATAAGGAAAATATTTGAAAATCTGCCTCGTTTACTTCTAAATATGGACAAAGGGACATAAACTTGAGTAAGGATTGATTGTCATCAGTTAGCGGTTAGGTGGTTATTAACCGACTTCCCAAAAAGGAGGAGGTTCTCAATTCGGATGTTTCTATTTTTATTTTATTTTTCGCACAACACCGTGGTTTTTTTTTTCGAAAGAAGATTTTTCCAAAATGGTCCGATTTAAATTTGGTACAGATCTGATGAAGAGCTTCGGAGATATACAACAGAACTCTTCAATAAATGACGGAAAATCTGTCGGGATTGCTGCAATTGCATGTCTGTTTATTGTTTACACCATTTCATAACATACCATCACGCCAGTATGCTCTAAACGGGTACGCAGATGTGTACAGTTCACCCTGGTACACTCTCATTCCACCGGTTATGTGCAAGTTACAAGTTATTCGGGTAATCTTAAATTCTGGCATCACTTTGGGCATTATAAGTACTTTACTATAGAACTTGTCCATTAAGTACCACTTAAAAATGAAAATAAAAAACTTTTTTATAAAAAAATACAACCAACTTCCAAATTAAAACACTACAAAGTGAAAAATATCTTCAATTTCGGAAGGTTGTGTCAAAAAACGAAAACAGTAACTCGACGCCCGAAATTCAAATTATTTTTACTCGTTATTGTAACATGAAACTTGAACACAACCGGTGAAATTAGAGTATATCAGGATAATCTGTACACATCTGCGTACCCCTTTAGAGCGTACCGGCGTGATGTTATGTTATGCAATGGTGTAAACAATAAACAGGCATGTGATTGCAGCAATCACAAAAGATTTGCCGTAATTTATTGAAGAGTTTATATTTATTGATCAAATTGAGAAGGGACCACATGATATGTAAAACCTTTAAAAAAAAATAACATCAAAATCGTTTCAACTAGTAAAAAGTTCTCAGGTAACAAACATAAAAGAAACAGTCGAATTGAGAACCTCCTCCTTTTTGAAGTAGGTTAAAAAGTTAACCAATTTTATAACAGTTAATAACTGGGTAAAGTAAATTAGATAATAATAGGTACCAATTATAACGTGACCTAGTTATAACGGGTTCAAAACGTAAAATAAAAAATAAAAATGTTCATTGCAAGTAATTGTATTTGCGCACAGACCGTACGCAAATACAATTACTTAAACCAAAACGGCTATGAAAAACGCCCTTTCAGTTATAATTCGTTTATTAATAATCTTAGATCCACAGGGTACGTAATCACCAACTGCGACTAAACACCTTATTACGTCATTGCTAATAATTATAACATTCGTATCCGCTTATTTGCATTGAGTAGAAGTTTCGGCCTTCAATGCCAAGGGCTTCACGGGGCATCATAAATAAGTAAACCGTGACACTCACTGACATGCTTGGTTTTGACAATGCCGCCACTAGTGATGTCCGCCGAGGCATCTCATTCTTGTTTGTCGTATAGATGGTTCAAAATTATTATTATTTTTCTGAAAATTAAATGTTTTCTGCCCAGTCAGCCAGTGTTCAAGTTTGCCTCGTAAATGTATTTCTTTCAGCGTGCAGGTGTTGTTGCACAGAGAGCACGAAAAGAAGTGAAGCATTCTTTGACTAAACCAATATTATGACTAAATTGTATTTACCTACAGCGAGTCATCTGATTTCGTGATCGTGATAGCTTCTCAGTGCTCTGTGGTCGTTTATTAATAGAGTTAGATCCATCAAACTGCTGTGTAATTAAGAACCTATCAACTTCACTTGAATTTAATTCGCATTAGGGAATGGCTTGCCTAGATTCGAACGATTTACCCAGATATCAGATTAAATTTCAATTTCAGGCAAAATCTGTCAAAAAATTGATTAAGCGCCATAGTTAACTTCGGATGATAGAGCGGTTTTAGACATTCCTAAATATTTCTGAAATTCGTGTTTTTATTTTCGTAAACAACATTGAGTGACGAATTTACTTAAGTAGTTATTTTAATTGAGGAAAGTAAATAAAAAGAGTTTATTACTTACTGTTTGATAATAGTTTTATAGCTTCATTAACTAAAGGTTGTTTATTCGTAAATAATAAGTGTAAGTTACAATCCTCATTATGTTTTAGTAAAAAAATATTACACCGAAACTGAAAAAAAATTAAGTTGTTTTATGCATACTTAATTATTAAAAACATATCACGCTATTTTCCGTAGCCTGATTGGATCTCAAAAATAATAATATCATATACATAACTTGTGTGTTTAATGAACACAAACAAAACACAATCAATTAATAGCAAAGAGTTTATAAAGTTATCATCAATTGTATTTTTCCATAAAAACGGTAAAGTCCTTCTTCCGCATTAGGTTAAGCCATTTACGTGGGCTCTTCAAAGACTTAAAGTCACGCTCCATCGACCTTCAATGACCCTGTGCTCACACGCAAGCCCCAGACAGCGGAATAAGTACCTAATTATCCAGCACGACCCCATTTAGACGGACAAAAAATTAGGATAAACTTGAAAAACCATTTTTAAAAGGAAAGGGGCCAAATTTCTACACAATTCTGTTTGACCTTCAGTAGGAAGTCATTTAGGGCTGTCTAATGACGATTTTATGACAAGATTTTTTAATGACGTATATTTTTTTTGCGTCTTCTTGCTGCGGGATTTCCTTGTAAGAATATTGTACTAATTCGTTAAAAAAAAAATTACTAGTTTCAGAAATATTGCGTTGTTGATTTTTTCTAACCAACGTGACTGAGCGGCTAAATCAGGAAAAATTTATATGATGAACCTATCCAATGGATTCACTTTATTTCCGACATTCACTTTAGATTCAGTGGGAATGTGCTAAATGATACCTATAGGGAACCAATATATTATTTATTTTGTTTAATTTTAAGGTGTTTTTGTTTTTAATGCCAATAAACACATTTTTAATTCTTTCTATATAAGTGCTTGCATTAAAAATGAAATATGATATTCGATTCACCATTCACATAACTTGACTGAACATTTTGCGTGGGCTTTCCAATGGTTTTCTATTTTTATTGCCAAAAATATGAAATCATGAAATTTAAGATAAAAAAAAACATCTCTTTTACTGCAAACGCTGCATAAATACGACGCTAACGCCACGTCAACGCGACGTATTTATGACACAATCACCTCTACACGACGACGTTATCGCAGCATATTTATGCAGCTTCTAAGCAACCTCCACGCGTCGTCAACGCTTTATACGATCAAAACCGGAAACAGATCTACTCGAATCCTTGCCAACTTGAGAAAAAAAAATTTCATTCGTGAAAATTATATAACGCCAGATTGGCAATCCTTTTTTTTCCCTTTTTAATAAATACTTATTTCTCTACTAGCTAGGTATCTGGCACGTCTGTCGTCGTTCGTGTAATAATTCAGTGTTAAGTTAGAGGGTAGTTAACGCGTAGTAAATGGTTTATGACTCTCTCAAAGTAGTCCGTAGTGGTAAAGATAAGATTGTAGTAATTTCTCACGGGAGAATTATAATTGTGAAGCTCAGAAAAGTTATATGTAGGTACATTAAATACGAGTATTGAATTTAAAATGGCAATTGGTTTTTGTTTTCTTTTTACACTTACAAAAAAAGTTACATCGTTAGAACCAATTAGGTAGGTATACTAAGTGGCAATAGGGGCGCTTCTAATTAACTGAACTAAGAAAATAACTGGAAAATTCTACGCATTCCTTTGAGAAATATAAGCAACAGGCGTCGGTAATATTGGGATCCGTTAGTAATTTTCTTGGAAACTTCCCAAGCACTCCAAAATATTGTAAAGCAAGATAAAGAAAATAAAACAGAAGTGCAGTATTAGATTAAGAGAACGTAGCTCAAACTTAAAGCATTTATTTCCGTTGAACTATAAGTACCTGGGCGACCGAGCTCTGCTTGGGTGAAAATAGAGATAACGATGATTTCTAAAAATGAAACCTAGCTAGATCGATTTAACGCCCCCGAAAACACCTGCATACAAAATTACATGAAAATCGTTGGAGCCGTTTCCGAGATTTAGATTATATATATACAAGAATTGCTCGTTTAAAGGTATTAGATTAGATATATAGATAAAGGCATTTTTGAATTGTCAAGGAGTCGGTCGGTCGGTAATACGTAGCTGAGGTTAAAAAAAATAGGGAAAAATTAAAACCATTGGTTAGCATATTAAAACATCGGTTGAGTTAACTACCGATCAAAAAACTGGGCTTCAGCTGTACGTTCCAAAGCGTAAATCAAAATGTAAAATAAGGTATAAGAAACTCAATAATCTCACTCAGGGCCTTTTTCTGAGAATTTGGATTGAAAAACGTGTCAAACCTTAATTTTAATGCCATTTCTTGATAGGTTTTCAGACTAAAGTCTATGACACATCACAACTCAACATCTCATTCTTAATTCAAAAATTAGAGATCATTATTTTAGACGATTCCTTCATTTTGTTAACCCTATGTATTTCGTGTATTCGTGTGATTTCCGCTATTTTTACATGTTGACGTCACAAATTTCATCATGAATTAAGGATTTTGACGTGATACTTTTGAATTAATAATGGCTTATTTGTCATTGTAAAATATTTTTTTGTTGTGATCACACCAAATAAATTAGGATAAGCCAAGATAATCATGTCACCTTTGAAAAACTTTACCAGTTCCTGGTTTTCTTCTAAAAGCCTTTTAAGTATTATTAATTTCAATACAGTATTTGGCCCATATCGACATCGTTAAACTGTCACTGCGTCGAAGGTTTAAGTGCTTTCTTGGTGGATATCATATTTTAAATGCGGCTATAAGGTATCTCATGTTAACGACCCCTTAAAGTATTTTTCAAAGCAATAATATTTATTTGAAGCATTTTTGTCTTGTGGAAAACCTCATGAGTGCACTCTGTCTATATCATAAATAAAAACCAAAATGAAAATGAATATAGTCGTTGTCGTGAGAAAGAATTTGCGGAAGAAGGCATGAAAATTATGAAGCTCCTCTACAGTTTGTTTTGCTAAAATTATTTCGAAGTGTGAAATGGTGCACAGAGAGGCTTTAATAACAATAGTATGTTATTGTCTCTTCTCATACAGCGATATAATAATAATAATGCCCTTTATTCTGAATTGTTTGTTTTGTTTTGTATTTGTTACAGTATGTTCCTCATATCAGTGTGCCTTTTGGCAAAAGCCTCCTCTAGCTCTTTCCACTGATTTCTATCACGAGCCACTCTCCTCCAGTTGGGGCCCGCTGTTTGTTTCAGCTCGTCCTCCCATTTTATTATCTGTTTCCCCTTGCTGCGTTTACTATCCCTTGTGTACCAATCAGTCATCACCTTTGCCCATATCTCATACAGAGATAGCACGAGCATTAACCGCCACATGTTTTGGAAATTCTTTTATTATGCGTACAGCTAATGAGTGGAATTGCATGCCGGAGTATGTGTTTGCCGATAGCCTCAACCTAGGGGTCTATAAGTCAAGAGTGAATAGATTACTTCTAAGCAAGCGTGTTCACCGTTGACCACATCATCGTTTACCATCAGGTGAGATAGTGAGTGGTCAAGCGTGAGCTGAGATGACAAAAAATAGTTGGGTTGGTAACTGTAAATTTATATTAATATAATTTCAAGTTTCTTTACACCATGTTTTCCTTCACCGATATCAAGATAAAGTAAGAAAGTACATATGTATTGAAAACGTTACATTAGTTGGTACTTGTCCTGAATTTGAACTCACGACATCAAGCACGAGAGACGAGGTCTGTGCCTCTAGGACAGCACAACTGATAAACGGAGAGGCATTACCGAAGTGAAAATAGAAAATAAATACATCCCATGTTTTTTATACGGATACGGTGACATATCAAGCTTACTGTCCGCCTGTTGCTTATCTGTCTGTTTGTCCATTTATTGCCATAAAGTTGCTTTTTCCTCATTATACTGTTTTTATATTATAATAGCTTCTACCAGCGGTTTCACCCAAGTATATTATTATTATTAATACATTTATTTCAGATATCAATACGCACACAAAATAAAACATTCAATAGTAAAAACACACATTAAAACATAGGATTACAAATTATATTATTAAAAAATTAAATTACATTCATTGAAACATCATTAGAATTATTAAAATACCGTCAAAAGGTCTTAGTACATTGATTATAAACTATGTTAGTGAGCGCCCACAACAATGCGAATTCATTTATTCTGGATTGGGCTATCCGTTCGAGACGCAATCATCTGCAAGATGCCATTGCTACTGCCTCGCACGCGCTGCCAAAAGGAGGCTACCCTCTTGCGTATAACCGCATGGAAGAAGTCCGTCCGCGCCTCCGCAAACATGCCGGACGCATAAACGAAAATATCCCAAGGAAACATGCTACCAGGACATAGTCTACCCATGTTTCAAGTTTTATCCAAATTCGATAAGAGGCAAGTGACATTTTATCATCGAAAGCGTGGCGATAGCGATTGTCCAAAAGGCAAAATAATATGGGATTGACTTTGACTAACGATATCGAAAAATCATGTGACCAACACCTTATATTTTGATATTTCGACTTTTGCCTTCGCTGACATCGAATGCCACTTATCTAGAGACTTTTTTTGCGTTTGGAAATGCTCATGCTTACTGCACTACCACGGGGAGATAGTGCAAGTTATGTGGGACTCCTACCCACTAATACTCCACGGTGTCCCCCTGTCCCGCTTATGGGGGAACATGGGCACGGGTTAGTACCCACCGCGAACCCGCCGCAGCTATCCGTAGCCGGAAGGGTTCAGTGACGGATAGCTGCGGCGGGTTAGAGGAGAACCCTTCATAACCGGCGCACCAGAACACTTTGTACGCCGTGACTACCCCAGGGACCAAACCAGCACAAGGGCGCCAGACGACCCGACCGTATAGCACCCTTGGTTCCCATTGACGGGTCAGGTCATTGGCCCCGCCACCTAACATGTACCAAAGGACATTTCACGCCAAATCTATGTCTTCGTCAACCGATGTCTTCGTCGCACCTTCGAAATATACTGGCCCGAGACCATATTTCTAACGTTGAAATGGAGATAGATTGGTCAGACGCTCCGGCCCTCCGGAGCGTGTGAATCCCAATCCGATCACATTCCTAAACAGCCCATGGATTGGAATCCTCAAGGAAATAGAAAGCATGGCTGTCCGCACCTTATTGGCTGAAGCGACGAGCATCAGAATGGCGTGGAGCGAGGTGAAGCGTGAAGCTTAAGACTGGCCGCGATGGAGGACTACTGTATACGTTCCAAAATAGAACAAAACCCAAATAAAATTAAAAATGCACTTAAAAAATTGGATTTATTATTCTCGCTGCAATCCACAAAAATCCTTAAATCGGTAATCGTTAATATTTCATCGACCTCAAAGAACATTCAGGATAATATCAATGAAGAAAATGCTTGCCAATCATTTACATTATCAGCCCGGCCTTCTGCAGAATACGCTTAAAAAAGCTTAAACCTTTTTGCTAGCTGTAGCGAGTACAGTATCTTTGAGTATGAATAGGAGATAGAAATCTAACGTATGAGTGTAGTTAGGTATGTATTTTTAACTTAATTAAACTAATATTTTGACTAGGTAAAATTGTTTGTTTGTCGGTAGAAATCTATAGAAGTAGGTAAATATCCGACTTCATATGTGGATAAACTACGGGAGCAAAGCAAGTCTAACAACATTTTTATTTTTAACTAGCTGTGGCCGCGGATTCACTACCGTCAACTGCCTACCCAGCTACCCTATCCTACTTACCTAGACCTACCTACCTACCCTACTTACCTACCTGCCTACCCTACTACTTATCCTTACTTAGCTTCCTATCCTACCTACGTACCTAGCTTCCTATCTCACCTACGTACCTAACTACCTACCTACCTACCCATTTTTTTCTGGTGTCATTCTTCTGCGGTGAATCTTAACAACGCCATTTAGAAAATGACGTCAAATGCACAACGCCATCTATCGAATATGGAGTTCAACTGTCCGAGTATTTGAATTGCATGTGTTGTGATATTTTACTTCTTGTTGACTTTAAATTCATCTAACTTTTGATAGAGTGAACCGATTGCGATGAAACAAGCAATAGTTCAAGCTACGCACACTTATGTATAATAATTATTTACATTGGTTTCGTACATTATGCGTGATGCGTGCACAACTAAACAGACAATGTTTGTCTATATAAACAGACAAAAATGCTAGCAATGGGTTGTGTTGGTTATCCTTTAACACCCTGGCTATTATTTTCGAAATATTCTTGCTGTTCAAAAACAAGTTTTCTACAGATGTTTTATATGTATTGGTAACGCTCGATTCGTAAGTCACTGAAACATGGTGCTTTGGAGGTAGACTGCGCAGACTTCTCATCGGTTTTCATTCTAATTTTAAAAATAAAAATATCAACCAGTTAGTGCAATAGATCATCTCAAGTGTTATCTAAGCTTAAATAACTCTGTGAACGAATCTATGTGATTAAATAGTTCTATTCATAGGTGATTCGATTTCAAACCAAAACTGTGTTTGTGCTATTAAAAACAAAGACACTGACTCAAAAAATACATAAACAGACTTGTTTTATCAGTTCTAAACTAAAAATACTCTATAATAATCAGTGTTTTAAATTTTCAAACTGTGCGTCGGTTTTTGAATAGAAAGCTGGCTAACCGCCTTTCTAACAAACTTTAAAAATAAAAGTTGCACATACAGAACCGTAATTTCGACCGTGTTTCTAATCGTTGCAATAGACTTTACACGGACGTCATAGATTGCAGAAGAGTCAGACGCAGACAACGCAGAAGCACTCTATAGCTAATTTATACCCCACACTGTCCATCTAAATAATCCGCAAACAGATATGACATTGTAAGTAGAAGAAACCTGTACAAATAACTTGTTATTGAAACATAACAAAGCCTTTGTAAAGAGTTTAAGTGTGTTTGTCAGTAGGTACACATTTTTATAACATGGTCCTTGATTATAACTAGCGAAATAAAAGTCCACTATAGGTACACTTCATCGTAATTCTTCTGTGCATGTAAAGGTATGATGTTTTATTGTAACTTTTTATTACTTAATTACCTATGAATAATCAAACCGTTACTTGCATGCAAACAGACACTAACCTAATGATTAAATTGCACGATGTTAATAAACATTTATAATACAAAATTATTTGCTTCATTAAGGAAATATAAGAATAATATGCAAATGTAAATGTGCCTTGCAATATTAAATAAGGCACAATAATTAATTAGCCACTGTACCATAATGGACCCGCTGCAAGAAGTATTGTGAGATTTATGAGATCATTAAAAATTACGGATCAATACAGATTTATTTATTTTACCTTTACACCTTAATTAAATAGCTACAGTAGCTATATTGTTTTATTTTGATTACTTGTATTAATCAGGATGATATAGAAAAAAAAACAAACGTATCTACTTACGTGGAGTTTCAGATTATTTAGACTATGACTGTTTGTTTTTAGAAAAAAAATCGGTAGGCTTAAAATACGAACATTTGCAAGCGTAAATCCATTTTTTGTTTACCTTTGCGAAATACTTATTTAGTAATTTAATCAAACATATTTTTTTAAATGTATGAAACCAAACTAACAAGTAAGTATTTGTTCCTTCGAGCCGGATTGATGACGATTCATTTTTCTTCTTAGCGTGCCGATATATTTAAAAATGTATACAGTATGTAAATAATTTCTAGAAAAATATATTAATATTTTACTATACCTATATAAAAAGTTTAATAAATTGCTGTAATTGTTGTTTGCTTACTTTCTAAGCACCCAACTTCCTGATCAGTTCTAACAAAGATGGGACTTTTCTTCCAACAATCGTTAAAAGAAGGCAAGAAAAAGATTCATAAAAGAGTTTATATTTTTAATCAGAGCACAAATTGAGGGTGGATCCGAACTTAAGTTGAAGTGGTCTGAAGAAGTGAGGACTAATAAAACTAAATAATTTGCTTGCTCCAATACTTATTGTTTATATTAAATGAGTTTGTTCCTTTTCTAATAAACGGTGTTTGCTGAAACTGAACTTTAAAGTTTAAAAGAGTTTTATCTTGCTGTTATTAAAACTGATAAAGGTGTATAACCCCGTGTTCGGGTTAAAAATCATTGAAAATTACTTGATTTGTGCACGCCTAAATCAAGTCTGGCCCGAACTAGTTGATTGTTTCAACAGGTTCCAATATTTGATACTGATGATAAATACGCATAGTGTCAGAACTGTTTTTTTTTTTTGCAAGCCTGCATGCTGTAAGGTCCTACAATCGCTTTCCATCAGGTGAAAGAGTGGTGAAATGCCAGCTTATCAACAGTAACAAAAACAATATGTTAAAATATACACAATAGATACCTCGTAAATTTAGTCTTATCCTACGACGTAATAAAATTATAAAAATTGATCCAAAAGTAAGTTAAACAAAGGATCTATAGATATGGCAACCATTTACATTGTATAATTAAAAGACTCAAAAGAATTTACATTTTACAAGGTGAGTCTAAATTAAAAAAGGAATTTTCTTATACGAAATGTTTTCTCAAATGAAATAATATTTCGTTAAACAAATTTACCTTTTCTGTTGATTTAAAAAAATAGTTAGGGTCGATTCAACGGTTTCTGATCTGGGGCAATATACTTTTAGGGACCCGATAACGACTGTCATTGGGCATCTTGCGCTTAATATAACTCTCTACTTTATATAAATTTTATTGGGAATATGAAATAGATTTGTTTATATCTAGCTATTTTGAACATCCAATCATTGCTGTTAATTTTCGCTTTTTGGAAAGGGCTTAATTTCAGCGAAGCCAAAGGCAGCAGAATGTTGTTCCCTCATTAAAACATTTTAGATTAATCATCATAAAGAAACATAGGCAGTAAAACCAATTTCTAGCAATCATTGCAATTGACAACGTCTTATTCGTCTCATAATTTGTAACTACCCAAAACAAATAACTACAAAGCGTTAAAACTGGCACACAGTTAACTTAACACGACGACATAAAACGCGCTATAAAAGAAAAATAAAAACCTCGAAAGTCCAGAAATCAGAAAGAGGCCAATGTCCCACTTACAGTGACGAACTGTCAGACGAAGTAAACAGTCAACTGACAATGTAATTACCTGAACGGGACGAAGATAAAAACACCCTTCCAGACATATATTGTTCACTGGCTGTTGACTGCGATATCACCTGTTACGATAAGAAAACCAATTTATTGTTATCAAGTTGAACGCATATATATTCATGCCAAAGATGACAAAACCAAGATGCATCCCGTCGTACAAAAGACAAATGTCACAGTAAAGCGCAAGTCGTACCGCGAGATGAGCTGTCTTATTTCGCGAAGCTACAGTGTCCTTATATTGTTACATGTACGCTGTTGTGGTCCGCACTCTGAAATAGAGCTAAGCTAGCTGAACTATGTAGGTAGATATGTGAATTATTTGACTTAAAATTATACAGAGGCAATTCCAAGGTGTTTTTAAGAGATCATGATATTCAACATTATTTCTTAAAAGACCGGGATCGGGATGGTTTTAGTGTGGTAGAAATCCGAAACTGTCCGATGTTTTCCATAGAAGTCCAGCAGCCTTTTGAAGATTTGCCCCTTTCCCATTGCAAAAAAAACCTATATTCTAAGTAAAAAGCCCTCGATTAATATTAATAATTAACATTTTATAACTGTCAATTTGATTAAGTTTAGTGGAGGAAATGACTTATAGAGAGTTCAATTAATATAGAGGTCAGAGAACTTTAGTGCTTTTAACATGTACCTCCTTTCACAACCATTGGACGCTAATGAGTTAAGACTAGCTCGCGGTGTGGCCTGCGCTTTACGCGTGTGTTGTTTCCGTTCAAATTTCCAACTGACAGTAAATTGTCTGATATGTTTTATGTCAAATCGGTGGAACGATTGTTTTGGCACTTCCTGTTATTTTTCCTTTAGCGTTGTTTTTACCAGAAGCCCAATGCCCGTTCTTCAAAAACTTTTACAAGTTTCAATCCCATCTGGATAGGTCAAAACTGTAGGGAAATTCTAAGTGATTTTGATAGAATGAGCTTAAGATTAGAATTCATAATAACTTAAAAATACGGGAATAGGATCTTAGACTGGATTTTATTAGTTTTCTGACTTACTAAAAAACAGCTTTTTAAAATATTTCTAGAAATATTTTAAAAAGCAAATAATATTTATTTTTATATTTTTAATATTTTAAAAAAGTCTTAAAAACTTCATGGATGTTCTCGGCCCTGGACGAGTGGAGGAGTCGGTGCTTTTGGCTGGAGTGCTGGAGAATTTGCGCATTTCGTTAGGTTCCCCCGGCCAAGAGTCAGTCCTCTTGAATTCATGCGGGCCCCGTCACCCTCTGCAGCCACATGCGGCCGCAATTTACATCTGATTGTCTCATATCCCGCCGCTGGTAGCGGCTTTTATACAACGTGTAAATATATTATAATGTTTTTATTGCCCATCAAAGTGAAGTGAAACTAAAACTATTAATATTTCAGCTTTAATGGAGATCGGCACTGTTTGTTTATTTTCAGCTAGGAATTTATATTACAATATTCTGTACACGTACCACAATCTTTCACAAATTAAGGACTACGAGTATTTTGCTTTAAACGATTTCGGTTAAGGGTTTAACGGGGACCCGAAAATAGATCAGTGTTCTTTACATACCCTTAGTCTACGATAAGAACCTTGTAGGCTTTTTCTTGTATATAGTTAAAATTGTATATAGTACTTATCCTTGTGTGACGGATGACTACGTCCGGCACTGTACATATTGCGGCAGAAATAGCAAATAGGCTCCATTTTAGTTACACTAAATTTTGTCCCTAGTTAATGTTTACGTATTTAATTTACTGCGTACAGTGGTTGCTGAAAGTAATGTCTAAAATACATCCATTTTGATGAGAATAATAAATAATAAAATTGTTCATTGACACAAAATACAGGTGTAACATACTTATTTGAAGCCCTGGCTCCTGTGCTAGGTAACAAACTGTGTTACAGGAGCCAGAATAAAGACACTGTACAAATAAAAAAAAAACTTGATATTCTACCAACAAAACTAATATACAAGCTACCGTAATCCGCAATTAACATGTAAAAGGGCCCAAATATTTGAATTTCCAATTACATGCACTGTTGACATGACTGAAAGTTCAGGGTACACTCATTGCATCAGAATACAGTCTATGTTGGTCTTTTTTAGTTGAACTTTCTATAGGTACTGCATTAGAATTTTTAGTTTAAGGACCCACTTGTGCCAAAAACTTAACTCAGAGTTAGTGTTAGTCTATTCTGGTCTTCCCCCCCGTTTTCCAAACTTTCCTCAATCCCACACATACACTTACATCACAAAACATAAACACAATACATACATAATTATGACAATATCTTTCGAAAAAACACAGATTCAACAAAGAGTAAAATGCGGAGAACTTTGTACAGCTGAACCGATTTCAATCAAACAGCTAAGAACACTCTAGACAAACTCACCATTCAAACAAAAATACCGGTTTATCCGTTTTAGAGCTATGATGCAACATACTGAAACTTTTAACACCCCTCTTTTTCCGTCAGGGGTTAATTAGTAAGATAACCCAGGGTGGCGCAAGTGGGCCGAGTGATATTGAGATTTTACAGACATAACTCGGTCAAACGGTGATAACGTCATGGAAAAGGTCTTTGAGCCAAACATTCACGACGACATATAGGTATACGACGTCACGTCGTTATAAGATACTTGTTACTTAGTAAAACGTATACGAGTGAACCGTTGTCCAATAAAACACAGTTTGTTACTTTACAAAATCGCTGCAAACAACGTATCTCTTAAACATGACTGTGCTGGAGCACCTCTAACAATTCCTTCGTGGAATAAAATTATAAAATCGTGATATTAAAGGAAAAAATATTAAAACGAAGAAACTGGGCTTTCACTCCTAAACATAATCAGTCTTATTACAAAAAAACTAAACAAATCTTGGTTAAAACCTGTCCTATCAAGTCCAGGCATAAGCCTGCAAAACCATGGTCTAAACTTGTCCGTATTACAAAACATAAAAAACCGTGGTCTTCTTAGAACCGTCATTTGAACTATTGTCAATATATCAAACACAAATTAATACAAATATCATTCGTTCACTATATCATTCTATTGCAACGTTCCGTATGCCCAGAAAAGAAAACATTTTGTTAATACGATAAGGATTAAATGATGTTTAGGATTGTTAAAAATATTGAGACTTTGTTATTTTGCATTGATATAAACATTAGTTATTTATCCATTAGTTTTAATTAAATTTTAAAATTAAAATAAAATAAAATTATATTTTAATTGTATACGCCGAGTGAGGCAAATCATGTTAGTCCGGTAAAATTATGTTTCCATCTATATGTGCATATTCATGTATCATGTTACACATATTTAAACAAATAAATTTAATCTTATCTTCATTTTTATTGATTGCAGTTTTGTTAAGGTTTAAGCACATTACTTAATATCGTATTAATTGCTAATAATGCATCTTCGTACGTGTAACGAAATTTAACATTCGAATGGTCTAGGTTTCAGTTAAAACCGATCACTTTTGTGGTCGTTAATACAACGGTGATTTAAGTCATTTTCGTATTGAATTTTGTTTTAAATCCAACCATTTTAGTAATTTGTTTCATAAACTGTACTCAACGTTAGAATATTGGTCATAATTCACTTTGCTTTTTTTGTCTACATAATGATTTGATATTATAGTATATTACTGCAGAATCCAGTAACTTATCCTTCCTGGCCAAGTATGAGTTAACTGGACCGTACCGCACGTGAGGTCTGGTTATATACGAGGCCAGGATGGCTTTTTTACTGGTTGAGGCTTGTATAATGCTTTTCTCAAAAATGAAAGAATGTTTAACAACAAATTCGTTTAATTAATATTGAAGGTTACATTCATATTAGGGCAATTATTGATAGATATTGTGATCACAATTGTCGCAATTGAAAGTGAAATCCCGCTAGTCGTTGTTTTTTTCACTAAAAAGTTTGCGTTTTGTTTTGAACATTGTTCTATTTTTACATTACATTAATTGTATAGTAAAAAAATGAAAATTATTGTTTTTGAAATGCCATGTTAATTTTAGAATGGAAAGTTTTAATCCAACATGATTTATAAACTGAAATTACTAAATACAAACATACAATCCTACACTATACTTCTACAACATTACTAAGTACAAAACGCAACGTGCATAATTTTTCTGCGTCGCGTTAAGTGTCACAGACTATAAAATGGCTGTTTATTGTTCCAAAAATATATCTATCTCATAAAATGTCATACCAAAAAGAGAGATAGGTATATATTTGGAGGCTCCCTATAAACATGTTATAATGGCTAGACTCTAATCTGTGTCTGGCACCATGTTTTTATTTTCTAAGCAGATCTAAAGAGGATGACTAACTGTCCAGTAAGTAAATTACATACTTAGTTACTGGACAGTAGGAGATTCCAAATTTAAAATCTCGCTAATTACTGGACAGTTGTGAATAAATCTCCGGTAGAGTTCACTTTCTGGATACTTTTTAGAGATGTTATGCCAACATTACATACAATTTTTGAGAAAAACAGTTTACCTAATCATTTTTCTTATTTTTTATCAATAAACCTTTTTACTAGTTGGCCATTTTAACCAATATTGAAAAAAAAAACAATTTATTTGTGTGTGATTTTTTGTTTGTTGTACGTTATAGTACATTACTGCAGAATCCAGTAAGTAAGACTTCCTGGCCAAGTATGAGTTAACCGGACCGAACCGCAGGTGAGGTCCGGTTATATACGAGGCCAGGATGTCTTTCTTACTGGTTGAGGCTTGTATAATGCTTTTCTCAAAAATCAAAGAAAGTTTAACAACAAATTCGTTTAATTAATATTTTAGGTTACACTCATATTAGGGCGATTACTAATAGATATTGTGATCGATTTACCGGGGGCATTTATTTACATTTTCTCAAACATGCTTGGAAATTTGAGAATTATTTTGACAACCTTCTTCGAGAAAAATCGAAATTGGAGTACAGACCAAATACATGAGAGCAGCGGCCGGCAAAAGTTGTAGGAAAATCCATATCTGCCGTGTGTAGCGGCCAAATAAATTACATATTTACTATGTAATTTATTTGGCCGCTACACACGGCAGATATGGATTTTCCTACTCATATCTGTCGCGTAATTTAAAAATGGAACGATCTTTTTCACCGAAACATGGCAACCAAGGAGGTTACTTAATCAAAGGTTTTATTTAAATTTCGAACTGGCTTGCTAATAGAAAGCTGTTTATTGAAAAAAAAAAACAAATGAACACTTTAAGGCTTAGCAGGCACTGCGATTTTATTTGCGCGGATTTATGTAGTTTTTTACCGCAATGCGTGCAGCTTCATACAATTCCATAGGCTGCAGAATGAGCGAAAAATCGCGCGAATAAAAAGGCCTAACGCGGGCATAATTATTTTTCTTCGTTGTTCGTCATTGATTTAAAAAGTAAATGGTTTGGTTCGGTTTTCAGATATCGGTATTAGTAGTACAGTTATATTAGATATAGTTTTTGTAATATCGGTTATTTTGATATTGATATCGATATGATATGATATCTAACACATATCCGATATAAGTTACGTTTTGATATATCGGACCTATCCCTACTACTGTCCAGTAAGTAAATTACATACTTACTTACTGGACAGTTGTGAATAAGTCTCCGGTAGAATTCACTTTCTGGAGACTTTTTAGAGATGTTATGGCAATATTACATACCATTTTTGAGAAAAAACACTTAACGTTCCTGCTAATTACAATGACTTGGACGTTAAGCGCATTTTATCATCAATGTTTAATAACAAGTTGGTTGATCATACATTTTTACCTGAAACTATTTGACGTATCATTAGCAATTAAGTTACTTTAATTTAAGCAAAGTGGTTTGTGTAAGTAAGTTAAGCGTACTTAAAAAATAATTTTCTGGGTGAAAAATTGGTGGATAAGCTGTATTCAAAGAGCGTATTTTATGCGCGCGAACCGCTGCGTATAAGGTCTGAGCGTGGGCGTGGGCGCTTCAGTTAACCACGCATTGTCAATGAGGGTGGTTATAAACGAATTGCCCGCTGCTTCTACTCGAAAATTGTTTTCGTGTAAAATATTAATTGATCATGGCGCCCGAACGATGCAAGAAAGTATTTAACAACTTTAGACTAGGAAGGAGATGTTTGACATTCTACAATCTTGTTGGCAAAACGAGTAAACTCAGAATTGTTAAATTTAAGAAAAAAGGATTTAGATGGGGGCCAAGTCACCCACGTCCATAGGAGAGTACCCCTTTTTTGATTCCCTACACGTGGTCCCCGGGTGGTGTAAATCAGGTGACACCAACTGGTAGTAGGCTTTGGCTGAAGGCTTGCGACCACCAACCGGGCAAAGATGTACCGCCAAGCGGCCTAGCCATGTTCCGGTACGATGCTCGGTGTAGCCAACTAGAGGACTTGGGTCTAGATAGCTGTTCCATTGCAGGCTGACCAGCCTGACAAGCGCTGTTAAGGATGAATCGGGAGACCAGTCGCGGAGGGTAGCGGGATACAAGGCACGGTGCGCCATTGGCCGACCGCGGGTAGTTGTAGGCCCAAGTAGTGTGCCAGCCACACACGAAAGGCTGCCCCGCCAACTGTCGAAAAATCCAGGACTACACTATCGTGTTGGTTGGCAACTGGTCTGGAGGGCCCAATGGACATGCCGGGGGGGCTCGGTCGTCCCTGCAGTCTCCAGACTAGTGCCCCAATGATGGCGTCCTTTCAATGCGTGTCTGTAGGTTAGCAGCGTGAAACTTAGTCTCACTTCCTTCTCCTCTACTCCATTCATTCTTTTTTATTGTGATGAAAAGGAAAAAGAATACTGGAGATGAACAGCGGCTGCACCCCTCCCCCACAAAGTGCACCTCACCAAAATTCGAGGTCTGCATTTAAATATCACTGCAGTCCACTATGACCTGGATGCTGAGAAACCATCGCTATTGTTCCTTACGGAGACGCAGATAGCGAATCCGTCTGTCGTGTCGTACTTGTCTTACCCAAGGGTTACCCTTGGGTTCACCCTGGAGCACAATTTTAGACCACGGGCGGGCGTATGTACGCCCGCCCGTGCTATCTCTCAGCTAGTGCCGACATTTGCTATTAGCGTTTCCGTAACATTGAGGACTCCAGATTAATAACGCTCTGGACTCTGGTGGACACATATGTGGATAAAATTATCTAAGTCTGTGTCTACCGTTCGCACTGCGGAGATCAGGAGACAACAAGGCTCACAGAGTACCTCAGTGATGCGGCTCAGCAGCGGTACCCTTCCGCCCAATTAGTGTTACTGGAGGACTTTAATGCCAACCACCAGGAGTGGCTCTTCCCATACCGGTGCACTGATCATGCTGAACGGGAGATGCGTAAGTTTAATAGCGCTAAACCTCACCCATCTGGTCCAGGGGGCAACGAGGGTACCGGATGTTGATTCGCACACAGCGAATTGCTTGGACCTTCTGCTGACAACAGATCTAGACAGATACCCTGTGTCGACAGCTTCACCTTTGGGTAGTTCCGATCACTGTCTGGTGAAGTCTGTGTCCATCTTTTCCCCACCCGATTCCAGCCCAAGAGGCATCCGGCGGGTTTGGCGGTAAAAGTCAGCAGATTGGGATGGTATGCGATCCTTCTTCGCATGCTATCCTTGGCAGCCTACTTGCTTTTCTTCGACTGACCCAACGTCGTGCGCGGACGCCGTGACGTGTGATGTGTTCCGCCAGGGAATGAAGTACTATATTCCGTTCTATGACGTATCAATGTCTAGCGGGGACCATCCATGGTCTGGCGCCGAATGTAAGCGCGCCGACGCGCTTAAACACGAGAAAGGCCTTCTACAGGGCTGCCAAGTCCTGCAAGTTGGTGTTGCGAAGTGCTCGGTTCCAACACATTGGCCGAATAGGGACCAAACTTGCTTCTTACCCAGCAAGCGTTTTGGTCCCTGGCTAAGTCGGTCGAGTCGAACTTTTGCCGTTCCTCATTACCTCACTGCTGAAACCCGACGGGTCGCTGGCCCACTTCGCTGAGGAGAAGGCAAATTTATTTGCCTCTCGTAGGGTAGGTAGGTAGGGTATATAGGTAGGTTGGGTTGACGGGAGTATCATGTCATTTACAATTTTAATGCCCACAGCTTCACTCCCGTCAACCGTACCTATCTACTCTACTTATCTCCCTATCCTACCTATCCTGCCTACCGTATCTACCGTATCTACCCTACCTACCGTAAGTATCCTGCCTACCCTACCGTGCCTGCCTAGCCTACCCTACCTACCGTAAGTACCCTGCCTACCCTACCTACCGTAAGTAGCCTGCCTACCCTACCTACCGTAAGTACCCTGCCTACCCTACCTACCGTAAGTACCCTGCCTACCCTACCTACCGTAAGTACCCTGCCTACCCTAGCTTTTTATATTGTTTTGTTCCTGGGTGGAAAATCTTCATCGCGGGAACGTACGATCCTTGCGCAACCTCCGACTAGTGCCGCTCCACATCTGCGGGGCTTGACCTCGTGTTGGTGGGTGTTCAAATACCTCACTCTCATATAATCCGAGCTACTGACTGACAGCTAACTAAAATGTCATATCAAAACAAAACAGATTTTTCAAAAACGCACCAGTACACCATTTTCGCGCTGGATATGAACTTAGCTGCGATATAATGAAATAAAGTACAGTTCAAGAGCTTTCATATGACATAATTCATCACTGTTGAACAATGTTGAAAAGTGGGCCCAAAATCACGCATCGTACAAAAGCTGTTAAAAAAATTTAACTTCTTTATTTTGTATTTAATTTTTACCTATCGCTAAAAAATATAATAATATTGGGATATAATACCTTGACCTTAGACGGAATTACGTTTAAGGAGTAAGATCAGATTTTTTGGTTTTCTTCGGTTGATTAACTCGGCTTGTTAAAATATTTTATTGAAATATTAAAGTTTACCGAATGCTTAAGTTACTTTAGTTGTAGATTGTATGCAGCTATCCGATCGTTAAAACATTTTTTACAGGACCTCTAATGTTGGAATTGTGATTTAAGTCAATTGTACCTAACCAAGACTATTCACAAACTTGTATTATCTCCTAAAAATACATCAAAAAGGCCATGTACATTATTTTTTACTTAGTTATTAAATAATAAATATATTAAATAATATCTATTCCGAGTTTCAAAAATACTCCAGTAGTTAATTTACTATGTTTTTTTTTAATGAAAAGTAGATCTTCAAATCAGTTTTTTGAACAGTATATGCAATGCTCGTTACTACAATAGCCTTTCTAGCGTCGATGTAAAAACAACACAACACAATGAAAACGATGCTATAGCCTAAAAGATAAACTTTGAAAGATACGGTTTAGACCATCGTTAAACTAGGGCCCGCCGATGTTTAGCGTTAGACCATGATATTATGGTCTATGGTTTATCGCTTAAACCACGATTTGAAATAACATTTTTATTCAAACCGTAGTTTATAGAGTTTATAGTTAAACCGCTTTTTGTAATAAGACTGAAACTGTCTGCACAGTCAGTACTTATTTCTCAAATCACATTTTGAATATATTTTCGCCCCAAACGCTTAACAGAAAAGCTAAATCTAAAAAAGCAGCTGGATATTTATTTTGCTGGCAAATTCACTTGAAATTTCAAAAAAGTGTGAGCTTTTTAGTATTAGCTCAGTACTTTAGCCTCTATTTGTTGAAATGGAATGGTAATGCAATGTCTGCGACCGTAATCTTTGTTCCACCACCAGACGCTGTGTGCGCGACAGCAGATTAGCACTTTCTTCTCTTTATTTTTGATTCACTTTCGTGCATAACGCTTTATCTTATTTTAAATCTAACACAATCTAGATTTGCTGCGCTCTTTTAAGATATGAATAATAAAGTGAGCTCGATAGAATGGTTCTGTGATATCGAAAATATTAATTAACACTTTTGTGACCTTGCTGCAGGCTCGCTTTAATTTTCGCCATAGGATAAGAATTGTCATACAATATGGCACGTTATATACCTGCAACATATCTTCTTTGGTTATTTGGCGCACAAACTTGTTCAGCCGATTATAGATTATGCCGATGCCTGCTACCTAGATGCTACAGAAGAGCTATTAAACAAGCTTGAGCGCCTGCATTCGCTTTGTTTATGGTCTACGTAAGTATGATCATGTTTCTCACCTTCGCAAGGAACTCAAGTGGCTCCCAATCCGTCTTCGCAGGAACACTTGGAATTTATGTCTCCTCATCAACATGTCACACAACCTATCTTATCCTTCCTACCTGCTTGAGCGATTTTCTTACGCTCGCCTTAGATATGCATTATGTAGGTCACATCTTAGATCCCTCCTGTAGGATAGGATTTATCCTCATTAAACCAGCTAGTATGTGGCTGTCGTGTCAACAACTGAGGAACGGCAGGCTAGCAGTTCGCAGGTGGTAGCCGAACGTTATGACAACAGCTGTGAGGTTGAGTGCGCGCAAGGTTGGAATGGAATACTTGGTGAGTCGCTTCGATGTTATTTCGATAGTGAGGTCGAATGTTCTCTAGTGAAGCGATGCTAATCGAACTGTAAGAGTGTACTTGTTTGATCACTGAATTGGTAGTGGTTATACCTAGCACTATCACTAGTTAATTAAGACACACTTTTTTATTTATTTTTTATTGTCGCGATCGTTTTTCTTACAAGAAAACAGAGTTGGTGAGCGATAGTAAATTGTTACTGTTGATATTTGATTTTAAAGATATTGCCTATTCCTTCTCTATCCAAGCTGTAAGCTTGTGGAACTCACTTCAGCCTAGCATCAGAGACCTAAATACTATCTCACTTTATAAAAAGCGATTAAAAGAGCATTATGTTTCCTTTTAAATCTGATCTGTATAAGCTTAATTATGTATGTAGAATAAGTATCTTTATATTTTAGATTTATGTATTTATTTAAGTTCGGTATATATCACCTACACTATTTTTATAACTTAGGTTAGTCGTTCACCTAAGAAAGGTGTTCTCACACTCTATTTGTCTTCAATTATTTTTAATTTCTCCTTTTCGCGGGTCTGCTGGTAGAAATTTCTAAGAAATAAGCAGTACCTTTGTACTTTATTGTCTTGGCGTGTTTTCTGTATGTACTGTGTATTCATTAATCATCATCTTCCTGCCCTTATCCCATGTTTCTTGGGGTCGGCGCAACATGTTTTCTTCTTCCATACCGTTTTTTATGTGTATTTATTAATAATAATAAAATAAATAAATGAATTGTAGGTTATAACATTCTATCGTTTTTTAAGTGTATCAATAGTAATAGCTAATTAAGTATGGTCAGATGTTAATCAAACCTTAATAAACTTGATTTTATTTTATCTTAATCAAAAGTAATAAGGCAAAATGGTTTGTTATACTTAATTAAAGCATAGCTAGCTGTAGTTATTATTATGTGTACTTCGTGTGATGCTAGAAACTTTAGCTTTTATACGTTGATATCGAAGTTTACCTGATATATTGCTTGGAGACAAAACACGCTGAAACTAAACTCGGTATATATTACAACTATTAAAATTAACTATCTTTAATCACCAGTAAATTATGAGTAAGTAGAATGAAAATATATTACTTTGTTTCTTTTAAAAATATTATAAATGCTACAGACCTGTTTGAATATTTTTGGTTTTTCGACCGTGCAGCTAGCTTGCAGTCAGCGTGAATTCGTAGGAATTGCATACCAACTTCACACCGACTGCAATCGGACTACACGGTTGGCTTGCAGTTTTATTGCAGTCGTACTAACTGCATTTAAATTGCAAACTTGCAGTCAGAATGCAGTTGAATTAATGCAGTTCGTCTGTCTAGAGCCTTAATCATTATCGCCTCAAAGGTTGAACGGATTTAAATGAACTTTTGAACACAGGTTGACTATGGCTGAGATTAGATAATAAAAGGATATTATTTTTTATACCAGTTTAAGGCACATACCAGTGAGTTAATTAAGGACTCACACGCGGGCAAACCCCGGCAAAAGCTGGTCTATATTAATATAAACATAGTACCTAGTATTAACCTCAGTTAAATTTATACGTTTTCAATAGGTCACTAGGTGCCAATAAATAATTTGGATAACATGATATTAATAAATTACACGATGTAACAATTAATTATTTATTAGTCATGCGATCCTGGTGTCACATGGCAGATCTAGATACCACAACTACAAAAGCCATGAAATAATGTTATTTATTATTATTAATGGTTGTATCACTCAGGTACAAAATTAACCTGAAAGTATTAAAGCTTGGTTAATATTCAATAATAAACTATGAATTAAAATTATAAGTTAATTTTTTTATCATGTGAATCCCTGTACATTGTGTAAATTGTTTACCTGTTGTTTGGCTGTACGTCGTAGGATTGCGGCTAATTAATACCAGTCGCATGGGCTTTTCATACCGCGACCGATTCATGAATAGGAGACCATACCTTAAATAACGTGAGTCCACCGTGTCTCAAAAAGCAAATAAAGCCGTTGGTCTCGGCTGTTATATATACATAGATCTTTAACTGTTGTTAGCAGCACAAAGGCTAACAACCATTCTTGCCAAATGGCAATCGATTTATCTAGTAACTCATGTAAAATTTTGCAGCATCTGGTTACACTGGACGTCCGGGATTGGGCGAAATCTTGGCAGATGAGATCTTACATAATGTACCACAACTGAAATCATTAATTAAGAATCTGAATAGCAATGTAAGAGACAGCCAAACTATATGCAAGAAGCAGCTGCATACCGTGACGGTGACGGAACGAGAAATATAGCGGCTTGCGGTTTGCCGGCACAGCTGAGACAGTTTTAGACAGCTAGTTCTGTTCAGTCAGCTGTCTGGGCGAACCCTAGGATTTTACACTCACTGCCTGTCTGTACACATACATAGGGTAGGCTCTACTATACTACTAAGACGTCTAAAACATCGTCCATAACTGTCGTCTTAGTAACAGTTTTTATTTCATTTTTTACCTGTAGAAATACTTATGCATACTGCGCTACAGTACATGCTAAAGTTACTTTCTAAAAATAAAGATATTTTTTTTTAGTTACACCATTTATAACTGGAGAACGGCTGGATCGAATTTCATGATCCATGATTTTGTGACTGTTCCTAAATAAAGGCTGAGGCCCAAGGCTGATAAAATTTTGTTTTTCCTAAAATGCCCTACATTTAGTGTTAAAGTCGGCTACTGGTTGTTCAGAACTGACTGTCGGTCGCATCCGCGCTGCCCAATGAATTTCGCCTCCTGACTTGGATAATTCCCTTCCGACTATAAGTGAATTCCAAATTATGTTTTTGTTTTGTTTTGGAATTCAAAGTTATAAGATTATAACTTGAAAGTGGTTTAGTAGGATAAAATATAACTAAAGGGATATAAACTAAATTGTTACAATTGATTAAAGCTTGTATAAGAAACCCTTTGCGCTAATGTATAGAGTAAGTATTTAAATTAAAGACCGAATAGTGGTCGCGGATAGTGCATATACATCCAAGAATTACTACAAACACAAGTAAATAATTTCGCAGAGAGCTTTAACTCAAGAAGTAACTGGAGTTGATTAGATCAACTCTCTTATTATGTTTTAACGAGACACGTGTCCTAAGCGACCTTAGACGATGTAGTTTTGGGTTCTTTCTGGCTCCTATCAGTGTGGCGGCTACCCTCTCCCGGACAATTTGTGACAACAAGCCTACGCAAAGTGTTCTAAGCTAGACCTTCTATAGGAAACAGTATTTGTCACCAACACTTGATCGTCTTACGTCTCCAATTAAGGGCTTTCATATAGCCTATTTTATACAAATAATGAATATTAACGGTTTCGCCTTCCATGTATGTAACGTCAGTTAAAGGTCCATAATCGTCAATAAACAAATATGTAATTGTATCGTGTATAAATGATAGATTAGCGTATGAAAGTGTGAGAAAAGGGTTAACCATGTCCCTAAACTAAATTCTAGTGATAAAAATCTGCCAAGATGTGGATTAGGAGATAAATACAAGGTCACGTCAAGCTAGTATAAAAGAGACATTAGTGAATTGACCCAACTTATGAAATACAATGATGAAAGACTTACCCAGTCACTCTGGCAGCACTCACACACAATATGAATACGAGATTAGATTAAATTATAATTAACTCAATATATAACACTCGTTACCATGAGAGTTACATCAAAACGAATCTCACCTTTCGGTTCCGAAGCTTTTCCCTATCTCCACCTATACAAGTCCGTCTTCTATCGATGCCTGAAAACCAAGCGCTCTCTTTCCTTGTTGGTTTCGCCAGCTACCTGACCTGAGCGTCCGTTCTACCCCGGCCTTCAAGCACCCCGCGTTCTCTTCCCACTATTAGGCAACTTAACGAAGGGTAATTTTTATTACCGTATTTTGTGCAATTGTTTTGGGACTGCCGGCAAGGCTTATTGTTGCCACATGGCAATTTCTTAAAATTCGTTTAGTACGTCTACCATTAAAACATTTCCCATGAATTTCTAACTGAAGGGTTTTTTTAGAGGCCCAATATTGGTTTATCCTTTTAAAATGAAAAGTGTTTCATAATTTGTTAGGGTAGCTGTCAGAGCGTTACTTGAACCTGATAGTCCGTGTCTCAATGAGGTCTGCCCACGTCGCCGGCCATGCACATTTTAAATATAAAAATGACTTTCGGTAATTAAGATATAGAGATAAATGGTGTGTAGTCACAATTTGTTGGATTTACCTCCACCCCGAATAACAGAATAACTATTAAAATATCAGGAATATTAACGAAAAACAAAATAATAAAGAAAAAAATAAAGATTTTAAGTTTCCCATAAATTAAAAACTTTAACGCGGACAGAGTCGCGGGCAACAGCTAGTTTAGAATATAACTAATATATTATGTCACATCAAAAGCAACAATCTACCACACAGCATGTGAGCAATACTACCCTCAAAGCTGAATCCCGACTAGTTTAATACCGCTGCAATTACGGGCAGCAAACATAGTTGGACTTAGATCCGCCATTATGTGACGTCATGACTAACTAAAACTTTACTGGAAGACTAATAGCTACAAGTAGCAAGGAAGAAGCCGTCCTTAGCGCGGTATTACTCTTGCTATTGAAGTTGATTTAGAACGGACTGTTATTAAATACTGTAGAACAGGTTTTAGGTTATGTCGTTTCGACGTTATTTATTTAGAGCAAATAATAAATCTCCAATGTAAAGAAAATACATTTATTTGGCACAAACGTCAACGAAAACAACCTTATTGAGCTTTTAGTTTTTGTCAGCGGCTTCGTCCTGAAAATTATTCTACTGTTCGAGTATCTGTCAACGTCATTTAGATAGAAAAAGACAGAAAGAAAGAAAAATATTTATTTGTGACACGGATAGGAGACACGAGATATAAGCAAAAATAAAAAAAATAAACAATAATCTAAAGTAATGTTATAAAGAGGTCAATTTTGTGAGGTTGTAGGGGTAATCTCTGGATCTACTAAACCGATTTAGATGAAATTTGGCAAGAAGATAGTTTGAGACCGTGGGAAGGACATAGGATTCTGTATTCCCTTGGGATGATGAAACACTTTTTACGCGGGCGAAGCCACAGGCAGAAGCTAGTCATCAATACATGTAATAAATCTGCAGAAAAGTCGTTTTTGTACATCGAGAATATTAAAAAAAATAGCCTGGGTGTTAAAGGATAACCAACAGAACCCATTTCCAGATTTTTTGAAATTTGTTGTGCACGCATCACGTAAAATGTACGGAACCAATGTTTTTTATGTATATAACTAACTTTTATACAAGAAAAAATATGCGTAACTTGAAGTATTACTTAGTTTTTGTTTCATCGCATTCGGTTCACTCTATCAAAAGTTAGATGAATTTAAAGTGTTCAAGAAGTAAAATATCACAACACTCGCAATCCAGATACTCGGACAGTTACACTCCATATACGATAGATGGCGTTGTGCATTTAACGTCATTTTCTGAATGGCGGTGTTAAGATTCTCCGCGGAAAAACCACACTAGAAAGAAAAATGGTAGGTAAATAGCGTACGTAGCAAGTCAAGTAGGAAAGGTAGGTAGACAGGGGATGTCAACTCTATTCGTAGAATCAACCACACATATCAAAAAGGGCTATTTCAGGTGTGGCTAGAGTAAAATTTAATAGTTCGGGACCTAATGCAGAGCACTAAACAAAAATATCGGTTTATGAGGTAATTATATTAGGTATATTTTAGGTCTGTAATCAAAATCATACTACTAATGTGATGATGATGGTGACGTGTGCAATGGGGTTCGTAATTTTGTCGCCACTACTGCTTGTCTGAATAGCTTACTGATAAACGCGATGGCCTACTACGCTCAAGGTACCGGGTTTGTGTCCCAGCTATGGATAGGTTTTATTTTTTGATTTCGTTTCGGTGTGATGTTCTGGAGTGCTACTAGATGGCGCGCAGCAAAACTGTCGTTACTTTTTTTTGTATGAAGTCGATATTCTGCTCCCTAGAGTAAATAATATTCTGTGCTGGTAGGTAAGTTGGGTAGGTAGGTAAGTAGGGTAGGTAGGTTGGGTAAGGCGTAATTTCTGTTTCTGCGCTAGATTTCTTTTAAACCACGCAACGGATTTTGATACGGTTTTCACAATACATTACCATAGAAAGAGTGATAAACGAGGAAGGTGTTAGATTCCGTGAGCTACTCAATAAAAAAACATTATAAGATTCCAAATACGTAGTATCTCTAAGTAGTCTGTGGATTCCAAAATGTATTGTGCTCCGCCAAAGACCTTATACTTCTTACTACTAGACTGTGCACTATGGCGCAAATACCGGTCCGAGCGAGAGGGCTCCCTTTGGTAGTGTGTCTCTTTCTAATGATGTGACCATGACCAAACAGAACATGGGACAAATTGATTGTAAAAACGACATTTTAAGTAATCCGATATGTTGATGCTACCTAACAGCGCTACCTAAACCTACCTAATTTATAGTTAATAAAAAAAAGTGTTTATATTTTTTGGTATCTACATCACTAACCGTATGGTGTCGGGCGTAAAGAATTTCACCATCCCATGTTTGCCCGTGGGTGTCGTAAGAGGCGACTAAGGGAAAAACCAGAGAATGGGCAGCAGCGTTCTCTGTGCATTTGTAACAACCATACTGCGATCGCCAACCCGCCTGCAAAGCAATCCCCATGAATAACACAAATAAAACATAGCCCCTATTGCCCGGCAGCCTGTACCTTCGATTACGGTAGGGTCGAGGTTACGGTATGGCAAGGGGAGCTAAGAATCTCGGACGAGATCCGGCTACCCCAACAAATACCGACGACTGGACCTGGCAACGTACAACACGCGCACACTCCGGACCAACGAAAATTTCACCGAACTCGAAGAGGAATTGAGCAGTTTACGATGGAGTATTAAAGGGTTATCTGAAGTTCGAAGAGAGTCCTCCCCGACTCAATAATCCTCAAATCCCAAGTCTCTTCAAGTTTCATTCTTCAAGACCATCATATAGATTGGAACAAAAAGCTCTCTGATCCTACTCTCAAGCTCATGAAGGAGAGGCGTTAGATGACCCTGCAGTCTTCTGACGGTGCTTTGAAATACCGGCAGCTAAATATACCTCAAAGGATCTCTATGATTTCACATATATTCCAGTTGCGTAGACAGTTGAGAAATAAAACTGCACCAATTGTATTCCACTAGGAATTAATTTGCAAATAATATTAACAGCCGCTGAATTTCACTCGAATAAAGTCCGCCAAAAAATCCGCATGCCACCATCCTACATTTAGTATTACCAGGCTCAAACATTTAAAAGTACTACTCTTACTCAGTATTAATGATAATTTTTAAAAATACAACGAATTGATTAAATATAGGAACTGTAGAAATATTTATATACTTTTCTAGAAATATTTAAATAAGTGTCAAAGTCTATGAATTGTTCGTTTTGGTATAACATAAAAAGAAACATAAAATTTTCTACCAAACCCAATGATTAGTTATGCTAGCAATAGGTCAGACAAGGACACACTACCAGCGGAAACCCTCTCGTCAGGACCGCTTTTGGTTAGCTACCGCATATAAGGAAATAGCTAACCTAGGTGTATGATGATAGATTTCATTTTAGCTAAACATAAAATTTTGGTACACAGTCTAGTAGTAAGAAATACGTATAAGGTCTTTGTGCTCCGCACAGGCAAAACGATCAGACCAGGAGTGACATCTGTCTATAAAACTTATTCTAGACAACATAGAGTTTACAATGGAACACATACAAACTCCTTGAAGGTATATTTCTAACACTGGCCCTTGATCCAATATAAACTCATGGAAATCACATTACACACAATAAAATATCTAAGTGTAGACACATACGCTCTCTAAAAATATAATATAATATATGTGGGATGAGTTTTGAGTGTAACGAACGTATCCGTAGGTGTGAGTGAGAGGTATCAAAATGAAAGGGATTGGGAGAGAATGAAAAGATGGGGAGCTGTGCAAAGAACGACGAACGAGACAGACGTGTTATTTAAGTTTTTTATTAAGTTGTATCTGATTTCACTAAAATAAACAAGTTTTCAAGCAACTAACCATTTAATTTCACCCCTCGATCCCACAAACTTGGGGGCTCGTCCGGGATCAAGGTGAAATAAGTGGATTTTAGTGAAAAAACGCAAAACGAAAGACGACGCACGCCGGTTGTTTTTTTTTTCCTTACAAGAAAGATCCTACGGAAAACGAAGACTTTTACGACGATATTCCTAGTTAACGACGACGATAACAAGGAATCACGATGCCTAAGGAGAAATCTGACCAGGACTTTCAAGATGCGGCAGCTTCGATACCGGCACCGACGGCACACGGTGACATGTTGCACCTTACGGAACAACTAATCCGGAAATTCAGTGCACAAGACGATACTCATACAGCATCCATGTGGATACGGGATATCGAAGAAAATGGGGAAATTTTTCAATGGAGTCCTACTCAGCTGTTGTTGGTAGCGCGACGTTCGCTTATCGGCACAGCAGCGCTATGGAAACGCAGCGAAAAAGTGTATAAATCATGGGATGAGTTGAAAGTGGCTATCGGTAAAGAATTCGCAGATACCATAGATGTGAAGAGGATCCATGAATTAATGAGCGCAAAAACGACGTAAGAAGAAAGACGAATCGTGTATTGACTACATGCTAATCATGAAAGAATTAGGCAAACGCGGCAAAATACCGGACTACGTAGCTATCAAGTACATCGTGGACGGCATCGTGGACGGCATCATAGATGATGAAATAAATAAGATTATGTTGTATGGTGTCACAACTTACGCTGACCTGAAAGAAAAACTTAAGTTGTACGCTATGTTCAAGATAAATTCCTCAAAGGAAATTCGACGAAATATGCCGTTCAATGACACACAGAACAGCAGTAATAATAGAAGGAACGCGGCTGCAATGATGCGATGTTTCAACTGTGGGGAAAACAGTCATACGTCGGCAAATTGTCCTCATCGGTCGCAAGGAAAAAAATGTTTCCATTGCAATAAATTTGGGCATATTTCTCCAGATTGCCCAGTGAAAAAGATGGCTGGTTCAGATTTGAAGCAAAGGACATTAACGGCGGGTATTCGGCAGACTTCGGCCAGGATCGGAGAACCCGAACGGTTACCGAAGGTTGACGCTTCTGCTCAAGAACGACAAAAGCCAACCAATCAGATGTCGAAAAAAGCATTTATCAATTTGATGCGAGAGGGCGCCACCGGCAGCGCGAGCGACGAACTTCAAGACGATGTTCAGGGTGAAGTTTACGTAGCAGCGACGACCTGTGTGAACACAAGCACGAATGATTCGTGTCACGAAGTTAGCAATATGAAACCACAGAGCAGGGCAACGATTGGCTATAGTGACAGCTGCCATGTTGTTGAGTTTGACACTTACAACGTAAATAAACAAACCAAGAAATCTGATGAAAATATACCGGTTGTACGAATTATACGTCGTACAAAACCATTAAAAACAGTGTTAGTGCGCGGTAAAACGGGTAGTGCGTTAATTGATTCGGGCTGTGATGTGAATCTGATGTCAAAGGATTTTTACAACGAACTTAACAGGTTAGACTTTGTAATACTATGTAACGAAAACAACATTACGTTAACCGGTTTAGGTTATTCACAAGTGAAGTCTTGTGGTTTTATTACATTAGATATAACGATTGATAATTGTTTATACCGAGACATAAAGTTTCATGTAATGCCTAACGACTCTGTGCCATTCCAAATGATAATTGGTAATGATTTTCTACGAAGTGTTATGATGTTTATGAAAGATTATAATGTTTGGTTTTTGCCGAAAGATGATTGGATGAACCCAAACTATGAGTGGTTGAAAGATGTTGCATGTTTTTCCAGTTCCCTTGATTGTTTAGCTAACGTCAGTGATCCTGCTGTGAAAGAAGAGGTGATAAGGTTAGTGATAAGTTATGTGCCACAGAAAAATAAAGAGGCTCCAATAGAATTGAAAATTGTTCTCAAAGATGACTTACCTGTATCTCAGCGGCCACGACGAATCTCATTCAAGGAGCAGGAGGATGTGGATCACCAGATCCAAGAATGGCTTGACGATGGAATTATCAGGGTGAATATTCCAGTCCATTAGTATTAGTGAGAAAAAAGGATGGTAGTTTAAGAATATGCATTGATTACAGAAAGATTAACAGTAAAATGGTTAAAGATGAATACCCACTCCCTATAATAGATGATCATATTGACAAGCTATCCTCAGCTAGAATATTTAGTGCATTAGATTTAAAAAATGGTTACTTTCATTTACGAGTACACGAAGACTCAATTAAGTATACCTCTTTTGTAACGACAACCGGACAATATGAATTTTAACGTGCTCCATTTGGTTTAGCGACTTGCCCCAAGGTTTTTACGAGATTTATCACAATCATATTCAGAGAATTGATTGCCAGAGGTATCGTCATTGTTTTTATAGATGATATTTTAATTCCAGCGCAAGACGAGTATCAGGCTTATGAGCGTCTGAAGGAAGTTCTGAATACTGCATCAGAATGTGGGTTACATATCAACTGGAAGAAATGTCAGCTGCTAACCAGAAAGGTAGAATACCTAGGCCACGTTAATGAAGGTGGTAAAGTCATGCCGTCGCCAGGGAAAACAGATGTTGTTGCAAAATTCCCTGAGCCTCAGAACTTGAAGCAACTACATAGTTTTCTAGGACTTTGCTCCTACTTCAGGAAGTTTATACCTAAGTATGCCCAGATAGCACACCCACTAACGGATATACTGAGAAAAGAATGCAAGTTTGAATTCAATGATGAACATAGAGCAGTTTTTAACGAGTTGAAGATGAAGTTGACTACTAAACCAGTGTTAAAGATCTATGACCAAAGAGCAGAGACAGAGCTCCATACTGACGCATCGGGTATTGCTTATTCAGCTATTTTAATGCAAAGATGTGATGATGGGCATTTACACCCAGTTCATTATATGAGCCGAAGGATTTCAGACGCGCATGCTAAGTACACAAGCTATGAGCTTGAAGGTCTAGCTATCATTGAAGGTGTGATGAAGTATAGACACTACTTATATGGAAAAGTAAAAAAGAAGAACCACAGGTATGACGTGAGGAAAGTTGATGTGATGACAGAAAGTCCAGGCAAAGCTTCAACATGTGCTGATCATATGAAAAAATGGCCAGATGACAAGGATTGAGAGATCACGTAAGTATGTTAGGTTCATGATGTATGTTTGTTGACTGCATGAAAGTGATAATTATTATAGTGTATATTTTATGTGTGTTTTCTCTATTTTGTTATGTTCTAGATTCGATGTTACACAGAGTTGCTAAGGGTAAGCATTCCAAGTAATTTGCAATTGTTCTTATGCTGTTGCTAAAGTGTTTTTTATGTCTTTATTGTGCAAGAATATAATAATATGCCAAGCCTAAACTATTATTAGTGTGTGTAACCAGAGTTATTAAGTTTTTTTTTTGTCTTTTTCTATGAAAGAAATAATAAGAAGTTAACGGTTATGTTGTTATGTAATAATAGTTCGGTAAATATGTTCCTATAAATAATTAAAAAAGGTTTATAATTTATTTTGTACAATTGTTAATGTTCTAAAGTATATGTTTGTTTTGAGATTGTTTTTTAAGATCGCAGTTTCACGTGTAATTGTAAGTAGTATACCAGTGTTTGATACGTAGTGTCTGAGGACAGACACAGTGCAGGATGGCCGAGTGTGGGATGAGTTTTGAGTATAACGAACGTATCCGTTAGGTGTGAGTGAGAGGTATCAGAGTGAAAGGGATGGGGAGAGAATGAAAAGATGAGGAGCTGTGCAAAGAACGACGAACGAGACAGACGTGTTATTTAAGTTTTTTATTAAGTTGTATCTGATTTCACTAAAATAAACAAGTTTTCAAGCAACTAACCATTTAATTTTACCCCTCGATCCCACATATAACAACAGCAAAACATAGCAAAATCATAAATTTATCAAAGTATCCGTCACATATAAACAGTTAATATTCAAAAACTATGTGATACGGATCTAACTACTCCTTAATGGGAAACCTCCACATCGGATACCCAAATCAAAAAAGCTGAATAAGGTTAATGACACCACCAGTTTAACACAGCCATTTACGCTGTCAGACATAATATATGGGATTCAAAACTTAAAAAATGGCAAAGCTGCTGGTTTCGATGACATTACTGTCGATCAATTAAAACACCTCGGACCAGTAGCTGTATCCTGGATACTATCACTTTTCAACTCGTGCCTCGTAGACTATAAGATTCCTAAATTGTGGAGACGCGCTAAAGTGATAGCTCTACTAAAACCAGGAAAATGGCCAACAGACCCTAAAAGTTACCGACCCATTTCCCTCCTATGCCACACGTTCAAACTCTTTGAAAGGCTCCTACTAAATCGCCTTACACCTGTTATCGAACCACACCTTATACCTGAGCAAGCTGGCTTCAGACCAGGGAAGTCATGCACCAACCAGACGCTCAAACTGACGCAATTAATTGAGGACGGGTTTGAGGCGAAAAAGATCACAGGTGTTATTTTCGTTGACCTCTCAGCAGCCTATGACACAGTTAATATCGGGCAGCTCCTATTGAAAATCAGGGAAATAACAAAAGACACAGGCTTTGTTCAGGTTCTTAGCGTCATGCTGAATAACCGTCGCTTCCAAGTCCACCTTAATAACAGCAAAAGCAGGTGGCGTTGCCAGAAAAACGGACTCCCACAAGGCAGCGTGCTAGCTCCGGTACTATTTAATGTTTACACAAACGTCCAGCCTAGGTCCCCACTAACGCAACGCTTTCTATATGCAGACGACCTTGCTCTAGCTGCCCAGACATCTAGTTTCGAAGAGGCCGAAGAAAGTCTGACGGAAGCTCTGGAAGCACTTGGACAGTTTTATGATGAAAATGCCTTAAGGCCAAACCCGTCCAAAACCCAATCCTGTGCTTTTCATCTACGCAACCGTCAGTCCAACAGGTCTCTCAACATCTCATGGCAAGGCGTTGCCATAGAGCACTGCCCTCAACCCCGCTACCTGGGCATCTCCTTGGATAGGTCCTTGACATATAAAGCCCACTGCTTGAAAACTAAACTGAAAGTCGGGGCTAGAAATAACGTCTTACGTCGCCTAACATCCACGGGCTGGGGAGCATCTCCGCCGGTTCTCCGTACTTCTGGCCTATGTCTGTCATTTTCTGCCGGGGAGTTCGCATGTCCAGTGTGGCATCGATCCGCCCACGCTAGAGAAGTCGACATGGCACTAAATGATACCTGTCGCATCATTACTGGCTGTTTGAAACCTACCTCGCTTGTGATGTTGTATCCACTGGCGGGTATAAATCCACCAGATATTCGACGCGAAGTGGCCAGCCGCATCGAGAAGGGGAAACAAGAACGGGACAGTCGCCACCCCTTATATGAACATCAACTCCAACCTGCACGCCTAAAAAGCCGCAAAAGCTTTCTGAGACACACGACCTCATTGGAAGCCAGCGCAACTGACGAGAGATGTAAACTGTGGCAAAACGCACATTCTGCCCCCCCATACTCCATCACTCCGGCAGAGCATCTGCCCCCTGGACACGAACTGCAGTGGCCAATCTGGAAATCCCTAAACCGATTGCGGGTACAGGTTGGTCGCTGTAGAAAAATCTGGCCAAATGGAGTCTCATAGACCCATCGCAAACACAGTGCCAGTGTGGGGCCCCGTCGCAGGATATGCCCCACCTCCTTATCTGCCCTTCGTGCCCAGCCACCTGCACCTTTCAGGACCTGAACGTGGCAAATAACAGAACGGTACAGGTGGCTACATACTGGTCAGACAAAATATGAGTTTAGTTGAGTAAAATTTGAGATTATCGACACGAAAAGAAGAAGAGACGGATCTAAAACAAACTATACTTCTGCAAGTATACCTTATTTACTGCTTAGAAACCATCGCATATCATTTATTTAATGATAGAAATAAATGACATACAAACTTATCATGTTTTTCCTTTACCAACGGTTTCGTTAAAACGTCGGCCACCGTTTCATCAGTAGATAGGTATTTTATAACAACTGTACCTTCCTCAACAATTTCCCTGATGAAATGATGTCTTACGTCAATGTGTTTCGTTCTGGCGTGGTACATAGAATTAGTGCACATCTTCATTGCAGACTGATTATCATTAAACAACGTAATCCTATACTGTACCCCGTAAATTTCGAACAGAAACTTGCGTAGAAAAAGTGCTTCTATACAAGTATCTGACAGACACATATATTCGGTCTCTGTGCTTAAAAGAGCCACTGTTTTTTGTTTTATACTCTCCCAAGAGATGGTAGAATTTCCGATTTTGAACACATAACCGGTATAAGATCAGCGATCGACCTCATTTGATGCAAAATCAGCTTCAGCATATGCGACAATATCCAACCCTGACTTCTGAAAATTTAAACAAATTCATTCATAATTCATAATCATTTATTTGCTAATATGGGTAATTACATGAAGTTGTTAAAAAATATAGCACAATCCGACCATATTACACCTTGAGGCATGCAAATCACAAGCAAGTATACACATTTACTTGCAAAAATATAATTTATATTTAACAACACAATTTCAATTTAGTTTTGTTTTGTTAATTTCACCGTGTGGTAAATAACAATGAAACATAACAAATGAAGCTATCAATAATGTCACTAGAAATTAAATTTAAAATGTCATATATTAAATGATAATGTCAAGATATATTCGTAATTAAATGTCAAAGTAATAATATTAAAAAATAAATTAAAATTTAATTAGCGCACCAGTCACATCAACAATATGTCCTTACATTATCTTTTAAGTAATCCTGAATACTATAATAACATTTACATAGCAAGAATCTTTTTAATTTCTTTTTGAATTCATCGATGGATGGAGTTTCTAATATGGACTTTGGTAAATGATTGTATACACGCGGCGCCATACTGAAAATGCTTTTGGAATATAAGGCTGTCTTATAAGTTTTGCAACAAATTTTATCTGTATGCCGCCTACTTCTGTACTTATCAAAAAGATGTTTGTTGGTTCTTGCAAAGCTAGCAATCTCATAAATGTAGACAGACGGCAATGTTAATATATTATGCCTGATAAAATATGGTCTGCAGGTATCAGTCTGGTTGATATTAAACATACCCCTAATGCACCGCTTTTGCGCCTTGAATGCCGTATCCTTATTGGTGGAATGACCCCAGAATATAATACCATACTTTATCAAGGATCCCACGTAGCCATGGTATGCTGCAAGTACAGAAGAGTTGTTCACCGATTTTGCCAGCATATGTAGGGCGTATGATTGCTTATTTAATTTTTGATTCAAAGTATCAACATGTGTCTTCCAATTCAAATTATAATCAAATGACATGCCTAAGAATGTTGTAGTTGCTATCTCATTTATTTTGTTTCCTGCATAATGTATATTAATGTCAGTAAATTGGGCTTTACGATTGCGAAATGTCATAATTTTAGTTTTGCCAAAGTTAATTTTCAAATTATTATTAGTCAGCCATTTTATAATATCACTTAGAGTGCCATTTATATCTTTTTCTAGATAAGATAAGATAGATAAGATAAGTCTTTATTTGCCTTAAACATGGTATGACGTTGTTACAGTCAGGTATTAATCAAAAGTCCACATGTTTAGCTATACAGGAATTGTACCAATTGCATGCAAAATAATTATTAGTTAATGTCATAAATCTTAAGTTCAATGTCATAGATAAGGACAATACAATAATATAACAATTCGTATGAGCATTATCCGCAATGACAAAAGATTATTTTAAGTTTATTGTAAAAAAATATCTTTAATGTCATAAAACACATGTTCTTTCAGCCATTTCAATAATCTGTTTTTAAATGAGTTAATATTATATAATAATTTTATTCCTTTTGGAATTCTGTTATAAATGCGTGTACACATGACTATGAAACTTTTCGCATAATTGGCTGATTTTGGAGTATCCTGCAATACAAGTCTGCACGGATCTCTAGTTACTGTTCGAGAATTAATTTGATAGGCTTTTTTGAACAATCCCTTATTATTATAAACATAATTACATATTTCGTAAATGTAGAGTGACGGAAGTGGTAATATACCTAGCTTTTTAAAGAAAGGTTTACATGACTCGTCAGGACGGATACCACAAATGGCTCTGATGCATTTCTTTTGCGCAATAAATGCTCTGTGTCTATCCGTGCTGTTACCCCAAAAAATAAGCCCGTATCGTAAGATGGATTCTATATAGGCGTGATATGTTGTAATTGCTGTTTTTATGTTAGTTATATTCTTCACTTGTCTGAGAGCATAAACAAACTTATTAATCCTACCGCACAAATTATCCAGATGTACTTTCCAATTCAGATCTTGATCTATGAGTACTCCTAAGAATTTAGTTTGTGGAACTTCTTTTAGCCTGTCAATATTAAGTTTGAAATTGTATTTAGTATGTTTTGATTTATTAAACTGTATATAATTAGATTTATCTAAATTGAATTTTAAATTATTTGTCTGTAACCATTTTATAATTTCGTCAATAGTATTATTAATGTCCATCTCATGAGCAGCTTTCGTTTTATACTTTTTGTCAGATGTCACAATAATCGAAATGTCATCTGCAAATAATACACATTTATGTTTAGTCACTAGTGGCAAGTCATTTATGTATAATATAAACAATAAGGGTCCTAATACACTCCCTTGGGGCACGCCGAAGTTATTAACTCTATAGTTAGAAGAATACGAGGTTAATAGGTTTTTATTTACTTTATTAATGACAACGTATTGTTTTCGGTTACTTAAATAAGACGTGATCCACTGCAGTGCTAAACCTCGTATGCCATTTTTTTCAAATTTTTCCAATAAGTTATCATGTGCCACAAAGTCAAAAGCTTGTGACAGGTCGAAAAATAGTCCTGTCGTTAAGTAGTTTTTATTTAGAAAATTATGAATATGAGTCAAAAGATCAGCAATTGCTAGTGTTGTTGACTTGTACTTTTGAAATCCATACTGTTCTTTTGTTATGATGTTGTATTTGCTACAGAAGTCGGAAAGTCTCTTGTGCATAAATTTTTCAAATAATTTAGATATTATGGGTATAAGAGTTATCGGGCGATAATTTTTAACATCATTTCTATCGTTTTTTTTGTACAGAGGTTTAACGACAGATAATTTAAGGGCATCAGGAAATGGTCCAGATGAAAATGAAAGATTAATAAGATAGGTCAATATAGGAATCAATTCTGTACTGCAAGTTTTAATTACTTTTGTACTAATTCCATCGTAACCTTCTGAGTTAGTGTTATTTAAAATTTTTTTTTTTTTTTTTATCTCGTCTTCAGTCATTGAGCCAAGAAACATGGAATTGGGTATTGTCTTGGTTTTATTAGGCTCATCATTACCATGTAAATTATTAAATTTCACAGTGCTAGTCGAATCAATAAAGTAATCATTAAAAGCATTTGCTATGTCAGAGGGATTTTCCAGTATTCTTTTATCTAGTTTTAGTTGAGATATATTAATGTCACATTTTGTATTTCCAATTTCACGGTTAATGACTGACCACGTTGCTCTACATTTGTTTTGACTTTTATTTATGTAATTAATGTTTGAATTTATTTTGGATTTAAAGATACATTTTTTAAGTATTGATGAATATTTTTTATATCTAAGTTTGTGCGTTAGGGTTTTATTTTTATAATAGAGATACCGTAAACATCGTTTAGTTTTGCAACTATTTCTGAGACCTTTAGTTATCCATTTTTGTTTATTTGCATTAGAGTTGTTTATTTTAATCTTAATCTTTGGGAAGCATAAATTATACAATAAACATAAAAACTCGTGAAATTTATTGAATGCTTTATTTAAATCAGTTTCGGGATATACCTCTGACCACGTTAAACCAGCTAGGCATTTTTTGAATGTTCTTATGTTTTCAAAACAATAGTCTTTTCTATAAATAAAATATGATTTGGTCTTTAAAATTTGCTCTTTTACTGGGAAATCTAAGATTTGTGCTGTGTCGTGGTCTGATAAGTATAGGGGTAAAACCTCAGTATAAGATTTTTTTATGTTACTTAGTATGTGGTCTATACAAGAGTCTTTTCGGGTGGGAACTTCAACGTGCATCTGCAAGTTATAGTTATTACATAGATCCTTTAAGTAGTTGGTTACTTTTCCTTGTTTAAAAGTATTGATATTGAAGCAATAACTATTTTTTTTCTTGACCCATATTTTTTTACCGTTTCGCACATAAATTGATCAAGTTTATCCAAAAATATGTTGGGATCAGACTTATGCGTTCTATAAAGGCACACTATTAGTAATTTGTGCAATGGAACTTCAACGCCACAGGCTTCGAATGATTTTTGTGTTGAGTACTTTTTAATGTGGGAAAGCTCGTTACAAATAATACCCTGTTTAGCGAGTATACAGGTCCCCCCTCTCTGTGTGTCTCTACTAAATGCAGCTGCTACGGCGTAGTTATTCAATTTTAAATATTTCTCATTTCCGGCACGCATAAAGGTTTCAGACAAACATAATATGTCTGGTTATTTATTTAAGTCTCGCAACTCCAGCAACGTTAACTCCAATATTTCCTTTATTGATCGAATACTAGCGATATTTTGGTGTAGTATTTTAAAAGATTTAAGTTTACTTGTTACACTGTTGTTGTTCACGAAAAAGCGGTTTATGATCTAAAACTTTAAAATAGTATGGAATAGTACCTTTTTTTGTATGAGTGAATTTTCAATATGATCATTTGTAACATGGCATTCCGTTTGATGACGTGTAAAATAATAAGGGATTGTACCTTTCGAAGCTATTACATGTTTTTTAGCAGGTTTTTTACAGTTAATTTGATTACTCAGTATTATTTTCTTCAGTTCTTTAACATTTAAATACTTTTTTTCGTAATCGTAACAGTCAATAAAATAGTTTATAGATTTACATGCATCGTACAATTTGTATTCATAATCAATGTATCTACAACATTTGTATTCACTGCAAATATTACGTATAGTTTGTTTCAAATCACTTATATTTATATACATATTTTTAATGGGCTCAAAACAATTATATAATTATTACCGAATACGTCGAGGAGTTGGCGTAATTGCGCAGACAAAATTTTAGTATCATAGTCATTTTCACCCACACAAATGATAAGTTTGTCGCCACTTGATGTTGCAATATTTTGACAATTCTTAATGATGTCACTAGTAAGCGCGTGTGGTTTTGTTTCCGCCGTCACAGTATATTTTATATAGGGATTCCTTATCCTTACTCGTAAAAACGACAGTACTATCATCAGAAAAAAGTATAGAGGGATTATTGGTTACTTTTGGAAGGTCATTTATATAAATGATGAATAGCAGAGGGCCCAAAACACTTCCTTGTGGGACGCCTTGTTTAATTTCCCTGTATTCCGATGTGTACTTAATTTCTTTTCTGGTTTTGGTACTTACTCGAGTAACTAATGTGGACTGCTTTCTGTTGGTAAGATAAGAAGCTATCAGATCTAATGAAGTACCCCGAATTCCATAACTACATAATTTATTTAACAGTATTTGGTGATCCACGTAATCAAAGGCTTTACTTAGATCCATATACAAAGCACACATAATGATCAAGCGTACCTTTTAGATAGCGAAGAAAGCGTTTTGCTGCCTTCCAGTGAGTCTCGTTGTAAGCGTCGTTGAACTGGCTGAGCGAGCTGACAGCATGTGCAATATCCGGCCGCTTACATACCGCTATGTACATCAGACATCCTATCAGGCCTCTGTAGTCGTGCGTACAATCCTTCTTTGTAGATTTCACGAGCTTCAGACCTATCTCCATAGGTGTTCGTGCAGGTTTGCAATCTGACATGTGGAATCGTTCTAGCACCTTCTTAATATAGCTTGACTGGTCTAGAGTTATTTCCTTGCAGACAAAATAGCATTATGTCATCAACATAGAGCGCAATTATAATCATAGATTTCCCGCTCGACTTGACATAAACACAAGGTTCGGATGATAATCGTTTGAATTTTATTTTGCTCGTCAAAACGCCATTTATTTTCTCATACCAAGATTTCGAAGCTTGCAGTCCGTATATGTGATGATATTGATAAGTGGGTACTTTAATAATGTTGGTGGTGGAAGAGAATTGGATTATTAAATATGGCGGTCATTACTGGAGCTTGTTGTTTGAATCACCTTCTACATACCTTTACATGGCGCAGCCGGTAATTAATAAAATACAATCGAATTAAGTTAGCAGTGAGTGAAATAAAGACGATAAAATAGCACAAAAATAATAATAAAAATGGAAACAGTGTTAACACCACCGTCACCGTTCCAATTTGATGAAAACTCGATTGATGTGGCGTCGGGCAAGCTGAGTGATAGCTGGGAACGATGGAAGAAGGGCTTCATGATATATTTCAACGCGTGTGAGCTAACGAAAAAAACATTAGTGATTCAATTCAATATTTTTCTGCACATAGTAGGCGAACAATGCCGCGAAATATTAGAACAAAGCGAAGAAACAACTTTAGACGGTGCGTGTAAAAAGTTAGATGAACACTTTAAAACAAAGAAAACTTAACGGTGGAACGGCACAAGTTTTTTACACGAGACCAGCAGCAAAATGAGTCGATAGATCAATGTGTATTTGATTTGCGGAAATTATCTAAGACATGTGAGTTTGGAGATTTAAATGACGATCTAATAAAAGACCGACTTGTGTGTGAAGTGACTAGCCCAGCCATTAAAGAAAATAATTGTAAATTCATATATGTGTGTTTGGCAGACGTAACCAATAGAGTCAAGAGACTGAAGTGGAGATGGACGGGCCACACAATGCGAAATAGGTTAGATAAGTGGACGAGAAGCGTAATTGAGTGGTACCCACGCGACGGGAAAAGGCGCAGAGGCAGGCAACACAAGAGGTGGGAGGACGATCTCCCACAGGGGTGGAGGAGATCGGCTAGGAACCGTAAAAAGTGGCATGACCTGGAGGAGGCCTATGTCAAAGGACAACCTGACTAAAAACAGTCTAAATTAAGTTAGCTAGTGGTTAGTTAAGGATAAATTTAAAATGAACTGTAAATGTCAGTGAATAAAGGCTATTTTTATTTATTTTATATGTGTGTTTGTTTGAGAATGAAATGTATATCCTTTAAATAACAATGTAATAGGAATAATATTGTATAAGTAATTTATTTCCTACTATGCAATACGTATATTATAAAGAAAACATTTTAAATGAATTAATAATGAAATACTATGATCTAATTAAATTTCTTATGTTAGAATACAGTAATAATGATGTTACTGATCAATGTAAGCTTTGAGATTAATTAGTTATCAAGTTAATGCTATGAGTACTGTTAGGGTTTGTGAATTTTGATTTTGCTATTCGATAATTTTAATTGATATTCGTATTAATATAGCTTTAATTTTAAACTTTACGTTGGCAACTTTAGCCTCTTATTATATTCGTGGTCGCTCTGAGATTGGTTATCGCAAAATGGCGGGAACCAATCAGAGCACTCGCTTTTGCCCGCTAAAAATGGAGGGGTTAACGTGGGCTAACGGAACGTTTGGCCGGTTGCGCCGCTCTCTTGGGTTTTGGGACTTGACGCGATAGGTTGTCTTAGAATTAATAATATACTGTAACCTGCTAATAAGTACCTAGTGCTAAGTATTGATTTCTGTATTTATAGTTCAAGTGAAAATAGTGCTCGTGGCTAAATAATAACAGCCGCACGGGTCGATCTTAAGGTTAAGCAACGCTTGACGAGGTCGGGCCGTGGATGGGTGACCATTTCAACATACCGAGTTTCCTCCGTGCCTCGGAAAGCACGTTAAGCCGTTGGTCCCGGCTGTCATTTGAAGATCTTTGACAGTCGTTACGAGTAATCAGAAGCTTGAAATCTGACACCAGTCTAGCCAAGGGGTACCTACCGTATTACCCTGTTACTGGGTTGTGGAGGTCAGATAGGCAGTCGCTCCATGTAAAACACTGGTACTCAGCTGAATCCGGTTAAACTGGAAGCCGACCCCAACATAGTTGGGAAAAGGCTAGGCAGATGATGATGATTTATAGTTCAAGTGAAATATAAGACAGTTTCGTATAATCGTTGTATTTTACTCAACTACGTCCTGATCCTGTTGGTGTTTCCCACCTTTCAGCAAGTGGGATTACAACGTAAGTACACGCCCATTAATTTGCAATTTTCTTTATTTCCTTGTCAAAAGCCACCGCTTGGTAACATGAATTTTTATTATCTTTTGTTTTTAATACTTGTAAATAGATCTTTAAAGTCAGTTTGCTTAGCAACTACATAACAGAGATAAAGAATTCAACAGATTTTATAATTATTCACATAATCATGATTGTGTAACTACCCACACTAACTTTGCGTTATACCAATCTGTTACCGAGTAAAGGCATTGCTATTCTATGATTGACTATGTTGAGTTACACTGTTTTTCTTGCATTAATCTCAGTTTAAGTAGTGAGAATCATTTTACGATTTATTCTCAAACATTTTGGTAAGATTGCTTGCTATATTAGCTCAATAATATCGTTGTTTTATGGACAGTAATGTTTTGATACTTATCACGGTTATTTAGATCATAGCTAAGCTTGTTTTTGTTTTTCTTTTGAGCTCTTGCATCATGGATGGGACATCTAGACGCCCAAGCAAGGAATCCAGTCATCGACGACTTGAGACACCATATACGATGGAGCATCAAAGCAGGAGTCAGGTGAGAGACCACAGTCGTAGCCGGTTGCGAACTCGCAGCTCATGCCGCAACCGGAATCACGAACCGGATTCGAGCCACGAACGAGTCAAGCTCCTAGAGAGGCAGCTGCTACAAGAGCGGGAGCGTCTTCTATATGCCAAGACCTGCAACCGGAGTCGCAGCCGATGCAGCGCGCGGCGCACATCTCCGCGGCACACCACCCAGCGTAGCAACTGCAGTCGTAGCCATCGACGAGTGGAAGCCAATCGGCACGCCGCTGACGGCCCACATGCTGAGCATCGTAACGTCGCGGGACACTTTGAAAGGTCACGTAGCCCATCTGTATCTAAAACATATATAGTTGATGTTTTCAAATGTTTGAAAGATAGTTTGGCATCTCAACCCGCCCGAGACACACGGTCTTTTCAAAAAGTTGATCACTTGAACATACTGCCTAATTTTGATCCATCTACAAAAAACCAAAGAATTGATGTATGGCTCAAAAAAGTCAACGAGTGTGCCAGCGTGTATGGTTGGGATGACAAAACTATCATTCACTTTGCTATGCAGAAACTCCAAGGCCTCGCCAAGACATGGTACGAAGGTTTAAACTCTGTTTTGTTTAATTGGCAGGAATGGCAAGATAAACTTATAAACGCCTTCCCTTGCGAACAAAATTACGGTCAGGCCTTGGAGGAAATGCTTAATAGAAGGAGTAGGTATAATGAACCTAAAGAGGTTTATTTTTATGAAAAACTGGTTTTACTTAACCAATGTGACATTGTTGAGAAACGTGCAGTAGATTGTATCATTCATGGGATCAGTGATAGGACCCTCAAATCAGGTGCTCTAGCTTTACGGTCCTCTCACCCCGATCAGCTCTTGCAATTTTTTATGAGCAGCAGGGATTCTTATCAGCGTTACGATCGAAACCATAATAAGAACAAAACCGATCACTCTAGTACCCCTAATAGTCAGCCCAGTCAAAGGTCGGGTGCTAAGTCGGGTTCATTCTCTGGATGTTACAATTGCAAAGAAAGGGGTCACAGCTTCTTATATTGTCCTAAACCGCTAATAAAATGCACAAAATGCAACAAAATAGGGCATACAGTAACACGCAGATACAAAATAACGTCGTAAAACCAAGGGGCAATATTTCAAAAGCCATGTGTATCGATGTAGCCGGTCTAGGACCTGACTCGCAACCGAACTCGAAATTTACAAAGGATGTAAAAATTAACGGTACGTTACAGCAAGCCTTTGTAGATTTTGGGAGCGAAGTCACGCTTATAAAGGAGTCTGTAGTTAATGAGTTAGGCTTGACCCACGATCACATACCATCATTATTGAAAGGGTTTGGAAACGGTATAGTAGAGTCACCAGGAGGATTGTTACTCAATTTCGAGGTGGATGGCGTCAATGCTCATGTTCCATGCAAGGTTGTGTGTGATGATTTGTTAGAGAAATCCGTGCTTATAGGGCAGTCCTTCACTGAACTACCTCACATCATCGTTTATAAGGATGTAACTAGGCTGCAATTTATCGATATTGGCAATGAAATGCCACATCCAGATCCGGATCTAACAGAGTCCTCTCTCAAGATTAGGGCAACGGGATTGGTGGAGCTTTGCGGTGCAGCATCAGTGAAGGCATGGATTGAACCCTCCGCATGTGGCAGCATTCTCCTGAAAAATGTTGTTGCTGGGAAGCCAAATAAACAGTACTTTGTTTGTGGAGGTCTCTATCGCTCTGAAAATAGTCGTGTCTATGTAATTGTGTTCCCATGCTCGAGTTCCTGCTGGATCACAAATAATTTAGTTTTATGTCGTGCAAAGCGAGTAGAGGTTGTCAGTAGGGTAGTTGTCGAACCACCAGAAATCCCTATGGCGATTAAAGGCGACTTCGATGAGAATCTTATTCGTGTTGGCGATACGGTGCCAGAAGACGTGAAGCAAAGGTTGTTAGAGTTGCTCAAAAAATATCATCGTTGCTTTGCATCTTCCCTAAGGGACCTCGGTTGTACCAACGCGGCCGAAATGAATATAGATTTAAACAGTGAACGCCCTGTCGTCTATCGCCCATACAGGTTATCGCATTATGAACGTGAGAAGGTACGGGCAATGGTGAAGGAGATGCTGGATGCGGGGATAGTAAGGGAGTCGATCTCAGGGTACGCTAGCCCAATTTTACTCGTTCGTAAAAAGGATGGGTCGTTTCGAATGTGTATCGATTACCGTATGCTTAATTCCATCACGGTGAAAGAGCGCTATCCTATGCCCATTATCGAAGACGAAATAGCATGTCTTACTGGCCAGGCTTGTTTTATTTCACTCGATCTTACATCAGGTTAAAACCAGGTGCCGATTTCGGAACAGAGCAGACACCTCACCTCATTTGTCACGCCAGACGGACAGTAAGAGTTTAATCGCATGCCGTTTGGTTTGGCTAACGCACCGGCCGTCTTCCAACGAATGATGAATTCCATATTAGGGTCAGCTCGGTTCAACAAGGCAACTGCTTATTTAGATGACATCCTAATTTTCGGTAAGGACTTTATAGAATGTCTCGTACGGCTGGAGGAGGTATTGCAAGTTTTGGAGAAAGCAAATCTCACTTTGAATCTTTCCAAATGTGACTTCTTACGAGACAATATTGATTATCTGGGTTACGAAATCAGTGCAGCTGGGGTTAGGCCAGGGGATAAAAAAATCATTAGTGTCATGAATTTTCCACGACCTGAGAATGTTCACAATGTACGCCAGTTCCTTGGTCTGGCTGGTTATTTCCGTAAATTCATCCAAGATTTTGCCCGAATTGCCTTGCCTCTCAGTAAGTTGCTAAAGAAGGACACCTTATGGACATTGGGCGATAGTCAAGAGGAAGCTTTTAAAGTTTTGAAATCTATGTTGGTCGATAGGCCTATTCTTGCAATATATGATCCTGCAACAGAGATAGAGCTTCACACCGACGCGAGTAAATTAGGTCTTGGAGGTATTTTATTGCAGCGATCCGAAGGGAATGATGATTTCCGTCCAGTAGCTTACTACAGTCGACAGACCTCTCCTGAGGAGAAGAATTTCCATTCATATGAACTCGAAACTCTAGCAGTAATATGTGCTTTGCGAAAGTTTAGGGTCTATCTGCTAGGGAAATCATTCAGAAACGTTACAGATTGTAGTGCTCTACGATCTACGTTCTCAAAACGAGACCTTATCCCGAGGATAGCACGTTGGTGGCTCTTATTGCAAGAGTTCCAATGTTCAGTTGAATATAGAGCAGGCATAAAGATGGGCCATGTAGATGCGTTATCTCGCAATCCAATCGAGAGCTCGGGAGAGAATCCCATCGATAAATTTTCAGTTATGTCGATCAGTAGTGAGGATTGGTTACATACGCTTTAACTTGGAGACACCGAACTCTGTAGGATTAAAAACATTTTAAATGATAGTCTTAATGAGAAGGAACTGCGATACATAAAAGATAATTTTGTGGTCAAGGATAATAAATTGTTTCGTTGTATAGGTAACGATAAAAATAACGTTCGTTAGGTGGTGCCTAAAGGTGCGAGGTGGCAAGTGTGCCGGGTGAACCATGACGATATTGGCCATTTTGGGGTGGAAAAGACGCTCGAAAGAATAAAGAAACACTATTGGTTTGGTAAAATGTCCAAGTTTGTCAAAAAATATGTTAGTGCATGCATCGAATGTGCATATGCAAAGAACAAGACTAAATCACACGAGGGCCTGCTCCATCCCATCACCAAAATAGAAGTGCCATTTCATACGGTGCACGTTGACCACCTCGGGCCTTTTGTCAAGTCAAAGAGAGGCTATACTTACTTACTTGTAGTTGTAGAAGCCTTCACCAAATTCTGTTTTATCAGACCCGTTAGAAATACTAATAGTTTGAATGCAATGAGAGCTCTTGAAGATATATTTTTTACATTTAGGGTCCCTGATCGTCTTGTAAGCGATCGTGGTTCCTGCTTTACATCTCATGCTTTCAATCGATTCTGCCTAGTCAAGGGAATTAAGCATATTCTTAATGCAGTAGCCAGTCCGAGGTCAAATGGCCAGGTTGAACGCTACAACCTATTTTGGACTCCTTGAAAGCGATGACTGTTAAATACGGTGAAAAGGATTGGGATAGTCATTTGGGAAAAATTCAGTGGGGTCTAAACAATACTTTTCAGAAAACCATTGGTAGGACGCCGTCAGAGGTACTATTTGGAACTAGTATGAGTAGCGAAATAAATCCCATTCTTAACGAAGTTGCCAAAGACTCCCGCGAAAACTGCGAAATTACCGCTATTCGAGAAGAGGTCAAGAAAAGGATTGATAACGAGCAGGTTAAGCAAAAGCAGGGTTGTGATAGAAATAGGGTGCCAGCCCGGATCTATGTCGAAGGTGAACTCGTCAAAATAACCAAGACTTGTTTCAATAATGACGGGCAAAGTAAAAAGCTCATGCCCTCATTTATAGGGCCCTATCGTGTTATCACAGTCTTAGGTAGGGACAGATATAAGGTAGCACCAGTTCCGGGTTTAGCCAGCATGCAAAACAAACGGCCTACAATTGTGGCAGCAGATCGTATGATGCCATGGATACACATTGCGGCCTTAGAAGTAAATAATTCGGATTCCAGTGGTACTGACGACGAGGATCCTAGTGAACCATAATTTGACCATTTTATTGTATTTTTCCAAGCTCTATAGTGTACCCCTCTTTGTTTTAGAGACACTTAACTACAGATGTGTGTCATGCATTGTTTCAGATCAGGCACGAGAATCGATCGGATCGTGACTTGATTCAACACATGACCTACGGGCTGCCGCAAGTAAATCGATCGTCTTGTAGGCATCCGTTAGGCCCCCGAAAATAATCGATCGTTCGGGTTAGTATTTCGATGATGGGTAAACCGATTAATCGATCGTTCGGACCCTAAAGCCAACTTTAATTGCAAGTGACAGAGAACATATATCGATCGCTGTTTTCTGATCAAATTCAAAGAGAAATTTTATAATAGAAATTATACAAGATATTACTGATTCGATTGATGTAATTCAATAACTAGACGAAGAAATTGTTAAATAATTTTTTTGAGTCGATTTGTACTTTATGTTCCTTGACAGTTGAATCAATCATATGTGTGTATTTGAGCTTAATATTTACCTCAACTTAATGAACTTTTAGCTATTGCATTTACAAATACTTTATTGAACGTATACCTAATTTAAATGAAATATTTATATAATTTAGCTTAGTTAATTCGTATGAGAATTATTAATTTGTAAAATTGTATTACGCACTCTCTGGGGAACTGATTAACGAGTCACACTTTGGTTAGTCTTAGGGAAGTAGGTGGTTATCCACTATTGTAATTTAATACTCAAACAATAAATATGTAAAAATGGAGCAACCTGCTAGCGTCCCGATTGTTAGGGTTCCACCTGGTGTCGTGTGCGGGGACGCACACGTTGTCAGGACGGTCGATTGTTAGGGTTTGTGAATTTTGATTTTGCTATTCGATAATTTTAATTGATATTCGTATTAATATAGCTTTAATTTTAAACTTTACGTTGGCAACTTTAACCTCTTATTATATTCGTGGTCGCTCTGAGATTGGTTATCGCAAAATGGCGGGAACCAATCAGAGCACTCGCTTTTGCCCGCTAAAAATGGAGGGGTTAACGTGGGCTAACGGAACGTTTGGCCGGTTGCGCCGCTCTCTTGGGTTTTGGGACTTGACGCGATAGGTTGTCTTAGAATTAATAATATACTGTAACCTGCTAATAAGTACCTAGTGCTAAGTATTGATTTCTGTATTTATAGTTCAAGTGAAATATAAGACAGTTTCGTATAATCGTTGTATTTTACTCAACTACGTCCTGATCCTGTTGGTGTTTCCCACAGTACTCACTACCTTATTATGCTAGTTTAATTGATATGGTTATGTACATGCATGATATTAATGAACATACAATATCATATTATTTGTTTATGGAAATTTAAGTTTTTATTTTTTATTACTTACTGTTTTTTGTTTTTAATTTTGTTAAGGGAGGAAGATGTGATGATATTGATAAGTGGGTACTTTAATAATGTTGGTGGTGGAAGAGAATTGGATTATTAAATATGGCGGTCATTACAGGAGCTTGTTGTTTGAATCACCTTCTACATACCTTTACAGCCTTATTCAACTTGTAAACTTTATCTTCTTGTCCTTTAATCTTGTAGCCCTCTGGCTGCTCCATAAAAACGGTTTTCTTTAAATGTCCATTCAAAAAGGCCGTTTTTACATCCAGATGCTCGATATTCATGTTATGTTCCGTTGCTAAAGCTAGTAACGTACGTATAGTAGACTATCGTACTACATGAGAAAACGTTTCTTCGTAATCATTACCGTATTTCTGGATATAACCTTTTGCAACGAGGCGCGCTTTGTACCTCAATATTTCTCCGTCGAGGCCAAGCTTTCTTTTAAAGATCCACTTGCATTTGACAGGCCTTTGCTTCGTATCGCGGTTAGTCAGAGTCCAACATTTATTTTCGATGAAGGATTTATACTCTACCGCCATCGCGGCTTTCCACTTATTTATTTATTTATGTATGCTTTATTGTATGTACACCAAATTAAATCAAAGAAAAGGAAACTTAAAACTAAAATACAAACAAAGGGCGGCCTTGTCGCATACCGCGATCTCTTCCAGGCAACCTGGAATGGACAGTGATAGCCTGGACATGAAATGGGGTTGACATTGGTGTAACACATAACATTACGAATATTTACTTTAAATTTACAATCAGATCATCATAGATACACAAATACATACATATGTTATATAATAGATACATAAATACATATATACTCCAATACTTTCCACTTACTTGGTTCTTGGCCATTCAGTGCCTCGCGTACTGTCTGAGGGTCTTCCGTGTCACTGCATACAGTGCGTGCTACACTAGCTGACTCAAACTCACTACTTTCATCCGTAGAGTTCTCGTAGTCTTCCAGTGTGGAATCTCCTGGGACATACGTCTCATCCGCAGAGTCCTTCGGAGTCTCACTACTGCTCTCAGAATCATCTATCGTAATGGCGTTGTTATTTTGACATTTTTCTTTAGTTATTTCTGCGTGCTCTTGGGGTAAATCGGGTGAGGCGGATTGCACTGGAACATTATCAGCGACAGTTACATTGTTCGGAAACAAACCAATCGTGTAACGTGAACTGGCATCCTCATCCGATGAAGTGTCATTTCTTGCTTTTATGACATTCTTCGGGCTCGCCGGATCTACCAATCTGTAACCCTTTGACTCATCACAGTATCCGACAATAATATATTTCTTACTTTTGGGATCTAATTTTTCCCGTTTGTGCTTGACAACCAAAAATGCGTAGGTAACTCAGATTCTCCTTTTTACCTGTCCATTTTTCTTCCGGTGTACTGCCCATCACAGCCTTAGTTGGAGAGCGATTCTTCAGGTAGACGGCGGTGTTGACTGCTTCTGTCCAGAATTCCTTTTTCAAACCTGCTTCCTGGAGCATGCACACGGCTTTCTCCGTAACGGTTCTGTTCGCGCGTTCCGCGACTCCGTTCGGAGCTGATGACCTTGGAACCGTGGTCTGGTGTCGAATCCCATACTTCTTCAGGAACTTCTGAAAATTAGAAATGACATATTCACCACCATTGTCAGTTCGAAGAACTTTTATTTTCTTATTGGTTTGGTTTTCTACTAGAGCTTTAAATTCTTTAAACATCTCGAAAACCTCATCCTTCCTCCTAAGAAAATAAACGAATGTTTTCGTGACAGGTCGTCAATGAACAACAGAAAATATCTTTTCCCACCTAGGGACGGGCACGTCAGTGATCCCATGACGTCACTGTGAATTATTCCAAGAATTTCCTTGGCTCTGGTCTCCGATTTCTTCGGAAATGGCAACTTAGTCTGTTTACCTAAGGTGCAGGAAACACACGACCGAAAGTTATTGTTGTCATAAGAAATACCCTTTTCTTTTCTTCTTTTTTTTTCTTTTCTTTTTCGTAGTAACTCCATGCTTCGGGTGTTTAGATGCGCTAGACGATGGTGCCAAATTTGTTGCGTTGACTGGCTTCCAGTAGCAGGGGACTGTAGCGCTTGCTTCACGCTCACGGCAACAGGACGACTATCAACCTTCAATTGACGTGTCGGCACCGCTTTGCTGTCACCTGTACCTACATACAAAGACGAACACATGGCCTGTGAGGATGGCTCGCTGCACGATACAGAAACAGTTTCAATGGCATCAAGTTCATAAATATCATCTCTCAGAGTAGCTGTAGCCAAAACCTCCCCATTAACATAGACTGTACACACGCCAGAACGAAACAAAATTTCGAAACATTTCTTATCCATCGCACTAACAGATAACAAATTAGCAGATAATTTTGGCACTAAGTGCACATTAATTATCGATCTCACACTATTGTCCCGTACCACAGTTTGCGCAGTTCCTGTTCCAGCTGTCGGCAGTGCTTCACCACTGGCAATTAAGACCTTCTTCAGCTTTTCAGTAGTAAAATCTGATAAAAACCTGCGATCATTGCAAAAATGCTGCGCCGCACCACTGTCTATGTACCAAACGTCTCTCTTGACTCCTGCGGCCAACGCTGTGAGATGCGCCTGACTTTTTCTGTCACTCTTCTTGCCGTCAGAGTTGTCAGGACAATCCTTCTTGAAATTCCCACTCTTTTTGCATCTGAAGCACTTAATTGGCTTGGGTGCTTTCCGAGCTGCTAAAGCCGTAACATCTGCGCTTTTTTTATCGCGTCTCGCATTTTCTAGAAGCAATTTTGCTTTGACATTTTCGCTTGACAGTGACGTGTTTGAATGTTCTAGAGCCATAATCAACGGGTCGTAATCGCTTGTCAAACCGCTGAGTAAAGTCACGGCCACGAATTCATCTTCTAATCCCGCTCCGATGTTGCTCAGTTGTTGCGATGTATCTATGACCTTCTTCACATATGCCTCCATAATCGTACATTCGCTTAATTTAATGGCGAACAATGTGCGAAGCAATCCGAATCGTCGTGACAAGCTTCGTTCCTCGTATGCCTTCTGCAGGTTGCTCCACGCTTCGCGAGCCGACTTGGCATTTCTAATTTGTGGAAATACACAAGGCTTCACGCTCAAGGTGATTTTCGCGAGAGCCTTTGCCTGCTTCTTCGCGTCTTCGTTTTTATTTTCAGGTGTGACCACACAATCCCAAAGTGTCGTCATGGATGAGCACCATTCACAGCATAAATTTCCAGGATGGATAATCTTGAATCCCGGATATTTTTTCTATCGAAAAATTTTGATTAACGGTTGCCATTGTTCTCAATACCGTGTACCGTCATCATCATCATCATCATCAGCCTATAGCAGTCCACTGCTGGACATAGGCCTCTCCAATTGCACGCCATTTGCTTCGATTTTCGGCAACTCTTAGCCAGCTGCTACCAGCCACCCCGCGAAGATCGTCACTCCACCTAGCCTAAGGGCGTCCCACCTTACGTTTACCAATTCGCGGTCTCCACTCAAGAACACGTCTACCCCAACGGTCATCGGTTCTACGACTTATATGGCCGGCCCATTGCCACTTCAGCTTACTTATTCTGTGAGCTATGTCGACAACTTTGGTTCTCTGCCGGATCACCTCGTTTCGGATTCGATCCCTTAGAGAGACTCCGAGCATAGCCCTTTCCATAGCTCGCTGAGCAACTTTGAACCGATGAACCAGCCGTATTGTGAGTGTCCACGTCTCGGCGCCGTAGGTCATAACAGGTAGGACGCACTGGTTGAAGACTTTGGTCTTCAGGCTCTGTGGGATACGTGACGAGAAGACTCGACGAAGTTTCCCAAACGCCGCCCAGCCCAGCTGTATTCTTCTATTAGCCTCCTTATCAAAGTTGTTCTTACCAAACTGCAGAGTTTGCCCGAGGTAAACGTATTCTCGAACAACTTTGAGAGCACCGCCATTGACCACAATGGGTCCCGGAGTGACGTGTGAATTGAACATAACCTGGGTTTTGTCCAAGTTCATCCGGAGCCCGATGCGTGCAGAAGAACCAGCTAAGCCGTTCAGCATCAGCTGCAAGTCATGCAGTGACTCTGCTATTACGACGATGTCATCCGCAAATGTGAGATGTACTTGCCGTTTATATTAATGCCGCGTCCTTCCCAGTCCAGCGTCTTAAACATATCCTCCACCGCGTTGCTAAACAATTTCGGGGAAATAACATCCCCTTTCTAACCCCTCGACGCAGTGAGATATGCTTAGTTTGCCGGTCCTGACTTTGGACGGTCATTGTGGCGTTTGCATAAAGACATCTCAGCACTTGGATGTATCGCCAGTCCACTTGGCACCGCTGCATAGACTCCAAAACAGACCAGGATTCGATAGAGTCAAAAGCCTTCTCATAGTCCACAAAAGCAAAACACAGGGGCCGATTATATTCTTCGGACTTCTGTATAATTTGCCGCACTGTGTGGATGTGGTCTATGGTGCTGTATCCACCTCGGAACCCGGCCTGCTCCGGTGGTTTAAACTCGTCGAATCTTCGCGCTAGACGATTCGTGACGACTCTCGAAAACAACTTATATACGTGGTTAAGAAGCGAAATGGGTCTATAATTCTTCAAAAGGGTCTTGTCACCCTTTTTGAAGAACAAAATGACCACGCTCCTTTGCCACGCTTCTGGAGTTCTCCCAGAGAACAGGACATAATTGAAGAGCTCCCCAAGCTCCTTCAGTACCGGTCGTCCTCCCGCTTTCAGTAGCTCGGTACTTATCCCGTCCTCACCCGGGGCTTTTCCATTTTTAAGCTGTTTGAGAGCCGCCTCGATTTCGTCTTGGCTTATTTCAGGCAGGTCTTCTGTGAAATGGCGTGTACCGTAATAACAAAATATTACAAGTAGGGTTGAAAGTCAGACAACCCTTTCTGTGAAAATCGCTAGTATCACCATGTAACTAGGTTGCGAAGAACAAAGTGCTCCCCGTATATTTTAGTGATCGTTCACATTCTAATCTCATTTTCAGCATATTAAAAAGCACCGCAACCTACCTTTTGCCAAGTCTTTGACATCCAATATCACCGAGATATTGTGATCGTAACTTGAATTTGACCATTTTTATAATTACAAGAATTTTGGCTCGTGGGGGAGTAGTTTGAAGCTAAGTTATAAAAGCCGCACGGTCCGGTACCGGCTCTCATCTGTAGATCTTTGACACTCCTTATAGTTAGACAGAAGCACAAAGTACGTAAGCGGCGGCGCGCCGCAGACAGAGAGGCCACTCTGAACAAAGCGTCATTTTGCTCACACACATTGACATTGCGATTTTACAGGGAATAATGGGCAATATTGGACCGAGCTCAGTACGGCTGTCATGAATGCTTTGTGCGGGCATTGTCACGTCATTCATATATAAAGTACTGTAACGGTTAAAAGGTTGCGTTGGCTGGGTTACCTTTATTAATTGTTACAGACCGAATGTACCTTTTTCTTTTTAATTCATTAATTTTTAAGGTTTAAAGGAGACATTTTTCAAGATGACAAGTTAGAAATTAAATATCTAGGAATATAATAAGTTATTTTAAGTACATAGACGAAATTGGAAAGGCTATATATTTGTGACAAATATGTTTCCTACGATTGCACAGCATAATTTTCTTCTAGTTTTTGTACATCTTTTTAGTCGCTTCTTAACCAGTCGGATTTTTTGATTTTATTACCTTTGTTTTCACATTTTTATTTTTGTCAAGCTTGGTGCTTTTCACAATTTAATGTTTTTAGTGAGATCATTATTACACAATTTTTACGTCTTGTTACATTCCAATCTTCGTCTTATGTGGCGTCGAGATATTTAATGGATATTTGATGCTCTGTCTACCCTCTAAGGCATGTAAGCATGATATAAAAATAATAAAAAAATAAAAAGGAATCTTATGTTTAGACTAATCGAAGTATTTATGTTTGTAACTTATACAACCTATCCTTTTTTTTAATTCAGAATCAATATAGTACCAACCCTAGTGAATCTGTCAAGTTTAGCTGTCAATTTTCGAAACGGCTGGAGTGGCCCTTCTGTATACTTTCTATTTTGTGACAGAAGCCAGGAAATCTGACAACAGTCTTGTCAAGGGGTACCGTGTTACCCAGTTACTGGGTTGTGGAAAAAATGAGAAAGAAACATAGGAAATACATTGATTCAGTTGCGTCTGGTTAACCATATTATATTTAGATGCGTCTGGTCAGGGAGGTAATACTCTATCAAATGACGCGGGGACAGCGGCTGACGACACCGTCGGCCGAGCAAGCGCGGCCGCGCCACATCGCCATGACAGTCAGTTGTAGCACGTCTCTAAGCACCGCTGCGCTCGCGCATATTAAACTTCATGGTGATCCTATGCATGATCATAGATATATCATAGTGTATTATCCCCCAACAGGAAACCGAACACAACATAGTATTAGCAACAATCAGATTTATTGATTTGACATTAAAGTACCTACACCACAAACAAGCCTTTGCATACAGGCAAATACTTAATGAAAAATAAAGCTTCAACTTTCACAAGAACTGACAAGTTATTTAAACAATCATGTTCAACGGACGAGTGAAGACAAAAATCCTGATAAAGTCAGTTTAAGTTAACTTGTTAATGTTTACTTCCTGTAAGGGTAGGAAAACCTTCGTTGAGAGTTCACCTCAGATTGTATAGGCATTTCAAATAGTGAAAGGTCAGCTTATACTGGAAAAGTATTTTTTATACGACGACTGGCGTACATCTGGCACCAAGTATTGGGACGTTTTTGTATAAAATCTTCTATTATTGAACCACCTTCGCTTGTAGCGATCCGTAGTCTTTTTATTTTTCTTTTCCGTTTTCCTTATTCTGTAACACCATGAATATTTTGTGACTTACGTAAATCCTGCGAAAACGTGCTGGCTGTGTGACATAAAAATATAGAATAAAAATAGACCGGCCAAAATTCTCATACACCGGCCAATAATAAATGTTTAGCCAGGAAACACGACAATTTTAGAAGCGTTTAAAATCCTTCTAACTACAGATACTAAAAGATTATTTGTATAAATCCACCACACGTTTCATAAATTTTGCTACACTTGCTACGAGCGTGTAGCCTGGCGTAACAACTGCTACGGCGTAGCAACCAAAATAAATGCTAACGAGCGAAGTCAAGTTTTCGTATATAAAAATGTTTCGTCCACATAACCACGTATGTAGGTGCAATTAATACTTTATCTCTGTACATATTATTATAATTAACATCAAGATACAACCAGTGTTACTACCCGTCTTATGTTATACTCAATACTCAATACGTTATTGCATTCCATATGTATTACATAGATGGTATAGACATGGTAAAAGATCAATGAGGACCCCGTCACTTTATGTTTCAAGATAACAAACCTAAAGTGATCAAAGCATTTAATTTACATAACATAATTTAGGTCCATACTACAGCAAAGCTGAGCTGTGTGAATTGGAGAGATGTGTTGTAAACAACTTCATAAAAAAGGTGAATTTTTTTGTAGTTTTCTGAATATTTTTTATGTGAATGTTTTAGGGATACTATGGTATTTAAAAAAAAGGTTGTCCCACGCTAGGTATTTCTCCTGTATCGTGGGTGCATTAACAAACATATTATAAAGTCACATACACAAACAACCAGACCGGAACCACTATCTTGAAGCCATACAAATATATTTCCGTGCGGAAATTGAACCCGCGACACGCAGCGCAACAGCCGATTGCTCAACCAGTGTGTCAACCGAGTCGTTCAATCATATTATATTTTTTATCTACTTCGGTTTCGTTATATTCGAATTATAAAATTGATAGCGGTTTCATTATGATACCCATAACGACATCAGGTTGCATTATGCGAATCGTCATAAATTCTAAAACACAAGCAAAGACATTCTGAACATACAGCCAGGTACCTGTAATATTACTTCGAAATCGAGACAATGTAAATGATGTTTTTAAAAATGGAACAAGTTTAGAACAAAAGTATCGTATACTATTTGGCTGTTGCGGCTACAAGATCTTAGCCTTATACCTAGTGAAGACTAAATAAAAAAAAATAAAAAAAGTGGACGCGGGCAAAATCTTCTGAGTGAAATTTTATACCAAATTTTATTAAAAATGTCTTCAACATCAAGTGATATTGAAAATACTCCACCAGATATGACAAATGGAGCATTTGCGGCTACAAATAATATACTATCAGAAAAATCAAGACATGTATATGAGAAATGTTATGAAGATTTCGTGATATGGCGGGAACGTAACAATATTTGTCTATATCTGTGTTTTATTCCTTCCTTCGTAGATAAAATCCTGTATGCAACTGTACGTTATTGGTCTTTTAATAACTCGTGCCCACCTATTTCGGTACGCGCTACGCTTGTACCGAAAAATGGCACTCGTATTAAAAGACCGTCCATAACGTAACAGTTGCATAAATAGCTATTATGGATACATTTCGATCCTGTTTGTAACCATCGACACGATATTTATTGCCCATCGCATAAGCCGCTAAACTATGCGTGAGTTCGTCCATCTCAAGTCACATTAACATCCAATACGCACCGCACGCAGCTCCGCACAACTTCGGGGAATTTACCTTAGTTGTTAACACCTCTTTTCTTCACTTTGCACATCTCCGTACTTCTCCACATTGGCGAAGTCTAGGCCTTAGCTCTGTACTACTACAGTATTCTATTCTTTGGCCCTGTAGACTATACACATACTTCATTGCGCATTACCACTAATTAGTGTAGTTAGGAGCTCCTAATGAGGCGGTTCTTTGTCTCATCAAGTTAAGTTGCAGACGAAATGTTTAGCATGGCTACGGTATTAAATAATATTGTCAGTGAGAAGTTTGGCGAGGTAATATTCAAAGTTTGCAAGGTGAGTATGTACTTGTTGAACTGTAATAAGGTGTAAATACTAACATTTTGTTCTGGTTTCAAAACTTACTTCAAGTTACTTGAATCTTGACAAACTTTGCTGTGTAGCACATCTTTTCAAGGTTCATAACTTCATATTTCGTATTACTGTGCCTTTTTAATATATTATGAAAACGCTTTTGAATTCTTAATCGAAAAGAAAATTTATTCAATTCATGTTTATATATAATTTCGATAAAATGTAACTCAAACTCCAAACCTTTCATGTGAACTGGAGTCTTTCATATAGTTAGAAAGTTGCAGCTATCTATAGTAGGTACGTAGGTACCAAATCGTAGAGAAAATAAGAAAATCTATGGACGCTATTTTAAACACTTGTAGTAGTTCCAAAAGTGGACATCTTTCAGCTGAAATGTTGCTGATGGTGAGGATGGCCATAATCTATAGCAGTAAATGCCCTCGTCGATTCATAAAAATATTTATAGAGACAAGTTCATTTCAAACTTAAAAGTACGTAGGTACCAAATCGTAGAGAAAATAAGAAAATCTATGGACGCTATTTTAAACACTTGTAGTAGTTCCAAAAGTGGACATCTTTCAGCTGAAATGTTGCTGATGGTGAGGATGGCCATAATCTATAGCAGTAAATGCCCTCGTCGATTCATAAAAATATTTATAGATACAAGTTCATTTCAAACTTAAAATAACCTCATAAATACATTCTCTCACCTTAACAAATATCTTTACACCAAAGAAAACACAAAATAAAACCCTTTTCTTCGCATAAAAGCATGGTGACATGTTTATCTTCATTCACATACTCTAATGTATTTGCCTAACATTTATATCAACCGATAAAAGGCGAGAATATTTGTCTGGCTGTTTTCCTATATCAATAAGTAGAAGTTTAGTATTGAATCGATAAGGCATTGAGCCAAATTAGTTTTGCTCATACAATGCATGATATGAACATATGGTCGTGGATATTGTCATATTAAGTTATGGGTCACTAGTATTGGTTTATTGTTGGTTATATAACATTGATAAATGCCCATAAAGGCCGCCTTTATGGGTCGAAGGTTTAGGTTAGAGGTGTTGGCTTTTAAGTGAGAAGTGATCTGTCGCTACCTACCGTGGTTTTTTTCAAAGATCGGCAATGCAGAGTCTTGGGACGTGGTGATCTCTTCTGTGAGAATATCATCTCGCAGAAGAAGGCTGCGAAAGGGAAAAGGAGACTATCTGTGTGCAGTACGGGGCGGAATACCAGAGCTCTATCATCCCGCACATGGCATACCGGGCAGCAGTCTTCTTCTTAGGTAGTCGATGACAAACAGACTCTGTTTAGTTAAATGCCTTGCCAGCCCCAGAATTCAGCCACGGCAACAACCTCCGCTGACACAGTCATAAGGTCTTTAGGTGAATAGACAGCACGAAATGCGGCATAAGACGAAAGGTAAGCCATGTTCTGCGGTTCATGCTGCACAAGCACCGAGAACCTAGATGGAATCTATGGAGATTGTCTTAGCTGCGGCTGACCTGAGTGCGGAGTCTGTTCAGAGCTTTCCAATTTCCACATTTCGTCAGCTCATTCAGAAAACTCATTGACATCAACAGGGCTCAAATCGAAGGCTCCGGACTACTATTGAGAAATTCTAGACGCACATTTGGTTGTTATCTTGTATAACATTTATTCATGTATAGTTAATGGGTACTTGATAACTACAATCAATCCGTCAAGATCCGTCAAGATTGATTGTTGTTAATCTCCTTGATTGTAGTTAATTGTTTTTAGTTAAATCTTTGCAGTTAATAGGGTAGTTGACTGAAAATTTGTTTATTGTCCGTCAGGTAAATAAAAAAAAATATTGGACACGTATTTTTCTCTTAACACATAAACATGAAGTGATGACGATATAATGCGTTGAACTATCGTGTGACGTCACGGTGTGCTACACTATAAACTGACAAAGTGACGTCACAAGCCTCCACTTCTGAACTTTGATGAGCTTTCTCTTTGTATTTTTTTTATTTATTTGATAAAGCAAAAAATACGGGTCTAATATTATTTGATAATCCCACTGACAGATTTATAAAGAATTATCATTTTTCAACCCAGGAAACATACCTATATTGATCTCCACAATTATTTTTAATGCCATACATAAATAAGTATGGCAACAAAAATAATTGAGGTTCATCATAATCATAATTTCAGCCGAGAGACGTTCACTGCTAGGCATACCCCCAAATGTCGCCACATCGACCGGTACTGTGTGTCTCAAGGTTCGTAGAAACAATAAATCCCAAAACAATCTTGTTTACACAGACGGAAACAAAGCTTTCCTGGAACAATATTCTAATACAAGAGCCCTCTACCATGAGGCACGTGGCATCTTCAGTCATCGTGTACGATTTAAGAGGTCTCTGGAGTATCCCGTGGCAGGAGTTACAAGTACTTTCTAAACAATGAATGTTCGCATGGATCCAGTCCATTCTTTATTTACCACTTTTAGGGCACAAGTCTATATTTATCAAATTGTAATTACATCGATGAGATCGACAATCTTTTATCTCATCTTTGAAGCTAGTTATGTGAACTTTTATGGTTTGCTAGCTGTGACGGGTTTTTATAGCTAGTTATAAAGATTTATGTATTTAATCTGTGACAAAAATATTCACCACTTCTAAAAAAATTGCACTGTATCTAAATTGAGTATTAGATGATGTAAAATCCTGCTATAATGACCAAGTTGAACAGATTTCAGGCTACGGTTTGGAAAATAAGCAACTCAAAAATATTAATACAGAAATCAGGGTTAAGACACTAAGTAACATTACTGATGGCAGGGATGACAAACAATGGAGTTTCTTGTGCATTCTTCTCCATAAGAAGCTACTTTTCCGAATGCACAGGTAGAATCAACTTTTATTACTTGTACATTTTAATTTATGTTTCACGTTCCAAAGTGCCGCTTATTGGCCTAGTTGAATAAATATATTTGACTTTGACTTTGACACCTCCTAAACAACGAACCATGGCATGGGTTCAGTCCATTGTTTACTTACCAGCTTTACGGCACAAGCCAATATTTGTCAAATTGTAAATAAATTGATGACATCTTTTAACTCATCTTTGAAGTTTAGTGAACTTTTACGAGTATTGTTTGCTTGCTCTGACAGGCATCACTTGCACTAGTTAATATTACTTAGAAACTAAGCAATATAACTGATTTTATCTATAATAATTTCAAAACATCTTATGTGGAAAATCTTGAAGCATCATTTATCTAGCAAAAATCTTAAAAAATATATTTGTATTTATATATTTGATTTTGGCACATTCTATATATTATAATAGTTAGTTTAACCATAGCTCAAAATAATTAGAGACCTCAAAACTGAACAAGGGGCATCGCTTTGGTTAATTTTTAAATAGGTCTTTTAAAACAAGTAAACCTTTGTTTAAACTATGCACCTATTGTTCTTATTTAAAAAAAACAAATATAAATCTTAAGACAAAAGATCTCAACCATAATCTCTACTTAATCGGATCGAAAAATTATTACATTATTTATTATATACAGCTTATTGAACTCTAGTTAATTCTAAATCATTCATCTGGTGACAACAAACTCTTTCACAATTAATAAAGAACCCGAATTAATTTGAACGTAACTAAATGATTTAATTAACCAAAGATGAAGAACTAACTAAAACTTTTAGGATTTCAATTTTAAATTTGTTGTAACGTAAATTAACTCAATGTCAAAGACGATTTATTTATTTATCTATAGAAGGGGTTCTTTTGTAATTCCTTGAATTGAATGAACGATTAAACTATTTTGGTCGTTTCGTAGTAATTAATGGTAAGTACTTTTAAACTGAAGATTAGTTGAGAAAATGATTTAAGTGACGAAGATGGATTTCAAGTAATGGAATTTGAAAATAATACGGTTAGTTCCAAAGAGTTTTACTATTTACATTATTGTCCTACAGACAAAAATGCAAAAATATTCTCCTAATATTTTAAATCAATAAATGCTACTATGAATAAATGTACCATGCACCGAAGTAAATAAAATAGCATTTTAAGTAATTACGTAAACTGCAGACGGTGGATCGAAAATAAACCAAAATGATTTTAAACTAATTTAATTTAAAAGAAATTATTACAATATAATTAGTGAAACCTTATTCGATGCTAGAATTTGGAATGACGATTTACTTATTAAAGATAACTTAACGCTTATGTCCAATTTTGCTGCGTCGGCGGCTCGTGGCTGGATTGACATCATCGGTGCAGTTTCTATGCGCTTGGCGTCAACACGGAGGAATTTGCATGTCAGCGCTATTGATTAGGGATCCGTACTTAACACCTCCACCCGCAGAACAGCAACTATTTGATCATGTTGAGTGCAAATGTTGCTGGGACTTCATATCGTTTTCTGGTTTCTCTGGTTACATCTTCATATGTATGTATCTTAAAAGTTGGTTTCTTCTCATTATCGTCTGCTCCAGGGTTCCAGCATTTGTATCTGCGGCTTATAACCAAGATGATAAGTATGGTTACGCATAGTACGATGATGTAGAACGGTATAGTTGTATGATATAGGACAACCGACGGAGTCTTGTCAATCTGGATAGGGCTTTCCATCAATACTTTGTTCTGGATGCTGTGAAGTTTTTCTAAATTGACTGACTTGAAGCCGATGATGTGAGTGGTATCAGCTGTCTGGTTCATGTCGTTGTATGGGGTTTTTGATAACTTGAGTGGCTGTCCTTTTATCTCATTGTTGTCGTTAATGATAGTGAATTCTGGTGTTTCCAGATAGCAGTTCATAGGTATGGTGACGAGATAGCTTCCTTGTAGAATGTTAAAGTCTTTCTTGCTGCAGGCTAGCTGTTCTTTGTTAGGTTGAGGCAGAGAGATAACGTAATTTTGATCATCCAACTTTTCTACTGCTTGCTTGGAGAGTGAGATCTTGGTGAATTGGCTGGTGTCCCTTAGGCCTTGGTTGATGATGAACTCTTGGATGCAATCAGGCTTCGTCCGGATCTGATGACTTGTCTTCTTTTCACAGAGATGAATGCTGCTGTACTTTGGGCATTCAGCCTCTATGTACACGAATGATTTCTCGTTTGTTGCTATGTAGGGAGATGAAGGAATAAGGGCAAGTTGTTTCTTATTGGGTACAATGGACAGTCTATATAAATCATAAAGGTCTTTAGAGACTATGGGAAAACTGTATATTGTAGTTCCTACTTTATTCTCAATAAAGTAGGAACCTGGTTTTATTAGATTATAATATTCTGTTAACTCTAAGTTTAGGATTTGATCTTGGTTATATATGGATTTGAGCCTATCTATCATAGAGCTTAACACTTCTATATCAATCATAGAATAATGGTTGCTAGAAGCCCGTATAAAAGTCATTGTATTTTCTAACCTAATTATCTCTAACATTAAATCTTCTACATTGTTGGTTATAATTCTTAAAATTTGGGCAAACTTCGTGAATTTTATTAAGCTGTAATCTGTATAAGCACTCTTCTCAAGAAGTAGTTCTATCGTTGAGTTCACTTTTTCTTGATTTTTTGTTATTTGGTCTAGGATGGTACCATGTTGGGACATCCATTCTTTACTAAGGCTGATGTGGTTGTTAAATTCTGATATTATTTTATTTTCATTATTTTGTAGAGTTTTAATAGCCTCATCATACTTCAAGGCATCTAGATAATCTAAGTTGCCCGTGACACTTTTTATAACGGACCCAAGGCTATCTACAAGACCTCTTTTGACTCTAACAGGTTCCAAAGATTTTACTTGTTGTAGTACCTTACTAAGTTTGTTTGCAAGATATTTAATCTGATATTCATAAACCATATAGGTCTCGTTAGTGAGTTTAGTTCTAAAAGTCTTTAGTTGCGTCTGTAAGGAAATAATTTTATCTTCGACGTCAGTTAATTGAATGTAATGTATGAATGAATGGTAATGTGTAGTTAGTCTGGTCGGTCCGTATCTGTATGGTAGGTGTCCCGGTCCATCGTCTAATGTCTCAAGCCTTATCTCTTGAGGGTGTGTCGCTTGGACTTTCAGTAGTATCAGGATTCTGTAACAATTGGCTTGATTTAGGGATACGTTTCAGCCGCGATTTGGCTACGGGCCCACGTTTTTCCGAAGTGTATATGTGTATAGGCAGGTCAGCGAGTACTGTATCCTGTGTATAACGTGGTGAAAAGGGGTTTTTAATGAATATTTGTTGCTGACGGGTATATTCTACTTCGAGCGCCCGAGTTTTGTTTCTACTGTTAATTAAGGCTGTACGATTTGCAAGAGATGACTCGTTAATGTTTTCATAAAATTGCTTCATCTGTTGTCTATGACTCTGCGCATATTGATGTAGTATAAGTTTAGTCAGGTCTATGTCGATTGGGTCTCTAGGGTCAAAATGTCCGGTCAATAGGTCAAACGGTCTGCACTTGGTGAAACTATGGATGGAACTGTTGTATGCTATAATGGCGTATGGCATGAGATTAATTATCGGTTCGTCTTTATTTTGTAATTTAATAATTCTAATATGCTCCAATAACGTCGAGTGGAAACGTTCGATGTTACCATTGTCCTTTGGACTATGAGGTAGAATTTTGTGGTGAGTTATCTTATGCAACCGTACAAATTCAGAGAAAAGTTGGTTCGTGAATTCTGTGCCATTATTAGTAGTGATAGTCATAGGTAGGCCATGATGGGTACAGAAACGTAACAATGCATGAATAATGCTAATGGCGGTTTCGTGTCGCAAATGATATTTCGTGAAAACGTCCATGAATGTTATGTATTTTTCGTTCTGAACTGTAAACAGTTCCATGTGGATAATTTCAAGGGGTTTGGTAGCCGGAGGTACTATGTTGAATTGAGGTCTAATTGGATTCCTGTCGTATTTAGCTTGACCGCAGATGGTACACTCGTTAATAAACTTGGTGATTTGTTCTTTCATCCTTGGCCAGTAGTATTTTTGTGAAAGGGCTAGGTGACATTCATTTATACCACGGTGCTTCGTCTTCCCGTCATGACAATGTCGGATAATGTCTTGTTGTCGGAGGTATTCTTTAAAGTTCTCGAGTTCTGTCTTGGCTAGTACTAGGTTGATTGAGGAACTTCTAAATATGAGTATGATGGGTATTATGTTGTACATGGCTAATGGTGGGTTTATCAAGATAGCCGTTTTGACTTTAGGGTTCACGTATTCTTTGATAGCATTAATAGTATCACTCCCTAAGTTAGATTCTGAAATTTGGACTGCGATTCGTGTATGATTTTCAAAAGGTTTAGCTACTGTAGGTCGGCGTTTTATGTCACCTACTATAGTAAAGTAAATCTGGCGATGAAATTTATTGAGAGGTTCATCTGTAATGGGAACTTCCAGTATAGGGTGCTCATTACTGGTATGAACAGTGGCAGTCGAGGAGTTCGTTGGTGGAAGTGGTGCCTCCGATGGGTTATTAATCATAGATCTGAGATCCACTGAGGATCTCAGATCTTCTAGTCTAGTAGAACTTTTGGTCAATGAGTTGGTGTCAGTCAAGGGGTCTGTTGATTGAGGTGATGCCTCCGATGGGTTGTTAATAATTAATTTAATATTTTCGATCACTCAGTTTATCTCTTCTGTTCCCTCATTATGTATTTCTACGCGAGAGAGAGCATCTGCGTTTGTATTAAATTTACCTTTCTTGTAAACTACAGCAAAGTCATATTCACTTAGTCTGAGTCGCCATCTGGTCAGTCGTGAGTTAGGCTCTCTCAAATTCATCATCCATTGAAGGGGTTTGTGGTCAGTCAGTACTTTGAATTTTCTACCGAACAAGTAAGGTCTAGAGTACTTGGTAGCCCAAACTATGGCTAGCAACTACTTTTCAATGGTGCTATAATTTAGCTCACTGTCATTAGGTGTGCGTGAAGCGTAACAGACAGGTTTGTCCGATTCTACAGGTCCCTGAGATAACACGGCTCCAATAGCGACATTCGAAGCGTCTGTTGTGAGATTGAACTCCTTTTTGGAGTCTGGTATTGTAAAATAGGGTCAATGGTTAATAAGGTCTAACAAGTTTCAAAGGCCTTGACATATTCGGGGCTAAGAGTAATTTTACTACCTTTCTTCAGGCATAGGGTAAGAGGTTTAGTGACTCGAGCAAAATCGGGGATAAATTTCCGGTAATAACCTAAAAGTCTTAAAAATTGTTTGATTTCTTTAGGGGGTTTTGGTGTTGGATACTTTTGAACTGCAGACATTTTGTAGGGGTTCGGTTTTATGCCGTCTCTACTAATAATATGTCCTAGGTAAGCGGTTTCTAGTTTTAGAAATTCTGACTTGTCCATTTGAATTTTGAAGTTGGACTCCCTAAGTCTTTTCCAAATTATTCATATACTCTTGAAGAGAGGTGCTGATATCGTGGAGATAAACAAGGCAGAGGTTGTTTTGAAACCCTCTTAGAACATTGTCCATTACCCGTTGCCGTTTGTCGAGGACATCACTAATATTTGGTATGGTGTATTTGTCATCTATCGTTTTTTCATTCAACTTCCGAAAATCGACTACGATACGCCATTTCTGTTTCCCTGAAGCGTCAGTTTTTTTGGGCACAACCCAAATGGGTGAGCTCCATGCAGAGTCGGAAGGTCTTAAATTATACCCTGGTCTAGCATTTTGGTTATTTGGTCCCTAACTTCTTCCCGATGATATACTAAGAGCTATAGATACCCTTTCGTTCGAAAGGGTATCTATAGCTCTTAGTATAAGCGGGAATTTCATCCGTTGTTCTTATGCGATGTTTGATTTTGTTGGTGAATGTCAATGGTTCTCCATCGATGTAAAATACATCTGCGTAGCGGGAGCAAAGTGTTTAGAGGTTAGCTCTTTACTCTGCATTAAGGTGGTCCGTACGCAAACGCAATAGTACGTAATCTACGCGATTCGATCGATTCAGCTGTGTGCACTCACCGTTGAACAGTTCTCCATGAGTTGGCTGGTCTAATGAGAATATAATATCGTTAGGAGTTGGATTTTCTATCTCTACGTACCCACGGATATTATTAACAGTGGTAAGGCACTCATGGATGATACAATTGCAGAGAACTTGTTCGTTTATTAAGACATCGCCATCCTGGGCGTTAATAGGTATTCTAATTAATTTAGAACTTTTCGCAGGGATAATATCCTCATACAGATTGACGTTGCGTGAATTATATACTTTAATTTGGTTCGTAGCAGACCGAGTTACTAATTGAAAGTCTTTTAGATCTATCATAGCCTCCCATTTTGATAATAAGTCTAATCCTATTAGACCATCAAAGTAATCGTGAAAACGGTAAATGAATAATATTATACGAGTACCTTCGGCCTCACTGAATTCGTCGAAGCACGGTAGTATTATAGAGTACTCGTTTCTGCTAACACCCTGTACGTTGGTGACTTCGAAAGGGTGATAGTTAAGAGGATAGTCGTAGAAGAACTTTTGCACAGCCTCAGGGCTTATGAATGATTGGTTAGCGCCAGTGTCAATGAGAAATTTTAGAGGAGGGCAAGGAATTTTTATGTAGGGTAACTGTCTTTGGGTCTGTAAATTAAACTCTATCTTTGCTCTTTGGATTTCTGGTCCAACTGAAAATTTTGGTCCTGGTTCTGATCAGCGCGGCTAGGGCCTGGCTGTGGCTCTGCCATACCCGCTATTTGATTACCGGCAGCTGAACTACAGTCAGTGTTAGTCATATTGGTGTTAAAGTCGTAGTCATAGAGAACATAACAGTCATTACCGTTTGTGTAATAGTCGTAGTCGTATACTGGCTCATAGTAACAGTCAGCAGTGTAATAGGAACTATCAGGCAAAGCAAGTTCACTCAAATTTAACTCACGCGTCTTAAAATAGTTTTTCGGGGGTGGATTCCCGTTTCACTGCCAGTCATGCCCTAGCATCAAAGGTAACGATTTTGGGACAAAGTGTTAACACCGCTCATTGGCCTCGGACCCGGGTTATGTGGTGGATTATTCCTGGGTTGCACCTTAAAAACGTTACTTTGAGGTAATGAAACATTTGTTGAGTTCGAGTAGGCATAGGGTTTTGATGCTGGTCAGTCGTATTGAATTTGAAAGCCTGAGGCTGAGGTTGATACCCGTGCTGTCCTACTGGAGCAGGTCAATTAGGTACTGGGGGTCGTGGAACATTAAACGCGTTAAACGGCATAACAGGCATAACAGAAGATTTATATGGAACCTTAGGTACGTTCTGAGCAGTTTGAGCCTTGGGGATATCGTTACGCTGCTGCTAGTATGTTATATTTAGTTCTTCCTGCACGAACTCTAGAGCTTTCTCTATAGTTTCCAGACGCATGCACCTTATACGTGAGCCTAAAGGTTCTTTTAGTCCGCGTACGAAAGCCTGCATAGTGACTTTCTTATAAAGAGTCCGTTTCGCCTCGACAGTCGTTGATACAGTCTCATGTAACGTCACATACGTCATAATAGTACTAAACAATGTTTGACATTTATCATAAAATTCCTGTGGGGTCTTGTTACCTTGCGTTGCTAACGAGAGGTCGTTGTATAAAGCTGTCTCGTCCCTCTGGTCTGAAAAGTTGTTTATAAGAGCTGATCAAGTTTCAGGAATACTATTCGAGTTGATGGTGGATGCGGCAGTCACTGTGATCTTGTTTAGGATGCCATTTAAAAGTCATAAATTCCTTAGCTCACTGCCTACCTCGGGGCTTGCACATTGGGTAACTATTCGGTCACAGATGGTAATGAATCTGGTTAAAATGTTTGGGTTCCCGTCAAAATCGGGCACAAGGCGTAAGGCCTTGAAAATTACACCAGGGTCATAAGGCATTTTAATTTCAAATAAACTGTTTAAATTTAAATCTAATTCACTATCTAAATCTCTATTAATATCTACTACAAGTCGGCGTGCCTGTCGTGATGCAGGTTCCCGAGGATGAGATATTTCGTGATGAAAAATCTTGGACATAAAAATAACTAGGAATTGATAGGAACCAACAAGAGAAAGATTCTGGTGCACACACATGTGTTTCATCTCTGGTCTTCCTTCGTGAATCGATGGCTGGATTCTCCACGCGGCTCCGCAGCTTCCCGTAGATTCAGGATACTCGTGATGTGACTTGATAGTCACCGGATGACTCGCGATCGTGATGAACTGATTCTAACGCGATTCGCGAACCGGCCCGCGAGTATCCTACCGACTGCGCCAATTACGTAAACTGCAGACGGTGGATCGAAAAAAAACCAAAATGATTTTAAACTAATTTAATTGAAAATAAATTATTACAATATAATTAGTGAAACCTATTCGATGCTAGAATATGGAATGACGATTTACTTATTAAAAATAACTTAACGCTAATGTCCAATTTTGCCGCGTCGGCGGCTCGTGGCTGGATTGACGTCTTCGGTGCAGTTTCTATGCGCTTGGCGTCAACACGGAGATTTGCATGTCAGCGCTATTGGTTAATGATAAATGATAAATGATAAATGATAAATGATTTTATTTCTGTAAGTTGGTTTATACAAACACTTTTACATGTCGAACATATTTTTTAAAACTAGATGAGGTCGGCGTTTCCTATCTGACTACTCTGAGAAGAAAGGCCGAAACAAACTCAGAGGTCACAGTCTCTTTTAAAGTCCAGACAAAATATTAGTTAGATCATGTGAAGACCATGTAGACTGATGTCTGAAATGGTCTTTTGAGGAAAGAACCAGCCAGATTGAGTGGACCTGTCCAGTCAGTGCACGCATTTGTCAATAACCGAGCAGCTCAACTCAGAATTTAAGGAGCTCAACGATTCGACGAACAATACCAAAGAAAGGACATTCGGGTAGGCCGCATAAACTACTCAAACTGCCAGACCATGATTAAAACTAAGATAAATATAAATAAAAATAAAAAAGAATGATCCACATAGTCTTCACACTCACAATAATTAATATAAAATAATATAATACTTTAAAAAGTAAATATTCTTGTCATTGCAAGAAAACCAAAAAAACAAAAACAAAATTCACGGTGCAAAATATAATAAAAAAAAACAAAATTAATTGGAGCAGCTCAATCCCAAGCCTTTTTGTCTTCAAGGTAATCTTTAGTTGTATAAAACGCTTTCTGGCACAATTTACGTTTAATAAAAGATTTGAATTTATTAAGACTTAGATGTTGTACGTGGCTTGGAAGCTTATTATAAAAGCGTACACATTGACATCTAAACGAGCCACCTATTTTCTTGAGCCTTGTTGTAGGTACTACAAATTTGTGTTTATTCCTAGTATTTATGTTATGGATATCACTGTATTTTTTAAACAATTTTATATTTTTATGGGCATATAAAAGATTTTCATAAATATACTGAGAAGGCACAGTCATTACATTAATCTCCTTAAATTTCTCTCTGAGAGAGTGTCTTGGGCTTAATTTATAAATTGACCGAACAGCTCTTTTCTGCAAAACAAAGATAGTCTGGATGTCGGCGGCATTTCCCCACAACAGAATACCGTACGACATTACACTATGAAAATAGCTAAAGTATACTAAACGGGCTGTCTCTATGTCAGTTAAATTACGAATTTTTCTAACAGCATATGCTGCGGAGCTTAGCTTCTTTGACAATTTATCTATATGTGGGCCCCACTGAAGCTTAGCATCCAAAGTTAAGCCTAAGAATACTGTGCTATTTTCAGGATTCAATTCTTCGCCCTTTATCAACACCTCGGTTTTCACCTGCCTAACGTGAGGTAGGGTAAACTTAATGCATTTGGTTTTTTTTTCATTAAGAAGTAAATTATTAACATTGAACCAGTGAACTACTTTTGAGATCGCGCTATTTACATCGTCAGTAACCAGCTGCTGACGTTTAAGTTTAAACAAAAGTGAAGTATCATCCGCAAACAACACTATATCATGGTTATCCTTTATGAGGTAAGGCAAGTCATTAATATAAATAAGGAACAAGAAAGGACCAAGAATCGAGCCCTGTGGGACTCCCATTGTTACCATAGATCCAGGAGATCTTTTTCCATTAACGTCAACGGTCTGAATCCTATTACTCAAATATGAAGTAAGAAGATCCAGAGCGCTGTTCCGGATCCCGTAGTGGCGGAGTTTCCTGATTAGCGTTTCATGAAAAACACAATCAAATGCCTTGGACAAATCACAAAAGATTCCCAAGGCATCGCACTTATCTTCCCATGCATTATAAATATGTCCTAAAAGTTCAACACCGGCATCAGTAGTTGAACGACCCTTTGTAAAACCGAACTGTTTGGTATGTAATAATTTATGTTTATTAAAAAATCTTTGCAATTGCTCTAAAATTAATTTCTCAAATATTTTGCTAAACGTAGGTAGTACTGAAATAGGTCTATAATTTGTAGGGTCTGATGTACTACCTGATTTAAACAAAGGTATTATTTTACTATTTTTCATAAGGTCGGGAAACTCCCCACAGTCGATACAATTATTAAAGATAATAGCTAAACTAGGTGCGACAATGTCAATAATAGACTTAGCAACTTCTACAGAATGACCCCACAGATCTGCAGTCTTTTTAACATTTAAAGTGTGAAAGGTTTTAATTATGTCTTTACAAGTAATATGTTCAAAAAGAAATTCCGAATCGCAAACGTTAACATTTTCTTTTAGCAAAGACTCAGCAACAGAAGGTGATGAGTTTAAGGATTTAGTCGTTGAAACGGGAATATCTGAAAAGAAATTTTCAAAGGCCACTGCGACTTGTGAGTCTGATTTTATGATGTTGCCATTAATAGACAGGCCGTAGTCAATATTTCGGTTACCAGATCTTCCCGTTTCACTATTAATAATATTCCAAGTCGTTTTAATAACATTACTACTGTTTTTAATCTTTGAGCTCAAATAACGCGACTTGGCCAAACAACAAACTTTTTTAAATAATTTTGAATAATTTCTAACATATAAATTAAATTCAGCAGTGTTTACATAAGTCCTTTCACTGTACAGCTCATAAAGCCGTGTTCTACTCTTATGAATACCAATGGTAGCCCAATCACTGAATGATGCGTTACTATTAACGGAGATAGTCTTGGGAATAAAGGTCGAATTAAATTGTTTACAGTATATACTAAAAAAATCATCATATAGATGATTAGGATCAGCATCAATTGACAAAATTGGTAATTTATTAATGAGTTTAACTTTAAAAGCTGCCAAGCGACTTGCAGTTTTGGGGTTAACAGTGATATCCTTTTTAGCCACTTTGTTGCTTTGGTTTGGTATAGTAATCCTCTGCCCGCAATGATCAGAATCTAGTAAATTTATAATTTCTTTGTGGACTGGTATAACATTAGTATAAATATTATCTAAGCATGTAGCACTAGAAGGGGTTATTCTTGTAGGCTCCAAAAATAGGTTTACAAGATTGTAGGACTGAAACAGACTTATTATTTTACTACAAGAACCTGATTTTTCTAATAAATTAACATTAAAATCACCACAAGTGATAATGGATTTATTTGAGTTACAAATCTTGTGTAACACTTCATCCATTACCTTTTCGAAGCAGTCATACAATCCTGAAGGGGGTCTGTATACGCTTAATACAATAAACTGCTCCAATTCTATACAAGCTATTTCAACTGTCCGCTCAACAGATAGGCTCACAATATCCTTACGGTCTTTAAATTTAAGCTGGTTACTTACTAAAATCAATGAGCCACCATGTATAGCATTAACTCTGCTGAATGAACTACCAACCTGGTGATTATTAAAATTGAACAATAACTGGTGGCTTTTAAGCCAATGTTCTGTTATACAAAGAATATCAATACTGTTAAAGTTCATAAATAATTCTACTTCTAAATCTTTGTTCATAAATCCTTGAATATTTTGATGCACCAGGTTAATACTATTTACCGAATTTAAACTTTTATTTGATTTTACTTTGCAATTTTTATGCTGTATGCTTTTGCAAGAGGTTGTCCCTATTGTCCTAATTTCTAATTTAAATTACTATTAATATCAATTTCTGATACCAAATTATTGGCTGAATTAAATAACATTCCTTGGCATTGCTCAATAGAAGCAAGTTGTTTAGCCAAATTCTTGGCTGTAGTAGAAAAATAATATGATAGCGACACAGCTATCTGTCTTTTATAATACTTTGAAAGAAAGTACCTATCCATGAAAAATTTATCTTTTGTCAAATAAAAGTGATTACCAACATAATTGTTAGTGTCAATTAAATGGAATAAATTACTACTATATGTTAAATTATGTAATGTCCTATTCAATTCATACCTAAGTATGTTTTCTTCCTGTGGCAAACTTTGGCTGTATGGGAATGTGAACATCACAATTTTTTTTAAACTAAGGTTGCACAAAGAGTTATAATGTTGGAGTAATTCTCCTTTGTTCACATTGCCCCTATTACCAATAAATATTAATAATGTTGTATCCTGGTTAAAATTGCATTTTATAACTTTTTTGATTATGTCAAATAAAGAACAACCAGGCATACAGTAGTTCATTATTGAGTGTCCTGGATATCTATTTGTCAACAAGTGGCCTAGATCCTTTCCAATTTCAAGTTAGAGATCCGTACTTAACAAAGTAGTAAACTTCAAAGATGTAAATAAATAAAAAATAATACTGTCTAAAAATATGAAGATACTCCATCTAAGTAAATAAAATAACATTCGGGTCTCGCCACGGGTTTCTGGGAAAGCATGTGTAGTTCCGAGTACTTTTGGACTTGTTTTTGTGTAAAAGTGTGTTGTCCATGTGTTTGTTAACAGGTAGGTACTGTGATTGTCCCCTTCTTTATAAGTTTCTTTCAAAATGGATAGGAATAAACCGCCTGATCCTGATCCGCCTGACATCCCAGCCTCCTTAACCCTTTTTCCTTCCTCGCCGAATCCTCTATCGCAGTTCGCAGATGTAGTCTGCAGTGTTTCCGAAATGGAAACCTCACAAACATCACGTAAACGTCCTGGTAATGCTATAATATCCACGCCGACTTCCAACAAACAACCTAAAAGCCAAATAGGCCGTGTAAAATACTCGGTTATGGATAAGGGACCATTTATTGTACATGTCTCTCGAGTAGAAGCCCAGGTTAATTCTGGCACCACTCTGCACCCCGTGAACTTCGGCTTTTTTTAAATAATTAATAAAATAGCCAACATCATTCGTGGCGGAGTCAATAAAGTCGGAAGAAACAAAGTGTCCGTTGAGTTTGCATCCTAGGAGTTCCTTCGGATTTAAGCGAAGAAAAGGCCCTAACATATTTGGCTGTCCCCTTAGGCTTTGGCCAAATATGAAAAGTTCGTAGAATCAACCGTAAGGTTCAGAATGAAGGAATAGTAGAGTGAAAGCCTACAGAAACTTGCGTACTCACGTTCGACGGTCAGGCCTTACCAAACGAGTGTTTTGCTGCTACACATCCCTCCCTGTTGAGCAATACATCTGCCCCACTATCCAATGCCGTAAGTGCTGTCGATTTGGGCATGTTGCAAATGTGTGTAGGTTGAATCCACGCTGCAGTGAATGTGGCCACGATCACCCCGGTGATGGTTGCAGCATTTCTGAGGGCGAGGCCTTCTGTGTGCTTTGCTCGGGAAACCACTTCGCTAACAGCAAGTCTTGCCCCGAGCATGGTAGGCAGAAAGCCATCAAAACAGTCATGGCTGAGAAATCAATCTCATATGTTGAGGCAAGCAAAACAATTCCAGCAGCATCCCGCAACTATGCCAATGTCACTAAATCGCAGTCCTATCGAAAAACTGTCACTCTCAAGCCTAGGACCCATGCCCCACTTTCTCAATCTTATAATAAAGCTGCTCATCAGCAAATAGTAGACATACCTCAATCTTCACAGTGTAATTAATGACTGTGCTCTTATTATAGTGTAATGAATTGTAAAGAGACTTAAAAATATGTGGTTCTGTTTAGCAGAATACCACATTTCTTTGACAAGCTGAAATTAAAGAGTCAATTGTTTTGACATCTTTAAGCGCTATAAAGACTGAATAGCACGGTCTCACATTATTAAGTAAAATTTCAATTTGCCCGTTTTCATCTAATTTCTTAGTAAGGCGAGAAAACATTCCAAACATAATGCTCACATACACAATAATGGACTCTGTTGCACCCTGAGTTCTGTTTCTAATAGCTTCGAGCATTTTATAATCAAAATTATGTAAACCAAAGTCTTTAATTAATAAAAGATGGATTTGACTCCAAGTCAAGGTAGGTAGGATTTCGATTATATTGAAATCGAAACCAATGAAGTGCATCATCAGTAAAGATTTCGAAAGCGTGCTAGCAGTTTGGCCACGCAGCCAAGTTTTGCCGTGAAAGCAGTCGTACGTGCGGTCACTGTGGAGAAATTGGACACTCCTTGAAGGAATGCAGCAGCAAATCTGCTCCCCCTCAATGTGCGACGTGCAAACGATTTAAGAGGAAATGTGACCACTCAACCGGTGATGTAAGTTGTCCAGCACGTAAATATGCAGAGACTAATTACATAAACTCAACAGACTATGAGGGCGCCTAAGAGCGCCACAGAATATTCTATTTAGTAGGCACTCACCACCTTTGATTGTATTTCTTCTTAGTTTGTAGTTATCATGAGCGATCAGCTCATCTGTGAACTAGATAGTTTTACTGTGTCTGAATCTAAAACCTGTAATATTGAGGACTGTAAATACCTTCTTCGCTCTGGTGATAAAACTCTTACCTTGCTTATACAAAATATTCGCAGCATTAACCGAAACATGAACGGCTTTGAAGTGCTGTTACAAAGTCTCGACATAAACTGTGATATTATCGTCCTAACGGAATGTTGGTTGTCAAAACAAACAGTCAACTTACCATCTCTGGACGGTTTTTGTTTATACAAAACAGACAGGAACACAAATCAAAACGACGGAGTAGTAGTTTATATTAAAAATAACTTGCGAACTATCATAGAAGAACCCCCTCCCAAGATAGTAATAGCTTAATAATTAAGATTATTCCCGACACAGTGGTTATGGCTATAAATAGGCCCCCTTCTCATAATATCGACGGATTTCTGGTCTCACTTGACACAAACTTAAAAAACTTAAGTTCTTTTAAAAATGTTATACTTATGGCCGATATCAATATTAACATTGCTTCCGAGAAACTCGACACCCATACACATAATTATCTGAATATTTGCTCATATCATGGACTTTTACCAGCTCACTATCACCCTACACATCAGAGCGGCTCTTGTTTGGACCACATCATTCTAAAATCAAAAAATCCATCCAAAACACCTGTAACGAACTCATCGCTTACCGATCATCAAGCTGTTCTACTAACAAGGCAAACAAGTTCACCTAGAAAAAACTGCTAATGTAGCTACACTAAAGTCAATATGACCAACCTTAAAAGTGACATATTCGGTATTAATTTTGCCCCAGTTTATGAATCTATTGATGCAAATTTTTCATTAAAATATTTTATAAATTCACTACAGTATGTAATTCGCAAAAACACTTTCACTAAGATAATCCCTAGAAAGTATAGTTGTATTAAACCGTGGATCACACCCGGTCTCGTTCGCTGTATAAGACACAGAGACAAACTTCATTTAAAATCAAAACTCTCAACTGATGACGAAATACTTTCTATTACTTATAAAAGATATCGAAATTTCTGTAATAATCTTTTGAAAAAACTAAAAATTCAATACGATAAAAATGAATTACAGAAAGCAGGGAAAAATAGTAAACTTGTGTGGAAATATATAAAAACCAATACATTTAGATCAAAAAATCCCGAACCTCCGCTTGAGTTACTAACTACAGAGATTAACCCATCCAACGCAACGAATAAAGTAAACACCTATTTTGTGAACGTTGGTAAGAACTTGGCACAAAGTCCTTAAATAGTAGTTGTCTTCCCCTCCAAAATCCAGCTAGGAAACCTTCTACATTAAATTCTTTTGTTTTACTAGATACTGACGTCAACGAAATAGTAAGCATAATAGACGGGTTGAAGGATGTTTGTGCTACTGGGTGGGATGATATACCCAATAATATTCTTAAAAGGTTTAAACACCTCCTCGCCCCTCCGATAACCCACATTTTTCAACTATGTTTATCCAAAGGATAAACATATTTCCTAATTTGTTAAAAAAATCAGTGGCCACACCTATTTTTAAATCAGGCGATAAAAACTGTGTGAACAACTACAGACCCATTTCAGTGATAACAGGCCTTTCAAAATCAAGAGCAGAGGTTTATGAACATGCTCAGAATGGCTTTAATATGGTGTCTAATTGGCTCAAAAATAATCTTCTAACACTGAATTCAGATAAAACCAAATACATTTTATTTACAATGAGGAATACTAACACACCGCTTACTAACCTAAATATTTACGCGCATAACTGTAACACGTACGCTGACACTGCATGTTCTTGCCCCGCTTTAGTTAAAGCTGACAATGTGAAATATCTAGGTGTCACTATTGATTCCAATCTAAATTTCCGTAAACATATCGAGTTACTATGTACTAGAGTGCGCAAATTAATATATGTTTTTAAGAATTTACGTAATCAATCCATTCTTACCTACTGTATAACTTCCTGGGGTGGCGCGGCTAATTCAATTTTACTCCCCCTAGAACGTGCTCAAAGAGCAATTCTAAAGGTTACCTTTCACCCTTTTCGATTTCCGACACAGCAGCTCTACAAAGCATGTAATGTTCTTACAGTACGCCAATTATTTATTTTTCACACAATACTGCAACAGCACATTGCACTTCCCTATGATCCAGTTCCTTCCGACAAGAGACAGAAGGATCTGGTATGCACAATGCCACAGACCAAACATGCTTTTATTAATCGGTTTTATGTATTTTTAGGACCTTTTCTGTATAATAGACTCAACAAGTTACTCGATGTTTATAGCTTAACATATAAAAAATGCTTTACCTTAACATATTATTTAGGGACACTCAATTACAAAGACACAGAAAAACTTCTAGAAATTGTTGTTTGATTATGATATATTATATAAAGTAAATAATTTAAGTATGTACAAGTCGATATGAGGGTTATCGACTTGTACATACTTAAATTATTTACTTTTTATTTATTTTTTAATTTTTGTTTCTTTTTTGTGTTTTGTACCAATTTATGTATTTTTGTGTTTGATAATAGGCTAATTTTATTTAATAATTTTATTGACCCAATTATTGCTTTATGTTAAGTGATGGCCTGAAACATAGGTTTGAAAGAACCTATATCAGGCAGGTCCCTACCAAACATAGAAATTCTTGTATATAATCTTGCAGTTGTAATAAAACATTGTTGTTATAGTTTACATATAAGCACTATTTATAACATTGTTTTAGAAATAATACTACTGCACCTAATGTACATTTTTGTGAACGTATTTACTTTTTAATAAATTATTCTCATTCTTATTCTTATGCACTGATGTAATTTTATTACCCTCACGTAGCTTTTCTTTTAAAGAAAATGTGAACTAAGTACATTTCGCAGTAATAACGCCATTAGTATCTCAGTGTACTCAGAAAGAAACAGGCTACAAAGAGAAGACATAATTTCAGCCAATATATCGCGACTTTTAAAGCCACCTAGATGCTTATGTGACACTGTGATTAATTCTCTGGAAAATCCAATTTACTCTGACCTCTTTAGTGAAACTACACCGGCACATTTATTAGGGTTGGTATAGTTCTGCTTATGTTGGTCGTTGGTACAGTCGTATTCATCTATCAGTTGGGTGAATCACGCCTTGCCAGCGACTTCGTAAAACAATGGTTTATAAATGAACAGTTTATTGTACGTTTTGGAATTTATTGTTAGGACAGGACAGCAGTGCAACCCTAATTAATTATGGTGAAGTTTAAGATAATGGGAATTGGTAAGTACCTGCCATTTGTTCGGGAATTATGGGAAGCAAGACCACGAATGAGACAGCGTATATTCTTTTAAAATAAGCCATACTGTTTATTCACTTATCTTTTTGACATTCAAAATTGTCATTTAATGATTTAATTGTAATAAATGATTTCAAGAACAAACCCACATCAAATAAATAAGAATTCCATCTTGTCCCCTGTCACGCTATCACTGACTTCCTTTTCTTTCATATCACTCCTCACACAGTCCATCTGTCTTTTCTTTGGCCGTCCCCTCCTTCTCCATCCATCCACATTTATATCCATTACTCGTTTAGTAACATGCGTTTCATCCCTCCTCATCACATTACAGTACCAGGAGAAACGGTTTCCTTTCAACTTTTCTACCACTGGCGCCACTTTCATACTTCCTCTAATTTACTAATTTCTCATTTTATCCAATCTCGACACGCCGCACATCCATCTCAACATTCTCATCTCTACTACATGCAATCTCTGGTATAATCACGGACTTAAAATATAACTAATAATTTTTAGGGTTCAGTACCCAAAGGGTAAAAACGGGACCCTATTACTAAGACTCCGCGATCCGTCTGTATGTCTGTCACCAGGCTGTATCTCATGAACTGTGATAGCTAGACTGTTGAAATTTTCACAGATAATGTATTTCTATTGCCGCTATAACAACAAATACTAAAACAGTATAATATAAATATTTTAGTGGAGATCCTGTATAGGATGTGATCTTTTGCCGTTTTTTGCTATAATGGTACGGAACTCATCGTGCGCGAGTCTGACTCGCACTTGGCCTGTTTTTTTTATTTATTAGCTCTCGTCGCTGCGACAAACCCAGTTTAGAGAAAATATTCGCCAGCAGTGTAAATAGTCAGCGATCAACAATTCCAATCCAATACCAATATAATAAATGCGAACGTAACTCTGTCTGTCGCATTCACGCCTAAACTGCAGAAATAATTGTATGAATATTGGTTATGTGAGATTAGATCTTGGAGAAAGACATAGGGTATTTTATCACGGGAAGGACGATCGCACGATTTCTGTCTTTCATGCGGGCTAAACCTCTAGCAGAAGCTAGTTAAATATATGTTTACTGAAACGAAACAAACATCTTTAATTATAATTTTTTTGAGCGAGAAAATATTTATAGCTAATCGCTTTCTCGTCTGTGGGACAGATGCCTAATTTCAGTATTCCGATCCCTCGTTCAGACGATATCTGATAAATTTTAAATCCAACCGACTTAGTGAGAAAAAGTTTGTAATTAATTTCTCTTCGGAGGTCTCGAGGATCTAACTTATTTTGATATTTGCCTTCAAACTTTTTGCTGTCTCTGACAGATTATAGAATTGGCCTACCTGTTAATTCAAATGGGCCTAAGAATTCAATATTTTTAGACCGACTGACGGCCGTTCTAAAAATAATGTTCTAATAATTCTCATTCTCAATTCTTTAACTTGCCTCCAAACAAACAAACGGTATTTTGAGTTAGTAGTTTGCATTAATCCATTGCATAGGAATGCTTAAAAAAATCATCTGCTCCACAAAGTATTTACGCTATTAATATTGTTGATTTATCAGATTTAATGACAACGTTACGCTGTTTCCGATTTTTTAAAGAAATAAAAAAATTACCAGTAACTTGTATGTACATTAAATACATATAAATGTGACTCAGCGAGAAGTTTGAATACCCAGAGAATTCATAACCGGGGACCTAACCAAAACCACCAAATATTACTGGAACTTAGCTGTGGTCGCATATCGGGAACCATACAGTACTGTGAAAACGAAATTATGAAAGTGATGAGGTTGGTCGGGGTTCGAACTCACAGCCACTGGTTAAGTACCCTCTATCGTTACTTGACCCTTTTTATTATTATGATAATTTATTGGTACCTACGTCTTATATATTTTTTCTGTTATTTTTCGATAAAAGTGTTAACCCATATTACAGGCAGACAAATTCAATTTAAAGATACGCTTTTATAGATGTATGTGAAATATTTTGAACTTTTAATTTTATCAATATTAGGTTTTTTCTTATTATTTCCAAATGGAATGGATGGAACCTAAACTAATACAAGATATCTCGAAGCATAAGCAAAATTAAGAAAAAAAATCGTATATGGAGCCTTTAACTTTTTCCTAAATACGAGTTTTCTCAACTTGCCTTAGATATGATACAAACTAATCGTGGCAACACAATGAGGGCTAATGTTTTTGTGCTCACCAGTTGGCACAACAGCTGTATGACCTTTCTCGCCAGTGGTTACTGGCGAGAAAGGTCATACAGCTGTTAAACGAAAGCAAAGTTTGAATTAAAATAATTTCTAATATCGTAGAAGTGCGATTAAATATAAAATCGAGCAGGCCGCAGTTTTTTTTTCGATAAAAGGAGTATAACATTTTCCGAAAAATATATTCTATTAAAGCAGTGCCTCAGACCAAATAAAAAGTCAAGATGGAACGTTGCAAACAACAAGGTGACGCCAGTTAAAAGTACGCATTGCCGTGTAAATTGGAAAAGCTCTAAGATCAAATAAAAAGCTCGACTGGCAAGATAAGGCCTAGTTTCGTTGTAAGTATGTGCGTGTCATTGTGTATGTATACTATATCCAGTGCTTGGTAAAACCCGTATCTTTCTTAACCTGCCATATTGGAAAAATATTCACAACAATAAAAAAGTAGTAAATAAAATCGGGCGAAAAAAAAAACTATGAACTCTAGCGGAAAATTCCAACGCGGTAGCCCTTATTACCACCTCGTTTAGACATAATTGGCAAAATTTTGAGGTTAAATAGGGGTAAACCTTGTTACGAAATATAGTTATCAAAAATATTTATTTTGTCACCGGAACTTTGGTGAAAGTTATTAATGCTTCTAGACGTAACGGTTTAGGCTGTGGTTTGTCTGTCTGTGGTTTGTCTGTCAGTGGTAAGTAAGATCAATCATTTAGTTACCACAAGCTTTGATAGCTAATGTTAACATTAGAAGCCCATTTTGTTTTACTCAATGTCAAACTGTCTAACTGATTTACCATTTGACATGTCTAGTTATGCAAACTATATAATTAATCGTAGAACGCGTTGTCTTGGTTTGCACACACCATCCATCTTGGGCATTTTATAGGTTTTATTTCTTCTGATGATTTTTACGTTAGTGCCTACGTCAGAAGGTATTGTTAATATTACTGATTTTTAACCGAAACAAAAAGGAGGAGTTTCTTTCTCAAATCGACTGTATTTTTTTTAGAACTTTTTTTAGGTGAACCGATTTTGATGGTTTGTTTTTATTTGATATGCTTTCCATGTGGTCCAATTTAAATTTTAACGAGGTACACTTACTAGCGTTTGCTAACTAGCTGTTGAAAACCCGTAGTCAATGTATTTGAAATTGACGCTTAAAAATGTATTTAAATTTTAATGTTTAATTAATATATTCCATAGATTAGATAGTTATTAAGGGAATATATTATTACCCTACAGTAGGTGATTTGAACAATAATAAATAAATTTCTGGGGATTGCTAAAATCGCACGTCTGTTTATTTTTTACACCATTTCATAACATAACATCACACTATCATGCTCTAAAGGGGTACGCAGGTTGAACAGTTCACCCTGGTATACTCTGATTCCACTGTTTTTGTCTAAGTTGCATGTTTCTGGGTTAATCTATTCTGACTTCACTTTAAAGAATTGATCCATTATGAACCACAACTAAAAAGTGAAAATAAAAAAAAACTTTTCAACAAAAATACAACCGACTTCCAAACAAAAACATTTTGGAAGTCGGTGTCAGAAAACGAAGAAACCAAAACAACAACACCAACTTCCGAAATTGAAGTTATTTTTCACTTTGTAGTGTTTTTATTTGGAAGTCGGTTGTATTTTTGTTAAAAGTTTTTATCAAACACACACGATTTTATTTGATTTCTGATTTTCTGAGGATTTTTCTGAGTTAAGTGAAATGTGTCTAGTTTCTTTATTTTATTAAGATTTGTAAGGGAATCACTCGTTCAGAAGCTTTTCGTTCCAATAAAAACCTTCAATCTACTTGATTTATGTTAGATTTTATTTATTAACACTGATGCTTTGTTAACATTATTTGCTAGCTAGAAAAGCAAAGAAAATACATCTTTTCTAAAATATTTTTATATGGCAGATATAACTAGTTATTTTGCACGATGTTTTCTTAAAAAAACTAGTTTGAAAACTGCTCCTAAAATCGAATTTATGATGGCGAACATAAATGCCGTGCACCTTTTATCGACGTTTTATAAGTGCCCATGTAGGCCTGAAATAAAAAAAAATTATTTTGATTTTGCCATTTGGTTGGAGTCCACCAAACCATCGTTTGCAGATATTTACCCGCAGGTAATACAAAACATTACCTATCTACTATAATTTACTGGATGTTACCGTATATTCTCACAATTGTAGGGGAAAATTTGTGTTTATTGAAAGCACATTGAAAAATGTGTCGACTCAACAGGACACTGTTCTGTGGTATTATGGGCTCCTCACACCTGAACAAACAATGTGAGTGAACATACATATCAGTGCACAATAGGAAGTGTTGAGGAAAACATGAAGATTTAGACATGTTACAAATAAAAAATATAACTAGCTTTTTATTTCTAATTGTATTTTTTGAAGTTTTTAAGATTTCCCAAAGGATTCAAATACGAACTTCGTTAGAACCTTTCAACCCTTTTACCGGTTTCCAGGATTAATTTTAAAAAAGCCTGCATATGCTTATTCATATTCAAATTCTTTATTGTACACAATTCAAACATATACAAATACAGAAGGACAACTTATATACAAAGGCGAGCTTAACCCACAAATGGGTTTTCTTACAGCAAACCTCAGTGTAATAGCGAGATTTACACAATTAGGACAGTGAACAAATGAACACAAAAAAACAAACTAAATACTACACAAATACGTGTACAGCACACAACGCATAAAAATAATACATACTTTATAATATATAACTAAAATACATACATATTTATGAGTCATGTTGACAGGAAATGTTACCTAGTTCTTCTCCTGAAGATATCTAACGAAGGGCTATTCCGTATGGTGTGAGAAAGATTATTCCAGAGGCGGACAGCATGATCAGTAAAAGATCCACCGTATAGACCGATAGCGCTAGGCTATTTTGATGTCATAAGTTTAAAAAATTCTAAAGTTGCTTATTTCTTGCCTGTGGATACAGTCGTACCTATGAAGGTTATTATTGCGTTTTGTGTCACATCTGATACTTGCATTTTCAGTAATTCGCTGATTTGTGGTTGATCATTTTTATTCAAATCAAAACGGGCAAAAAATATTTAAAGTTTAAAATAATTATGGTATCATATCTAGGATAGTTTGCGGAGTGTGCAAACCCAATTTGTGTCATAATCGTCCAATGCAAACTGACATAGGGTCAATATGTAAAATATAGTGCAAAAAAAAAAATACAGTTTATTAAATAACTATTTCCTTTATCAGATCACTTACATATGCCTATTAAAAAAAATTGTGCCAAATTAGGGCACGCAATTTTAAGATTTTTAATTATTTTGTTTTTATATGCTACAAACGCTTCAAAAAAATATTACAATCATTAGAGTTCACTTATTTAATATCATAAATGCATGAAAAATCGACATTGTAAATTTGTGTCATTTTCATTCACGGTAAGTATTAAAATGAATAAAACACAAAAAAAAATGGTTGCGGTCGAAGCGGGCGGACGCGGCGGCGGCAAACGCACGCAAACTCGTTCGTTCGGTGGTTCGGTACAATTTCTTCTTAGATGCGAAGCGTTCATAAATAAATAACATACCTATCATATTGAGTATTGATTGACTCTTATCTTCGCTACGTAATGAACAAATGTGTAACCTATAGAGATAAAAATAATGAAGTGCTAATTTTGTACACAGCGCGTCCGCAATCTCATTACCTACGAATGTCAATGGTCAATGCTTAGAAGACGGTCAATGTGGTCAATATTATTTTAGATTGACGCTTCGAATTTAAACCTGAAAGCGGTAGGTTGGTAGATATGCCGACACCTACCTACCTACCGCTTTTTCGTTATATTGCATCTCGATATCCCGCGCCCCGCTTCGGTTAGGTAGTGTACTAGGTACCGCCCTTTTTGCGTCGACCATAGCCAAATGACTTGTTTGATTTTTTGCCGTCTTTTTTTAATTACAATAACAAGGGGCTGACAGGTACTAGAGAAACAGTCACCCGATGCTGCGATAATATTGGTTGATGAGTATGTCGGCGTTAATTTAGCGGGCGAGCCCTGCAAGCTAAAATAGTCCTTACGGTGATCAGATATAGCTTTGGCCGATTGTACCTACAGTCAGTAAGACAAATAATACACGAAATAAAAAAAATACTAGATATTTTTGTTGTGTGGTGATAGTGATTATTGGTGTAGTTTTATTTCAGCACGGTCCTTAAAACAGTCTGCTTTTCCGTCATTCGTTACAATGCTTGATTATATGAACTTTAATAATCCCCTTTCACATAGGACAATCACTGTATGTAACGTCCAGTATCCACATATCAACACCCAATTTGAATAACATTATAACTTTAGTTACACATTGGTACAACTTTATGTCATATGAAATCAGCAAGGACAGACCTTTATTTCTGCCTCTTAACCGTATTTAAGAGGCAGAAATAAAGGATAAGAACTACTTTTGTAAAATGGAATAATTTCATTGTAATTAAAAATGAACAATGTTTCTACTGAAGTATACTTGTCGATCAAGTTCCAATACCTACACAAAAGTTTTGGTAACAAGGATTTCTTTGTTTTAAAGTAATTTAAATTGACATACATTTTAAATTTTGCTCTATTTATATTTTACTATATTGTAATTTTAAGCTACAATGCTTTTCTTCTTAAATCTAAACAGTTAATTTAAATGTTATCATTGTAAAGAAAGATGGAGTGTTGACATCGAGAATAGGTTTTTAGTACATCATTTGAATATAGTAGTATCAGCATAAATGGTCTTGGAGAAAAACTAAGAGTAGGAATGTAATAAACATGTTTTTAGACTCATTCAATATTACCGATATGTGGGTAAGGAGAATAATACAAAAAATGTGTAGAAGTAATTGCAAACGATAGGCGTCGTAAGCATTAGGATAGGACAGGATAGATGGACCCCCTTTTCTGAACTTACACTCCCATTTGGTCTATTGTGCGTTTAGGCCTCCTCTCTGTAAGAGGTAATGGGCCGAAATCCACCACGTGGGACCAATGTGGTTTGATGGAAGTTACATGTCTTAGATTTGCATTGCAATGCAATGCATTTTTACTTCAGTGTTTTGAGAGCAATAGTGATGAAATAATTTACACAAATTAAAGCACTTGCCTGGGTTTGAATCCACGACCATACTTGTAAATTGTGTCCGTTACCACTGGGCCATCACTGCTCTAGGATCTACTATCCACTGCGTGGTAAGCTTTGCAATAGGGGGAATGCATTTCATTTATATTTGGTAGGCTTGCGCTAGACCACTTCCTCACCTGATGGTAAGCGATGTCGTAGTCGACGATTAAACACGCTTGCCTAAAAGTTACCTATTCACTCTTGACTTAAACACTCCTAAGTTGTAGCTATCACACCAATAGACTACCTACAGTACTTTCTTTCCTTTCTTTTTTAAAATCCATCCAAAGGTTGTCTTGAAAAGATCGCTTTTAGCGATAAGGCCGCCCATTGTGTCACCCAGTGTAATTTTTCTTCATCTATACTTTCTGTAACTTATATGGTGTACATAATAAAGAGTATTATATTCTATTCTATCGAGCAACACAAACTCCGGCAGGGAATGCCACTCTTTAGCTGTACGTACAATCTACGTATTCCCAAAATGTTTAGTGTGTATGATGTCCACCATGTACCAATGGCACATCGCCGTACGTCTTATAGTCCGATTATGGAACGGGCTAGGTGGAATTAGATCGTACATTTCCATCGCACACTTCCCGAAATTTAACCGATTAAAACCGACAAGCTCGCAACTCGGCGACGTTGTTTAAGGCTCTGGAGCTATGATTCGACCAGTGTCTCATTGCAGATCTTCTTGGTCCGTTTTTTGATCAACTTAAGTGCATGAAGCTGGTTTTTGGCAGATCCGGCCCAGAAATGATAACAGTACTCCATGCATCATCTAACTAGCGCTTAACGAGCTTGACACAACTTGAGCAATTGTTCTGGCGTGAAGAACCGTCTCACTTTTGTGAGGATCCCCAATTTTATGGCAGCCAGTTGAGCCTTTGCCTCAATGTATGGATCAAAATTGAGGATCGTGTTATAGGTAACGCCAAGAAGCACAAGATGGTCCATTATCGGCACGTTTACACCTCGGAAGGAAAGAGCCGAGTAGAATTGGCGCATTTTAATAGAGAAAAACACGCCTGAGTTTTAGCAGCAAAGAACCAGACCAAATTGGCATCGCCCCATTTGGAGACTGGCTTCAAGGATAAGCTCAAACGCTCCACCACAGCCTCACGAAGGACAAGGATGGAACAGTACCTCTCAGCAACAGTGCTGTCGTCTGCATACCCAAGTTTCAAGCAGATATTTTATGTGCAGCGGACCCCGGTATAAATATCCAATTGGTCAGACGACCATCGATAACGACTGGAATGAACCGATCCCACAAGAAATATACAATCCAATCACGCATACCATCACCAGGCAGACCGAATGAAGGAAGCTTACTAATAAGGATTCCGTGCCAGACCCTATCGGAACCATTCGAGTTATCGAAGGAGATGGCAAGCACCTCCCCGCGCCTCTCGATGGCCTTACTGTAGATGTGAACGGCATAAGCTAGATCCCCTGTAGAACCGTATTGGTAATCACTTCAGGATGTCATTAGCTTCTAGGTATACCAGGAGCTTAATATTAAGCACACGAAGATATGGGTCTATAATTGGCAGGGTCAGCTCAACTTTCCTTCTTGGACACGGGCTGTACGTTTGCTTACTTCCAAGCATTCGAATCTTTCACAGTTTCACACGAAAGGCGAAATAGATGTGTCAAAATCGGAGACAGTTCGGGCGCACAAGTTTTAAGGACAAGTGTAAGTATCCCGTCCCATCCCGTCGGGATCACTAGCTTTGTTCAAGTCGAGGTTGCTACGAACATCCTTTTTATGGATGTGAATGCCCGACATATATGTCTCACATCCACCAGGAGAAAGAATACATCCGCGCATCAAAAGAATGCTGACGCGAAAATTATGCAAAAAGAGGCAAAAAAGTTTGCCTTCTCCTTAACGAAGCGGGCCAGCGACCTGTCGGGTTTCAGCAGTGGTGGTAGTGAGGGATGGCAGAAGTAAGTTCGACTGAACCGACTTACCCAGGGACCGAAACGCTTTACTATCTTCTGGGTAAGAAGCAAGTTATGTCCCTATTCGGCCAATGTGGTCGAACCGAGCCCTTTGCAACACCTTCTTGCAGGACTTGGCAGCACTGTTGAAGGCCTTTTTTCTGACATACGTCACTCGCATTCCCAAGGTGAAGTTATCGACACCGAGTATCGGCCTGGATCTATTGTCAACAGAAGGTCCAAGCAATTGGCCGTGTGCGAATCAACATCCCCCGTTGTTGTTGCCCCCTGAACCAGCTGGCGGATTACCGCTAACGAAAGCTTATGCATTTCCCATCCAGCATGATTACTGCACTGGTATGGGAAGAACCACGTTACTGCTGATGGTGAGCATTAAAGTCCCCCCGGATCACTAATTGGGCGGAAGGGTACCACTAATGTGCCGCATCAGCCGCTTAACTGAGGTAATCTGTGAGCCTGCTTGTCTCCTGATCGCCACTGTGCGAACGGTAGACACGGGCATAGATAATTTTACCTGTGTCCACCAGAGCCCAAAGCGTTGTGAATATTAATTGAATTTTAATAATTATTAAAAAAACGAGTTTTATTAGCTCTTCCATAGTACTTTACATGTCTTTTTATCTAAATCTAACATTTAACAAAGTTTTTTTTTGTCGGTATAATTCGTAATCGTACAATAATATTCACAGAAAAAATCTTTCAAATGTTTTCAAGACTCTATTGTAACCGTAGTTACAATGTTTTCCATATTAAAAATATCTGTAAATTGTAACATTGCGAAAATCATACTTGCAGTGGTTTTATCAAAACTGAAAGAGCAATTAAAATTAGTATCATGAAACCTAAAATAAAGCAAATAAACAATAAACTTTACAAAAAAAGAAAATAGCTGTGTTGAAAACTATGCAATGTTGAGTTACTATTTTATTCATATTGGGTGTCGACATAACACATTTATTAAATTTAATCTCCCTTTTAGTCTTTCACAGCTTCATGCATAACTAACTTTTAAGGCCCACTTGCGCAAAAAACTTAACTCAGTTGCTAAGACTAGGTTAAATTGACAGTTTGTTATACAATATTGTCAATTTAACCTTTGTCTTTGACCTTTGTCAATTTCATCTCGTGTTAGCAACTAATTCAGAGTTAAGTTCAAATACATCATAAATAACGCACGCACTTTTTTGTTGCAACTTGCAAAGACCGAATGTAAACAAATAAACGCGCCGCGCGCATGGCTTGCCGGCACCCGCGCCGCTTGTGCCTGCGCTTATCCCCGCGCTCGCCCTTCGTGCGAAGAAGTCTAGTTTTTTTTTTTAAATAATACGATTTCGTGGATAAAAACGACACAAATTATGAATAGTGTTTTGTCACACCATAATAATGAAAAACACATAAACTCTAATAACTTGTATTTTCTTTTGTGGATTTTACAGGGTGTTGTAGTAAAAAAATGAAATATCTTTAAAAGTCGTGGATGAATTCGACACAAAATATTTTAGACAACAGATATCAGTACTCTAAAACGCGTAATACCTATTTAACCGACTGTAATATTCTTTTAGAGCTAGTTGGCTACGTGTTAGGTACTGGTTAATTATTAGGATTCTCGTGGACAGAGATGACACAAAATGCCTATGTACATCAGTTACTACTTCGTTATTATCATGAAAGTAAAATTTTCATCTCTAATTTTCTTTTCGTCCGATACTGGTCGAAAAGACAAACAGCTAAATTTCTACCTATGCAAATACCTAGGATGACACAAACTAAGGTATTAGGTTGGGCAAATGGTCCGGCAACTATATGCGAAAAACAAACAACTTTAATATTTTTGAAACCTCAAAACCTAGCGCTATCGGTCTAGTAACGATTTGATGAGGGAGGAGGAAAACGAAGGAGAAGAGATGATGAGAAACGGCAAGACTTTCCTCTCGGAACAAGATACTCAAAGCGCTCCTACAGATACGAAGGAGAGGTCGAATCGTGAAAAACAGATAGGAGTAGAGAAAGAGTGTGGGTATCTCGGCGCTGTCGAATAGGCAGCCACTTCAACCGCTTCCGAAATTCCGACACATGGTCGTACTTTCGGAGGCTTCATATTTGTATAAAAGGAACGTCTTCTGCCACACTTCTACTATACAATTACTGTCAGTGAATGACCAATTTTACAAAGGCCTACTTGCATGACTTGACAATATTGAATAACAAACTGTTGCTATGAACACTTGCTATAGAAGCCTTATGTAAGTTTATTGACTTTATTAAAAATTACCTGCTGTCTGTAATCGTATCTTTTATAAAATCACAAAAAAAAAATACCTTCTTAATAAACAGTAAAAACCAAGCTTTATCTCTGCAATGCAGATAATGAAACACCTAAACATAATTCCCAGTTTTTTTTTGCACAAATCCCCATTCGGAGATAATTCTAATTAAAAACAAGAGACATTGACATCGCGCACAGTCCAGTAAATCCATTTTACTGGCAATCTAATTTTAATCGGGCAACACAACTTTGTGTTGCCAGAAGTGAATATTCGTTTCATTTAGAGTTTGTTACAAGATAAACTTGTATAAATGTGGCATATTATGTTAATTTCATTTTGTACGTTGACATTTAATTTTTCGCTTCAAATAATCCGCTATTTTCACCAAAACTTTTCTCAAAGTATTCATTTTAGCTGGATATAATGGAAATAATCATTAGTACAGCTTTCTCCTCTGAGAGAAAGGATTTTGACTGATTCCCAACTTCGATCCTCAATATAATCAATTAATGAGAGGGTCATTAGAACAAAGGTCTTCACCAGTAGGGTTCCCAATCAATACCATTGGGTATAACCTAAAAACCATTGGTGTCTTGGATTGCCAAGACACCAATGTTTTTAGGGTGACGGGTCGTGAAGGGACATTCATCTCGCATTCGTAATCCCTTTGATTCTAATGCAGCTATTGAGTTTGTGAAGGCCATCTAACGGTACGCGTATACCAGAACCGAGTCATCGGCAGATTTCGGATCGGACTCGGAACTCATCGGACGTAAGTTTGTATATATACTACTGCCGACATCGGACCTTGCCGGTCTTGATAATGTAGTCTGACTGGTTCATTACATCTCATAAACTCTTTCCGAAATTGGTCCCTTAGGTAGCTCCATTTTTTTAAATTTCTACAACAGCTATATCCATTTCCGATACAACTTCGGCCAATAACCGTTTCGCAATATCACGATTATTGTAATTTTTTGAATGTTTGTCCCACAGTACCAACCACCAGAACTTATTAATTTTCAATATCCATTGTTTTGAGCAACATAGTACCTAGCCGGAAAACTAGCGAGAAATCCCAACAAGGTTTGACTCGCCGGTTGATCGGTCATTTTCGTGCGTCATCGGACAATGGCAGTTGTAGTAGTGTACGCGCTCTCTTTTTTCACACTAGCTGATGCTCGGGGCTTCAGAATCAGAATCAGAATATTTATTTGTGAAACATAGGTATTTACATAAAGATCTTAGGTTAATTATAATGTCCGCTATTTTTTGCCATGTAGGCGTACAAATATTGTTCAAAATAAAAGAAAAGTAAAAAAAAACAATTTTAAAAGTATTTCAATATCTTAATAAAATCTACAATAAAATCTAAAGAAAAAAGCGAAACAGATTTCTAAAAAATTATTTAAGAATCATACCAAAAATTATCATTTATAAAATCTTCTACAGTATAAAAACATTTTTCAATTTATAGCGAGTGGACACTATTCTTAAACTTTATTAGGGGCACATTTTTTATGCTATCGGGTATATTATTATAAATTTTCGGCGCTGTGCCAAAAAAACTTTTTTTCATTAAAGCGGTTCTACATTTTCTGTCGCACAGTTTATTCATATATTGAGAACGCATTGGAGTATTTTTTACTTCAGATAGTTTTTGAAACAGGTGTAAATTGATTTTAACAAACAAAGCAATCTCGTAAATATACATAGCTGGCATAGTCAGTAATTTTAATGATTTAAAATGAGGTTTACAAGTATCGGTAGTTTTTAAGCCACACATGGACCGAATACATCGTTTTTGTGCTTTAAAAACAGTTTCTCTTTCAGTAGATTGCCCCCAAAGAATTATACCATACCTCAGATCTGATGCAACCAATCCGTGATACGCTATTAAAAGTGTTTGTGTATTAACTTTTTTTGACAGCTGAAACAATGCATAAGCAGATTTATTTAATTTCAGACAAATTTCTTCGATATGGGGTTTCCATGTTAGTTTACTATCAAGCATTATACCAAAAAACTTGGCCTTGTTTGTATTTTCTATTTGGCACTTGTCATAAGTAACATGTTTTCACACCTTGATGAAAGTGCATTACTTTTGTTTTGTTTAAACTTATCACTAGGTTATTGCTATTAAGCCTTAATTATTTTATTTAGACAATCATTTATATCATTCTCGTAAGACACAGGATTAGTACACTTTACATCAGCTGTACTGTCATCGGCAAAATGTACTATATTTTGAGAAATGTGTATTGGGAGATCATTTATATAAATTAAAAAAAGTAACGGCCCTAGCACGCTACATTGAGGTACCCCGAATTTTATAGCTCTTGGTTGAGCACATCTCAATTGTCTCAATTGATTACTAAATTGCTTTTATGGCATAGTTATTATTCAACAATATACGTTAAGCTTCACTCCCTAAACTATGAGAGTCGAATAATAACTAGTACCTACCTCTGAAATCTATTTCATAACTCATTAGAATCTAATGATTAGATACTGAAACCTTGAAACTTAAACCTTCCTTCTATAGGAGCTGAAGAAATATTAATTTGATTCGACATCTGCGGAAGAATGTCGTCCCTGGAACAACTTCCGCGACCAACTTTTCTCTTTAAACCTTTCAACAACTTTACTCAGTCGATACGCTGAACCAAGTTTTGAGAGCTCACACCTCTTAGTTAAGTACTTTGTTGACACCATGACCAAGGTACCTACTGAACATTGTTTTTTTACAAGATTAATTTAAAGATATATACATAAGAAAATACATACATTTAAACACACGCCTTTCTCCCATGGGGTAGGCAGAAACTACAGAATGCCACCTGCTACGATCCTTAGAGTGCGTTACGACCAGAGATATGCGAGGTAGCTGAGCGGTGCGAGGATGCGTAGCGACGTTGTGAAACGGTGCGCAGATGGGTGGTGCGAGGATGTATAGCGGGCTCGTTTCAGATGAGGTGTGGTGGGAGCGGAGCACGCGATATATAACGCCATATCTCCACCAGCTGCCTTGGTTTGCCCTATGGTTCAAAAGTCGCTGAATTACTTTTTTTTCATCCTTCGCAACACATTCCTCGCACACATCCCTCGCACACTCATTCACTGGTTTTGTATGTAAAAAACCAAAACTCTGCGCGGCTGCGCTGAGAGAGGCTAGGTAAATGAAGTGATTATATTTGTTCTTAAGGCGCTGATACCCCTGAGTAGCTGATTTTAAAATGAGAATCACGTCTAAACGGCTAGTCGTAATTTCATGGAAAAATACATGTTACATTAGACCATTTACCAAATAATTTGATCTAAGAAAATTTTGAGTTTTATTAGCACAACATAGTGTAAACTATTTGTAAAGTTATGTCTAACACGAACAAAAAACGACAATCGCACCAAAACCGCCGGGCGTATTTTAATGAACATGACACCATCTCAAAGCCAATTTAATTATCTACATTTTTCTCTGAAGCTTTTTCTCAGGTCATAGAATAATAAGGAAAGTACAAAAAACTACTAAATTTTGGGTCGCGCGGGTGTGAAACGAGTGCGCGTTTTGTTCTCTCAAGTTCGTTGGCGACTGTCGTCGTCTTAACACACAAATCCCTCGCTACGCATTGTTGCACATCTCTTCTAGAAACGTAGCCCAGTCGTATTCCTTTTGCTTCATTTACGTTCAAACATCTAGGCACAAGCACGTCAGCTGTTGTATTCATTAAAAGTAGCTTTTCTGAAACGAGAATGGATTTCTCATATCATTATTATTAACTTAACCCTGATTTCTAAGAATTTTAAGTTATACGATGTCGGCTTTTCTAGTCCTGAGCCGCCACTTGTTCCACTGATAAGCATCGTCAGCAACAACATTTCGGGGAACTCCTACTACCTTCCTGTAAAAAATACAGATTGTTCAAAACTGAACACGTGTCAACTAAATAAAATTTGAACAACAAGATACACCAATCGGATTATATTTGACAACAACACGAAATAGCCGGCACGGTAACACGTCAATACCCGCCCATTATTGAACACGGCCTAATGAATGACGTCACGGCAAAGCGCAGCTTTATTAATGACGATACCGGGACCCACACGGTATTAGGCCCGTTCATACAACACGGAATCCGTTAGCATCTACGCTACTGTGATAGAGGGGTAAAGTTTGTAAGTTTAGTTGTAGCAGTTAATCTTCGACACATCCGAATAAAATTCTTTCGCTGTTTTGAAGTTACTTCCTACTTACTTCCAGTACTTTTTATTCAGGACACGCGGAAACTGACCCGAAGAATTAAACTCAAATTCAGGTCCAAATTAAAAACCGTGTATCCGCTTTACATGTGCAACACGTGGCAGGTTACAAAGTACATCTCACGCTAAAGCCAAGTCTTTTTCAACCGCTGTTTCGTCGCATTCTCGGCATTTACTGGTCCGAGACTGTTGATAGGTTGCTATGCTACCTAGTTTTTACGGTTGTTATGTACAATCAACCGTCAATCATCTAGATATTCTATCTGAACAAATACACTAAATTCCACCACTGCTACTCTGTATTATTATATTCTCAGAGGTTATGGGCCCAGACTACGAAATTTTCTGTCGCCAAATTAAACGGATTAGAAGATTATACGTCATGGAAATTCGCAATCAAAATGTTACTAATTCGCGAAAAACGTTTCAAGTACACGTCTTCACTACCGGAGAAAGATGATTCTGCAGAACTAGAAAAGGATCAGGAGGCTTTCACGTTGATATGTCTACACCTGGAGCCGCATCTGTATCCGTATGTGCAAAGTCTTTCTTACGCTAAGGAGGTGTGGGATGCGTTGACAGCTATTTTCGAAGATAAAGGTATAAACAGACGGATATCTTTAATGAATAATCTCTTAGATAACAAGCTAGAGAATCACAAGTCTATGCACGAATATGTCGCATCGGTGATGTGTCACGCTCAAAAGCTAAAAGAGATTAATCAGAGCTTTGATGACGATTTGATAGCCGTAGTACTACTGAGAGGTCTACCTGATGAGTATAGACCATTGCGAATGGCACTAGAACACTCAGGTATGAAACTTACGTCTGAAAATGTACGTCAGAAGCTGTTACAAGAGGATTCCAGTCAGAGTTCTTCGAAAGATGCGTTGGATGCGAACTCGGCGTTAGTAGTAACAAGGAAACAAATTCAGCATTCAGTTTTAAAGCTCAAGTGCTTTAGATGTGGCCAGAAAGGTCACAAGAAGGCAGATTGCTCGAAGCTGGTAAAGGAAGTAGATGGTGAAGGCAAATCAACGGTTTCTACGAAGTCGAAGAAAGTTGCATTTGGCTGTTCACTGTCGGTACACGATTCCTTCAGCCCCTCGGCATTTTATCTGGACAGTGGAGCGTCGAACCACATGAGTTTTCAGAAGCACTGGTTTAGAGACTTTAAGATAACTGATAAGAATGTTGTGACATGTGCGAATAATGACAAAATGTCAAGTGAGGGTAAGGGTGACATTATGGTAAGATTGAAAGGAGTTTTAATATCTATAAAAGATTGTTATTATGTACCCGGCTTGAAAGTTAATCTTTTATCGATTTCGAAGTTGGTGCAGAATGGGTGGAAGGTGATATTTGATTCTGATGGTTGTAGGATGTTTCACCAGTCGATAGGTCAAATTACGGGTAAGCTTGTGGTGACTGCGAGTGAAGTCTCAGGTATCTATAAATTGGATGACTGTTTTCCTGCAGTTGTAGATGGGGCTTTGGCTACGGTTCAAGCTGAGGACTCATTGGCGCTTTGGCATCGGAGGCTTGGGCACGTAAATCTGGCTGATTTACAAAAGCTTCCACAGATCGAACTTGGAGGTAAAAGTGTAATGGATCCTTGTGTCGCTTGTATAAGAGGTAAGGCACATAGATTACCTTTTCCAAAGGGTGAAGCAGGGCGAGCTACTGACAAACTCGGCTTATTACACGCCGATTTGTGTGGTCCAATGTCGGAACGTTCTTATGGGGGTGCTCGTTACATGTTTATCATCGTGGATGATGTCACTAGGAAAATGTTTGTTTATTTTCTTAGGGAGAAGTCACAAACTTTAAATTTCTTCAAGGAGTTTGTGACGCATATGGAGAATGAGACCGGATTGACAGTCAAACGACTGAGAACGGACCATGGGACAGAATTTGTTAGTAAAGATTTTAATGCATTTCTTTCCAGTAAGGGAATAAGGCACCAGTTGACGGTCCCCTACACTGCTGAACAGAACGGAGTCGCGGAGAGGTCGTTGCGCTCTGTAACGGAGATGGCACGTACTATGCTCATGGATAAAGCGCTAAATCAAAAGTTTTGGGCAGAAGCTTGTAACACAGCGGTATACGTGAAAAACAGACTGCCTCATAACGCTAATAACGGTAAGATTCCGGAGGAGTTGTGGACAGGGAAGGTACAAAAACTGAATCATATGAGAGTTTTTGGGTCAACGGCGTATGTGCATATTCTAAAGGAGAAGAGGAAGAAATGGGACGCTAAGGCAAATAAATATATCTTCGTCGGTTATTGCGAAGATACGAAAGGTTATCGCTTTGCGGATTTTAGCAATCCTAGACGGATGATAACAAGAAGAGACGTAACATTTATTGGAAGTTCCGATTTAAAGACGTCGGCAACTAGTTCAAATGTAGGATCGTCATCTCTCTTAAAGACTGTAGAAAAGGAAGACAATGCTGTTGTATGGGAAATCGGTGATTCTTCAGGAACGGTTCCTCGTACGTCAATGGCAGAAGATTCTTATTATGAAGATTCGGAAGAGATCGCAGAAACAGCAGGTGTACAAGTAGAAGCTAGCGCGGTACCTACTCGTGCAGCTGAGTCTGAAGATCTTAATGAGGCTTCTAGGCAAGAATCTATCATTGAGGATCTTACAGCTGAAAGGACCGGTACAGCTGATGTGCATGAAGCGGTAGAACCTAGGTATCCTCTGAGGAATAGGTTACGTAACGCACACAGCGGACTGTATTGCTACAATAGTACGCGCGAAGTAGAGGAAGAACCACGAACATATAAGGAAGCATTACAAAGGTCTGACAGTCATGAGTGGCAAGCAGCAATGGAACGAGAGTTGGCGTCTATGAAGGCGCACGACGTTTGGAAGGTAGTTGAGAAACCACCAGGAACCAAAATAGTGGGAAACAAATGGATCTACAAGTACAAGTTTGATGCGTACGGAAACCTGACTTACAAAGCCAGACTGGTCGCGAAAGGTTTCACGCAGTCATACGGTGTGGATTATTTTGAAACGTTTTCACCCGTCGTAAGAAGTTCAACTCTAAGGTTATTGCTGGCGTTGGCTGCTGAAAATGATTTAAAGGTGCATCATTTCGATGTAAATACTGCGTTTTTAAACGGTGATTTACACGAGAAGGTTTATATGCAATTACCCGAAGGTTTTGACGGAGAAGGTCGAAAACAAAAAGTTTGTTTATTGCAGAAAGCAATATACGGTCTCAAACAAGCAAGTCGCTCATGGAACGAAAAAGTAAATGATGTTTTGCTGTCAATGTCATTTACACGTTCAGAGTTAGATAGTTGTTTATATTATAAAGATGATATTTTTATTTGCTTGTATGTCGATGATTTTATTATATTTTTTGAAAATATGGAAAGTAAGCAGAAGCTATTGACAGAACTGCGGAATTACTTTCAAGTGAAGGATTTAGAGGAAGCTCGGCAGTGTTTAGGCATGAGTTTAGAACGAGGTAAAGAAGGTACGTTTTTCTTACATCAGAAGAAGTTTATTGATATTGTTCTAAAGGATCATGGTATGAATCAATGCAAACCAGCAAAAACTCCGCTGGAACTGGATCTGCATAAGGTTTTGGCAGATGGGGGTGGAGAGGAGTTGAATCGCCAAGAACAATTACGATACCAGTCGTTGGTTGGTGCATTAAATTACCTAGCCTGTAACACGAGGCCCGACATCTCAGCAGCTGTGAGCTTCTTAGCTCAGTATAATTCATGTTGCCGATCGATACACATGAAGGCGGCTAAGCGAGTTCTACGCTATTTACAGAGTAATAATAATAATAATAATAATAAAGTTTATTTAAAAATCATAAGGCAATACAATAAATACAATTTTTGCTTAAATTTATGTCAAGTTCACATAAGCTATGTGCCTGAACTAGGTAATCCTGTGTTTCAGGCGAGAAGAGGTACATTTTTTTTTTTTTTTTTTCAAATAATCATTAATAATCAAATCCTAGGTGTATGCGTTGATCATTTTATAGAATGTAAATACTCGTAACAATCAAAAATAACAAAGTTCTTATTTTCTAACGGCTTATTTCTAAAGGGTAATAATAATAATGTGTAATTAAATTCTTATAATCTAACATCTCTGACTCTCATATACCAGAATAGACAATTAAAACTCGCACAATATCTATTTTAATACAAGTAGTAATTTCTCTGTGTCTTCGTAAGACATACTTTGCAGAGCTTCTTTGAGAATTTTCTTACAGTTGCAATAATTTAGGGAATAAATGTTTGATGTTGCGTTTAGTCTGTTGTAGAGTAGTGGCCCGAGGTACACATAAAATTTGTCTGTGAAGGCATGTTTTGTACTTATTTTAAGGGCAACTATATCCTTCCGTCTTTTTTTTGTAAGCTCTTTGCGGTAGGGAAGGGCTGCGTGTTGTTTTAACACGATGTTCATTATGAATAACTGACGAACTGTTAGTACTTCACACGATTTATAGAGGAGGTTAGTGGGAAAAAGGAATGGGCGGAAAGTAGACACCTTGAGGATCGCTCTTTGCGCTCTCTCGATGGGTAGCAACAAAGTTTTACCCACCCCACCCCATGAGGTAATGCAGTAAGTCAAAATTGACTGACAAAGTGCAAAGTAAACTTGTCTAACTAATAGTGGGTCTGCAATATATCGTAGCTTTTTGAATACGAATATTAGCTTACGAATTCTATTATTTAAAGCATCTAAATGTAGAGTACTCGGAACTTAGGCCTTGTGTTTCGGAAATCGAAAGATAAATGTAACGGTAGTCATTATATTACAGGTTACGTAGATGCAGACTGGGGAGGAGACATTAAAGACAGAAAGTCTTATTCGGGATTCATTTTTAAGGTTGGAGCGAATATGATCTCTTGGGAATGCAGAAAACAAAACTGCGTGTCACTTTCGTCAAGTGAGTCTGAATACGTCAGTTTATCTGAAGCATCCAAGGAAGCTGTGTATCTGCAGAGGTTGGTGAGTCATGTGATTATTAAGAACATGAACTCGAAAAAAGTCAAGTTGTTTGTAGACAACCAGAGCGCCATATCGATGGCGAACAATCCTGTTGCTTACCGGCGGACGAAATATATAGACATAAGGTATAATTTTGTTCGTCATTGTGTTAATGAGGGTTTAATTCGGTTGGAGTACATCCCAACTGAAGACAATTTAGCCGATGCTTTAACCAAGCCATTGCCTCGCGTTAGGTTTGAGAGGTGTGTGTATGGTTTTGGTTTAGCCTTGAGTGCTTAAGCAGTGTTGAGCATGCTGTGGGTGAGTACATGATGGATGGTTGCTTGAGAGGAAGTGTTGATAGGTTGCTATGCTACCTAGTTTTTACGGTTGTTATGTACAATCAACCGTCAATCATCTAGATATTCTATCTGAACAAATACACTAAATTCCACCACTGCTACTCTGTATTATTATATTCTCAGAGAGACCATCTCCAACGTAGAGCTATTCGAGAAATGCCACGAGAGCCCGATCGACCGCCAGATCAAGCGTCGCAAGTGGATATGGATTGACCACATGCTCCAAAGGGCGCTCCGAACAAGCTTTGAACTGGAAACCCCAAGGGAAAAAAAAGCGTGGCCGTCCCCGTCAAACCTGGCGTCGTACCGTTTTACCAGAAGCGGTGAACATCGGAATGACGTGGAGCGAGATGAGCCGTGAAGCTAAAGACTGATCGCGATGGAAGACTTTCATGGATGATAATGCCACGCCATGAAGATGGCGCATCTAGGGAATGTAGGACAATAAGTCAAAGTTCCATAGGGTAGGTCATGGGTGCGAATCCGTGGACAGAAGTACGTTACAAATAATATGCAATACCCCTTCGCAATGAGCGGTAAGCGCAAGTTGCAACTCTCTTAGCCCTAATCAGATTTGTCACCGGCCGTCAATATCATACTCAATATCTTTCAGTAAATGGTGACACGCACTGACACTCTTGATTAGTATGGAAAGTTTTAAGAAAGCTGACTCGAGCAGTGGCAGACGAGGCGTCACAGTGCTATATGGACCCGTTATTGATATCTTAATATGCTAATATTTATGCTGCCACAAGCCAAAATGTTTCGATAGTATGGGCCTGTAACAGCAAGGTTGAATTTCAGTTGTTTTGTGGCGAAATCTCATTACATAGTTGGTTGTTATCGTTTTAGTAAGCCTATTAATGAAGCCAAAATTAGATGAACATTCTCAACAGTCAGGGTTTTAGAGTTGTGGTGTACGTGTCGAATAAATGTTTTAAATTTTTTTTTGTAGGTCTAATTAAATAATGTTGATGGTGCCATCAAGTAGTAGAAAATTATAAGCGAAATCATAAGGCCATACGAGTCTTATACCCTTAATTATAATAATAGATAATGTAATTCTGAAATAGCCAAGTCAGAGGCATATGGGGTTCCCAGAGACGGCTTAATTAACTCTTACTTACAATAAATACTAAAAAGTCCCAAAAAATATTTCTTTTCTACAGTCTGATGCAGTTGTTGGTTATTTATCAGCTGAAAGACATATATTGCTGAACAAAGACCTCCCACAAGTGTCACGACATCGGCCGGTCTTTTGCGTCTCGCATCCAGCGAATCCCCTTAGCCTCAACCTGGTAATCGGTCCTTCTAGTAGGAGGCTATTATTTTAGTTCAGGGTAACCACATTAAACTGGTGATAAGATCCTGCCATCGTCGGTTTTTAGTTTCGTGAGCTGGCTTTGCCCAATAGTCAGATCTCTTGCAAAGATCTTGGAACCCTTATTCCGCTCAATCGCGTCTTTAATACGCTCGGTATTAAAGCGGCGGAGATCGCTTTTCAAGGACTTGGAGATCCGTCTATTGATCTGCCGGTATTTTAACGCATCGTCTGAAGACTGCAGGATCATCTGACGCCTCTCCGTCATGAGCTTGAGAGTAGGATCAGAGAGCTTTTTGTTTCTATCTGTACGGCGGGTCTTGAAAAACTTAGACCCAACCGTATAGACAGCTTCCACGAACCCATCGCTGTATTCGTCCACGGAGCTCCCTAGGCACTCGAAACGATTCTGGAGTTCGAGCTGAAAGCTCTCGGGGTTTTGGATCCAGATCTGTGCTGGACGGAGCGTAGACTTCATCAGTCGAGACCTTTCAAGCTTGATATTAATGTTCAATGTGCCTCTCACCATGCGGTGATCGCTCCCGGTTTTCACCGAATTGATCACAGAGACATCATTAAACATTTGCTTCTTGGTTGACATGATGAAGTCGATCTCGTTTTTAGTTGCACCATCGGGGCTTTGCCAGGCTCACTTTCTGTGCTCACGCTTTCTGAAGAAGGAGTTAATTTTATACAGGCCCTCCTTCTCCATAAAACTGGCCAGTAGGTGACCCCGGTGGTTCCGATGTCCAACTCCAAATTGGCCCACTTGCAGCTCATCCTCGTTTCGTTTGCCCAGTTTCGCATTGAAGTCCACCATGAGAACGGTGAAGTGAGTTTTGAAACCATGCATGGCTCTAGAAATATCCTCATACATGGTCTCTACCTCGTCGTCGGGGTGTGCCAAGGTCGGGGCCTAGACCTGTATAACCTTCAGCGAATATCTCGAGGATATTCTGAGTATAATGTACGCCACCCTGGTCGACACACTCTCGATCTTCACCACGTTTTTCACAAGGGACCTGTGGACGATAAACCCGACACCACCCTGGGACTGCCGCTCACCCTCTCGGAAATAGAGCAGGTTACCGGATTTGAGGATTATCGAGTCCTCCCCCTCTCTTCGGACTTCAGATAACCTTATAATACTCCACCGCAACCAGCTCAATTCTTCCTCGAGTTCGGCTTGCTTCTCGTCGGTCCGGAGTGTTCGCGTGTTATACGTTGCCAGGTCCAGTTGTCGGTGTTTATTAGGGTAGCCGTGTCCACTCCGGAGATTCATCGCACCCCTTGCCACGCCATCGCCTCGACCGCTACCGTAGTCGAGGGTAGACGGGCTGCCGAGCACTCGGGGCCGATTTTTTCGTGTGCTTTTCATTTTGGTTTGGGGCGGTTTGCCTTAATCGCCACGCTTGGCAGGCGGGTTGGCGATCGCAGTTTATTGTTAAAGTGCACAGAGAACGCTGCTGCCCATTCTCTGGTGTGTCCCTTAGTCGCCTTTTACGACACCCACGGGAAAATATGGGATGGTGAGATTATTTAAGTCTGACACCATACGGAACAACCATTAGGCATAAAAAAAGAAGAAAAAATGTTTGAGAATGAGCAAATAGCGCTCTTGCATATTATGCCACACATTTCCTATTAGCCCAACTTCGAATTTTAAGAGATTTAGTCACTGTAGAGAAAAAAAATCCATTTACAAAATAGATGGGCAAACGTTATCTAAAACTATCCCAAATTTCAAGTTGATAGCATCAGGTTAAAATGATGTTAAAAACAATCTCGTAATTATGAGCAGAAGTAGTAACATGTTAGGATCGTAGCAGATGACGTTCTGTAGTGCCTGTTTATTCCCATGGAACAAAGCCCTGAGTTTATGTATGATATATTCGTAAGATGGTAAGCACTCTTCTATTCCCCCGATTTCAGCCAAAAATAACACACAGAGCGATACAAACCCGAGCACAAAAAGGCACCACATGGCTCACATTCCGACCTGCGACCTTTTTATTTTCCTTATTTAGGCCACGAAGCGATCCTATTCCGTTTCGGAAGACACCTGTCTTGCCTTATGAAGTAAATCGATCCTTCACTTACAGTATACTGGGGTTTCTAAGGGCAAAGACATAAAGCAAATGCCAATTTCTAATTGAAGTAGGTTACTTTGAATATTTATACTATTGAACAAGTCGTAGCACAAACTGAACTTAATGCTTCATTGCTCAATAAATTTGATTCTCCAAAAACACTTATTAGTTGTTTATAATACATGTTTCGAAACTAAATGGTGATTCGCAGTATAGGAGCTTCGGGTGAGTACCTTAGCTCATACAGAGCAGTGTGTTTTGCTGAACTAAGTGCTAGGTTTCAGGATCTCAGGAGGTAGGTACACTGCTTATGAAGCTATGTTTCCTCGTCTTATTGGCGTATCACGTCGTCATAAAAGCATATTGAGCCTTTTTACTTGAAGATACACTACGTGTTTAGGCGACACTCGGCGTCATTGACGACTTGGAATGCGTTGGATGTGAGACGCACAGGACCGATCAGTGTGATGACACTTCGGAGAGGCTATGTCCAGCAGTGGACATCTTTCGGCTGAAATGATGATGATGATGAAGCGTCATTGTGGTCACTGCAATGTTTCGCTATAACATTTCACCTAGCACGCAGCGTAGCTCCATTCAGCAAGTGATGCTCCTGTCTTGTGGCTTCAACATTACAGTGAACAGTAGTTCCCTTAATAAATCCATTCCTGTAGAAATTAGAGAAATCAGCATATCCCACGCATACTCAATGGGATTTAGATCTGGTGATTGAGCAGGCCAGTCTAAGGCCCTAACATTGTGTGTATGTAACCAAGCTGCTACCGTTCTCGCCGTGTGTGCCCGGGTATTGTCGTGCATGAGCAGGAAATCTTGCCCCATTTGTGTTCTGTGGGGCAAGATTACGGGCCCCAGCACCTGTTGGACGTATCGTTCTGCCGTCATATTAACACGCACCCAAACGAGATCCGTCCGTCCTCCAAGACGAATTCCTGCCCAAACCATAATTGCTCCTCCTTGGTATGGGTGAACTTCCTGAGGGTTCTGAAGACGGTTATTCGTCCAGGAACTCGCCAAACACGCGTCCTTCGTGAATCTGGATGGAAGCCGAACCTGGATTCATCCGTGAACAGCACATTGGACCATTGCTCACGGCCCCAGTCCACGTGGTTCCGAACCCATTCTAATCGTCGTCCACGATTGCCTCTCCGTAAAGGTGGGACCCGGAGAGGTCTACGAGAGCGTAGATTGCTTTCATGCAGTCGCCTTCTTACAGTTTGGTCACTCACAAGCACTTGGTGTTCCACTCGCAGCCTTTGGACCAATTGAGTCGCCGTTGCATTCGGTTGAGCTCGCGCAGTAATTTGCAAAAATCGGTCTTGTCTGGGGGTAGTGATGCGACTTGGCCCCCGGTGCCTCTCCGCTACTTCACCTGTGGTACGATAGCGTGTCCACAATCTTGAAATTATATTTTGGTGGGTCCCTATGGCCTCAGCAACATTACGCTGAACAGACCCAGCTTCCAGCATTCCCACAGCTCGTAACATCTCCGCCCTCGTCAAATGTTGGCGTTGCATGGCTACAATACCTCAATTTTAACTTTATCTTTCGTTTAAAAATGAAAAAAAAACTGTAACTAAACGTAATTCGTATTGTTTTCTAAATATCGCACAAATGAAAATTCCCTCTCCTACACATCAAGACATTTTTATGCAACCGAAACAAAAGAATTTTCAAAAATTTTAATTTGGATTGGGATATTATAAATTGCATATCAAATAAATAATCGCCTATCAATACATACTCATCATTTATATTCTTATTTACATCTAATAACTTACTTCACTACAAATAAACTAAATGTTTAACAAAACTCAAACTGCAGATACAACGAAATTATACATCAATATAACATTACTTTTTTCCTCATAATGCAATACTGTTAAATTTATTTTTGTACAAAAATACTACATACATAGCATAAATACTGACTGCACAGCAAATTTTCCATATTCCAACAGTCCAAGAGCGAGCGAAGCGAGCTCGGGAGCCTGGGGCACCCCGACACGGACTACTTGGGTTACTTTAGACCCTGCGTACAGAAATAGGAGCCCCGCGCAGCGGGGCTCCGTCGACATTGATACATAATATAAAAATAGAAGCTATATTTAAAAGAAAAAGAGTTAACATGTATAATGTGCATTAAGATTATTAGCTGTGCATTGATGAAAAACCTTTTGCTTTAGGAAAAATCGCTGTACGCTGCGAAAATAAATTGTAGTGTCTTTAGTGATATTTTGAGTTGAATATTTTGCTGTGCAATCAGTAATTTTGGTGGGAATTCGGAATCTTATTGCGTAGAAAAAGGATATTTTTTGATTTGCGTTTAAATACTACCCATTTGGAATTAGTCTGAGATAAATTACAAACAAATCGGTATATAAAAGATTCCAATGCGGCCAGTACTTTTCGAGTTATTTAATTGAGTATGAAATATCTCTAGACCGTGTTGATGTGTGTACTTTTATTCTTTATTTGAAAATAAATAACTTTCGTTATTTTTATTTTATAAAGAAACGAAACCGAAAATGCGAAAAAAAAAATCGACCTTTACCTAATTAAACACGAGTATTAACAACATGTAAGTAAAGCAGACATTACATACATCGAAGTAAGGCAGAGCACATTGCTCACAGAAAGGGTGACGGATCGGGCCGAAAGGTTCTTGAGTAAAGGCCTTGCACAATATGTCCTGGTTGGTGAAGGCAATGCGCTGAATGCGAGGAGCACAGGTCCGGTAGACGTGGAGTCGCCTGTACGCAGCAATGGACGTCTTTTTGTTGAAATAATGATAATGTAAAATCATTAAGTTCATCAAAATCATTTGACTTTAATCATGGCAATCTAAGAAGTCCGATGACTTATTGTGAACGTCTACGTAAAACCAAATTCATAATCCAAATTAATTACTATGTTACACATACATTATAAAAACGAGTATCATTCGTAATCATCAAGTTTAACTTAAATAACGTATTTATATAGGTGTCAAAGCCGACTTCTTAGATTGTCATGAGTTTTAGAAACCATAAAAGGGAACTACAGGAACACTATTCCCCAGTCCGTTAAGACGTTATAGAAGTCATATACATCTGTCCCTTACAAACACTCAAAATAACCTTACTCTTAGCGCTTACTGTCACCCATCCTTGATTACGAAATTAATCAATTATTGCTATGAACGCTAAATATGATTAGCGATATAGTGGTTATGTTGTTTCAAGTCTTTAGGTTATTTAAGTTTGTTTGTGTTCTTCTAATTTATTTGTGTTGAGATGCAGGGTTAATAGAAACGACCAATTACGACTGTAGTTTATTTGCGACTAAAATAAAAGCCTTTATGTATCACGGGCGTAGCCGTGCGTCATTCTATTATTAGATACGCTGAGTAAGCTTCTAGCTTGTACATTGTGTCCCTACAGTAGCCCCCTTCTTAAAAGAAGCTTTAATTTGTAGTATAATTTCCAATAAAAAATATTAACTCTTAAGTACATAGTTTCACTTAATAGTAACACTGTTAAACATTAAGGCATCCTGCTTTTCATTACAGAAGAATGATGGAACATAAGTTTCAACACTACATTCACAAAATGAACAAATTACATTTAATGTTTCAATACCTTTTGTTTAAGTTTCTAGAATATTCTGCAAAATTTACAAAAAATTTACAAATTATTCTTACAAGTAAATTTTTATGCAACTTATGCATTTCGTTGTCCTAAAACAACATGTATAAAATTACCTTACGTATTGTTTTTTTACATAATGATTCATATTTGTCAATTTGCAAAACAATCTAAGTGTTATACCTTAAACTTATAATATACATTTTACATATTATAATCTATCATATTACATTAATCAAACGTTATGTTATTTAAAAGTTGGAATCGAACCCACTTATTCGAAACATTACGGCTCACTGTACCATAGTTTACAATATAGTTTTCATTCTACAAACCTTATCGGTTGCTTTACCGCTCTACCACTGCGTGTGGTGTAAGTTATACGCTTATTGCTGCTATTCTTATCACTAAAAAAAATATTTGTAGAATTAGTTACGACACTATCTTTTTCCTGCGGTTTTAGTGGAAGGGTTCCTTCATTAACTACGTAAGCCGGTTTTAACCTATCTATTGATATTTTAACTCGCTTTCCTGCTAATTGTATCAAGAAATACTTTTCTTTCCTTTCTAGAACCTGATATGGGCCCTCATATGGAGGTTGTAAGGATCTTTTAACCAAATCTACTCTCACAAAAACACGTTTTTAAGTCTGAGTGAACAAAGATAGTCCTCGCATCTCTCTGTTTCGTCGGTCTTGGCCTTAAATTTTCTATAATACGAGTATCTCTAATTTTGTTTACATATTCGTTAGAATCGCTAACACTTATGCTTTTGTCACCGTAAAAATCACCTGGCAACCGTAGTGTCTTACCGAATGCTAATTCCGCGGCGCTTACGCCTGTATCGCTTCGCGGTGTCGCGCGTAACCCAAACAGAACTGTCTGCAACTCTTCAACCCACGCACCACTGTCCCTTCTGGCCATCAGTGCTGCTTTTAACACACGATGAAACCTTTCTACAGTGCCGTTCGCTTGCGGGTGATATGCTGTAGTTCTTAACCTATTTATTCCTAAACATTTCATTAACTCATTGATCAAGCTGCTTTCATATTTTCTGCCCTGATCTGTAGTAACCCTTATCGGACAACCGTACCTCGAAATCCAGCCGTTGTATAATGTTTTGGCTACCGTTCTCGCATAAATGTTTTTTATTGCAAAAGCTTCCGGCCAGCCTGTCGCCCTATCAACCACCGTAAGGCAATACCGGTAATCATCCGGTGACGTAGGCAATGGTCCTACTAGATCTGCATGTATATGCTCGAATCGACCACAGCTTTCGTATTGTACCAATCCCGATACCGTATGGCGAATAACCTTCGACTTTTGGTATTGAACACAGGTTTTGGCCCAATTTCCTACGTCTGTGTTCATGCTCGGCCAAAAATATTTAGACGTCACTAATTTCCTAGTGGTACGAATTCCAGGATGGCATAAGCTGTGCACTGCATGAAATGCCCTTTTCCTAAACGCTACTGGTAGATATGGCCTTGCAACCCTAGTAGATACTTCGCACGTCACCTCACCTTGACAGTCGGATAACATAATTCGCTTAAACTGCATTACACTGTGTTCTTTCGATAAGAGCAACGTGAGCTCGTCGTCCGTTTGTTGCGCCAATGCTAATTCGCTGAAATCGAGCGCCGCCGGGCAAGCGATAGTTTCGACCCGCGACAGCGCGTCCGCTACAGAATTGTCTCTACCGCTGACGTGTTGAATATTTGTAGTAAATTCACTGATATACATAAGTTGTCTAACGCGTCTGGTTATCTCTTTATCACCGGGTTTTTTCGTGAACGCGTAAACTAATGGTTTATGGTCCGTATACATTACAAAAGATCTGCCTTGTACCATATAACGAAAATGCTGTACCGCTAAATAAATAGCTAGAAGCTCCCTGTCATATGTGCTATATTTTAGTTCTACATCACTGAGTTTCCTAGAAAAAGAACCTAGTGGACGCCAGTGTGAGTCAACCTTAACTTGTAACACGCCACCAACACAGTCGTTCGACGCATCCGCCCATATTGCAAGCTCAGCGTTCATTACTGGATACGATAACACGGTAGCGTTCTGTAGGCTAGTTTTGCATTTCGCAAACGCAATGTCTGCTTCTGGCGACCAGTTAATTATAGACTTATCTTTATTTTTAACGTTCTGTAAATACTTATTCAACACTGATTGATATTCCGCTGCCCTTGGCAAGCTGGACCTATAAAAATTTATCATACCCAAGAATCGCCGTAACTGATCCACCGTTTTCGGTTTTGGGTAATCGATTATAGCCTGAACTTTGTCTGGTAAAGGTCTGATTCCTGTTGATGTGACCTCGTAACCTAAAAATTCTAGTTTCTCTTTTCCAAAACTACATTTTGCCATGTTGATAGTTATACCGAATTGATTTAATCGTTCAAATACTGCCTTTAAGTGTAATCTATGGAGCTCGGGCGTCTCACTAGCTATAATTACGTCATCTATGTAACAGAAGTAAAAACTGGACTCCGGTTGACCTTCTGCACCTATCTTGCATTGTGCGTCTATTGTAATACCGAGTTATTAATATATCGCTGAAATGTTTGCGCAGCATTCCGTAAACCAAAAGTCATACGAGTAAACTCATACAAACCAAAGGGAGTTAGTTATCGCTGTTTTTCCTATGTCTTCTGTTGCAATCAAAATATTGTGATACGCTCTATTTAAGACTAAACGCGAGAATATACGCTTTTTGCCTAAAATATATGTAAAGTCATTTATCCGCGGAATTGGGTACCTGTCAGGTATTGTAATAGCATTCAATGCCCTATAATCACCGCAAGGACGTATTTTTCCATCCTTTTTAGGTACCACGTGCAGCGGACTGGCCCAAGGACTTTTCGACGGCCTACATATTCCCATTTCCTGCATACGGCGAAACTCTTCCTTAACCTTGACGTATTTTTCTGGGGCTAATGGTCTAGCTCGAGCAAAAACGGGTGGTCCGTGTGTCTCAATATGATGAAACACCGCGTGTGGGGGTTCCTCCCTAAAAGACAAAGGTTTCGTAATCTCAGGAAAATCCGCTAGTATATCTGAATAAATGCAAGACTTATCAACCGTAGTTAAGGATGGCCCTTTCCACTCTACAATTGAACCTACTGTACTTAAACTAATTACTTGGTCTATGAGACGTCGACCGCTTAAATCTACTAGCAACTTATACTTTACTAAAAAATCTGCTCCTATTATGGGCTGATTTACGTCTGCCACAATAAAATGCCAAGTATACGGACGTCTTAATCCCAAACTTAGGGTTAACGTTTGAATACCATAAGTTTTTATTGTTGTGCCGTTAGCGGCATACAATGTAAAGTTTGACTTACTACTATCATAATAACTACGCGACCTATTTTTCTTCACAGGTATTACGGACACATTAGCTCCTGTATCAATTAAAAATCTCATACCTGTTTTCTTATCGCCTATTACTAGGCGGTTGTATATCGTGCAACGTCCCGCCGTCGGCTGCACCAAGTCTAGTTTCCCGCCGATTTCTCCTGGCCTTTGCTCCAATTACAGGGTTTCACACACTTTGTTGCCTTCTCCCTGTAACGATAGTGGTAGAAACACAACCAATTAGTACTCTTTCTCTCACCAACCGCATCACCATGCTTCGATGACGATCTCGATCTTCGGCTGTCGTTGTCCCAACGGCCACGCGTTCTGCCTCTGCCACGCTCCAGACCTGCGAGACGCAGGTTGATCTTCGCCAGTTCTCCTAAGATTTGGCTGACGTTTGGTGATACATCACTCCTCTGCCGTTTGGTGCTCTTCTGGTCCTCCACTGCTTTGACTTCGGCTACTGTTGATGAGCCCTCTCCTGTACTTTCTAGCACCTTGTCTGCTATAGTAGCGAGCACATCCAAATTCTTTGAGTCAGTCACTGTCAGTACAGCCCGCACCGATGTCGGCAGATGCGATTGCCACATCAACTTCAGGGTATCGTCAGACACCTTGTCTCTGGCCAAGTCACGCATTCGTCGTAGCAGATGTGATGGCCGCTGATCTCCTAGCTCCATTTCACTGATGAGTTTTTGCAATTTCCTCGTCTCCGACTCCTCGAACACCTCAAGTAGCCTTTCTTTCAGTGTCTGATACTTCCGAGACTCCGACGGAGCAAGCAACAAATCGCTCACTTGCTGTATAGCAGCCTTGCTTAACTTCGTTATTACCAGATTATGTTTGGCTGCATCACTCAGTTTCTGATTCTCCACCACAGCCTCGAACTGGACAAACCAGAGTCGCGTTTGGTCTGCCCAGAACTCAGGAATACGCGAAGAGACAGTTATGCTGGCCAACTCCTTTTCGTCGGCGTCCCCGGACGTGTCCCTCCTCGCATCTTGTGCACGCTGCGTAACACCTTGTTGCTGGTTCATTGTACTGTTCCAGGATATTTAAGCACCTCACCAAAAAAAAGTTCACAGGGCTCACCACTTTAGGTTATTTAAGTTTGTTTGTGTTCTTCTAATTTATTTGTGTTGAGGTGCAGGGTTAATAGAAACGACCAATTACGACTGTAGTTTATTTGCGACTAAAATAAAAGCCTTTATGTATCACGGGCGCAGCCGTGCGTCATTATATTATTAGATACACGGAGTAAGCTTATAGCTTGTACATTGTGTCCCTACATGTCTAATAATATGGATTATCGTATGGGAAATTTATACGTGTCTATGTTTCATTGGCAAAATATGTGAAATAAGACATCTTTTACAAGTTATGAACTCTCTAGGTAGGATAATTTATTTTGTACGACACTGTGATGTTTTTATCCAAATCAAAATAGTAATTCTTATGTACGTAAGAGTGTTAGAGCACCTAAAACTAAAACCCTTGTCTATGTATTACCTGCAAAAAATCCTTTACCTACTTATGTACAAAGACGAAGTTGGAATCACAATTTGAAACAAGTACTTTGAATTTAAATGATCTATTTACACAACACCAAACTTGTGATTAATTTACAATCAAATTGCCTTGCTATGCTCTACTATTTTTCGTCTCTAGCAGTCTTATTACAAAAAGCTTTAACGTAAAACCCAGGTTTAAATCTCTATAAACTGTGGTTTACACAAAAATGATATTACAAACAATGGTTTAGCTATAAACCATGGACCAAATCATGGTCTAACGCTAAACCTAGGCGGCCCCTAGTTTAACAATGGTCTAAGTCGTATCTGTCAAAGTTTATATTTTAGGTTATAGCATCTTTTTTATTGTGTTGTGTTGTTTTTACCCGAAAATGGATAATAATATGGTTGATTTAATTAATATTGAGGATATTACTTTTTCCTTGGTACTCCAATTCCCAGATCGTTTTTTTTTGTTGGTCCATCACAATATATTTTTATATATATTATTAACAAAGAGGCAATTGTTCTATTAGAGACTTTGATAACTTAAAAATGCCAAAGCTTAATAAACTTTGTTCAGCTTGCGATGGTTTTTTTAAATGTTATGGTTTCATATAACGCGCGAGAATGTTACGTTTCGTTCCGCATCCACGCAACCTTCACCAGGTCATCGGTCCACCTAGTGGGAGGCCAAATCTCCATAAAAAAGGAATCTAATTTTAAGGTTTCAAATAAAACCGCTACAGTGTGAAAAATAATGGCTGATTGTCAACCATCGAGAAAACTTCTATAGAAACAGGTTACAGTAAAACCTACTTTTGTATCGAATCTTTTCTCAGCCATTAATCGCCTGGCTTCCAAATTTGAGGTCAAAGAATAAAGAAACAAATAATATAAACCAGGAAATGCTCCGTTGCAATAACACCCTGTAAACAGTTTATCTGAAACCGCTAGGAACAATAGTTTTGAATTAATACACCGTCTTTCTCTTGTTTGAAACAACTGCACAGCGGTAAACTGTGTCGGAGTATTGTTTTCATGCTTATCTGGAAGTCCAAAAGGTATCCAAGAATATCAAGTCTCGTGTTTTCTGTGTGTTAATAACATTGTATATCTGAGGTGCATTTAAGTAGTCGTCTAGTGCACCTTTACCAATCAATCCCACTTCTGACTTACTACCAAACCAATATTTTTAACTACAATGTGAACTAATAGTAAGGTCAGACAAGATTGCTACCATCGTGGGAAGAACCTGGATGAGGCTAGCACAGAAACGTGGCTCAAGAAAAGAGATGCTCAACAGTTAGCAAAGTAGGGATGTGTATGATGATGTAGTTAGGTTCCTAAAGGTGTTACGGCACTCATCGATTTAATATCAACTCTTAGGGTCACTCATGGAATTACAGTGTCTTTTTTATAAGAGTGTGCTTCATTGGTGTAGTTGCTGGAAGGCGTTCCAGTGCGAGGATAAACAATTAAATCGATTGATGACTCTGATCGACGACAGTCGATTCTTTTGACTTTGATTTGTTGTAGTAGAAATTGTCCCACGCACAACGTACCGATTGAGAGTCAAATGCGGCAAAACAGTACAATCACAGGTACAGTAGAGGTGTCGATGGAAGTCGACTAATCCATTCTACCGTACACCGACGCTCCATCAATTGGTTTAGAATCACCCGTTTGTGTTTTGCTTATAACATAAATTTGCTACTACAATCAACCTATGTCGCCAACACAATTACTGGCTTACTGGGTTCTGTCATTAGATTATAATATAGCATATATATATCTGTGAACCTTTGAGGACTCACTACAGGTATAGTAGAAAATATTAGGGTAGCGTACCACAATAAAATAAGGTTCCTTAGCAAATATTTGCCTAAAACAGTCTAGATTACAGCCTCATAAGAAAATGCCGAAAAAAAGCAGCAACACTCGGCCTAATTGAGTAGGCGTCTGGTGTTGATGACGAACAAGCAGACAGAATTCTAGGCATTTGTAAGCAGAGCTCATTTGTAAGAAATCCGTACTGAATGTAACTACATAAATGATTATGTAAGTTCTGACAGGATTTTATGTAATCACATCACATATCTATACTAATCTATATATATAAAAGCGAAAGGTGACTGACTGACTCACTGACTGACTGACTGACTGATCAATCAACGCACAGCCAAAACTGCTAAGCCTAGAAACATGAAATTTGGCAGAAAGGTTCCTCAAGTGACGTAAGTGTGCACTAAGAAAGGATTTTTGGAAATTCCACCCCCAAGGGGGTAAAAAGGGGGTTGAAAGTTTGTATGAAAAATCTAATTCCTTCGGCCAAAATTCTTGAAACTTAGTTAAAATATTATTATTTGTAAATGATAAAGATTGACATTATTAGTATTTCGAAACTACCCCCAAATAATGATTTAGGGGGTGTTGAAGTTTGTATGAAAAAATCTGATTTCTTGGATCAATAAACATGAAACTTGACGTAAATAACAAACTAAATAAACAATAAAGAATTTCATTGTTAGTTTTCGAAACTACCCCCAAAGCATGATTTAGGGGATGTTATTTTTTTTGAAGAATCTTATATCTTGGGTTAATAAACAAGAAACTTGACATAAATACTAACCTCAATAAACAATAAAGGTTATCATTATTAGTCTTTTGAATCAACCCCCAAAGTCGATTTAGGGGGTGTTGAAGTTTGTATGGAAAAATCTGATTTCTTGGATCAATAAACTTGAAGTTTGCTACAAATACTAACTTATAAAAATAATAAAGGTTGTTATTGTTATTATTTGAAACTACCCCCAAAAGATGATTTAGGGGATGTTATTTTTTTTTGCAGAATCTTATGTCTTCGGTTAATTAGCATGAAACTTGACAGAAACACCAACCTCAATAAACAATAGAGGTTGAAACAACCCCCAAAGTCGATTTAGGGGGTGTTGAAGTTTGTATGGAAGAATCTGATTTTTTGGGTAAATGAACATGAAACTTGACATAAATACCAACCTAAATAAACAATAAAGAATTTCATTGTTAGTTTTCGAAACTACCCCCAAAGCATGATTTAGGGGATGTTATTTTTTTTGAAGAATCTTATATCTTGGGTTAATAAACAAGAAACTTGACATAAATACTAACCTCAATAAACAATAAAGGTTATCATTATTAGTCTTTTGAATCAACCCCCAAAGTCGATTTAGGGGGTGTTGAAGTTTGTATGGAAAAATCTGATTTCTTGGGTCAATAAACTTGAAGTTTGCTACAAATACTAACTTATATGAATAATAAAGGTTGTTATTGTTATTATTTGAAACTACCCCCAAAAGATGATTTAGGGGATGTTATTTTTTTTTGCAGAATCTTATGTCTTCGGTTAATTAGCATGAAACTTGACATAAACACCAACCTCAATAAACAATAGAGGTTGAAACAACCCCCAAAGTCGATTTAGGGGGTGTTGAAGTTTGTATGGAAGAATCTGATTTTTTGGGTAAATGAACATGAAACTTGACATAAATACCAACCTAAATAAACAATAAAGGCCGTCATTATTCGATTAAGGGGTGTTAAATCTTTTTTGAAGAATCTTATTACTTCAGTTAATAAACATGAAACTTGACATAAACAATAAAAGCTTTCATTTTTAGTTTTTCGAAACTACCCCCAAAAGATGATTTAGGGGATGTTAATTGTTTTGCAGAATCTTATATCTTCAGTTAATAAGCATGAAACTTGACATAAACACCAACCTCAATAAACAATAAAGGTTTCGTTATTAGTTATTTGCAACTACCCTCAAAAGACGATATAGGGGGTATTACAGTGTTTTTGAAGAATCTTATTTATTGGGTTAATACATTTGAAAGTTGACATAAATACCATCCTAAGTAAACAATAAAGGTTGTCTTTATAAATTTTTCGAAACTATACCCAAATGATGATTTAGGGGGTGTTGAAGTTTGTATGGAAGAATCTGATTTCTTGGGTAAATAAACATGAAACTTAACATAAATACCAACCTAAATAAACAATAAAGGTTGTCATTATTAGTTTTAAATACGGTTAAGGGGGTGTTAAAGTTTTTTTGAAGAATCTTATTTCTTCAAAAAAATAAATTTAAAACTTGGCGCAAATACCAACATAAGGATACAATAAAGGTTGCCATTATAAGTTTTTCGAAACTGACTCAAGCTAAGAATTTTACTGGACAGGGTTTCGTTTATGACGTGGGGTTCTAGGGGAGCACTAAGGCGCAATTTTGCGGCCATTCAACCTTTAAGGAGCTGAAAAGGGTAAAAATTAGTTTGTATGTAAAATCAAAATCCTTGGGGATAAGGTTGATACTCAAAATTTACATAAAACATTTTTAAAACTTTCTCCCAGATAGGGTTTGGGGTTTTAAAGTTTTTTTTTGAGGAATCTCACTGCGCTATCTGACTAACATAAACGATAAATAAAAAAGAGAAGAAAAGAGTGAATAGCATATTTAGGTTTTTCAAAACTCGACCCCCAACGGGGCAAAAAGGGGTTGAAAGTTTTTAGGGGAGGATTTTACTTTGTGGCGGTAACCTAAAATTTATTATTCTTTAAGTCAAATAACGAATCGTCCCAATCCAATAAACCCTGTATATCTACGATACCCATTTTTTATTGTTTTAATAATAGCTAATTTTTGGTTTCCTCCACTAACTGCATATAAGAATATTATTTATAGCATAAACGAAATCACGCGAACGAAGTCGCGGGCAGAGTGCTAGTACTAATATATTATAAAGAGGTAAAGTTTGTGAGTTTGTGAGTTTGTGAGTTTGTGACGTTGTAAGGGGTAATCTCTGGATCTACTGAACCGATTTTGAAAATTCTTGCACCGATAGAAAGCTACATTATTCCTGAGTGTCATAGGCTATAAAATATTTTCAAAAAAAATAGAGATCCTTATGAAAATTGCAATAATGTAACCCAAGGTAGCAAAATGTTGTCTGTAAAATACATTATTTGGCGTGCGCTGAGAAAACTATTGATGATAGATACAAATTAGTAGGTAGGGTAGGTAGGATAGGCAGGTTAGGCAGGGTAAGCAGAGTAGGCAGGGTAAGCAGAGTAGGCAGGGTAGGCAGGGTAGGCATGGTAAGCAGAGTAGGCAGGGTAGGCAGGGTAGGCAGGATAGGCAGGGTAGGCAGGATAGGCAGGTTAGGCAGGGCAGGCAGGGTAAGCAGAGTAGGCAGGGTAGGCAGGGTAGGCAGGGTAGGCAGGGTAGGCAGGATAGGCAGGGTAGGCAGGAAAGGCAGGGTAGGCAGGGTAGGCAAGGTAGGCATGGTAAGCAGAGTAGGCAGGGTAGGCAGAGTAGACATTGTAAGCAGAGTAGGCAGGGTAGGCAGGGTAGGCAGGATAGGCAGGGTAGGCAGGAAAGACAGGTTAGGCAGGGTAGGCAGGGTAAACAGAGTAGGCAGGGTAGGCAGGGTAGGCAAGATAGGCAGGGTAGGCAGGAAAGGCAGGGTAGGCATGGTAGGCAGGGTAGGCAGGGTAGGCAGGATAGGCAGGGTAGGCAGGGTAGGCCGGGTAGGCAGGGTAGGCAGGTTAGGCAGGCTAAGCAGAGTAGTCAGGGTAGGCAGGGTAGGCAGGATAGGCAGGCAAGGCAGGAAAGGCCGGGTAGGCAGGAAAGGCAGGGAAGGCCGGGTAGGCTGGGTAGGCAGGATAGGCAGGGAAGGCAGGATAGGCAGGGTAGGCAGGAAAGGCAGGAAAGGCAGGGCAGGCAGGATAGGTAGGGTAGGCAGGGTAGGCTGGGTGGGCAGGGTAAGCAGAGTAAGCAGGGTAGGCAGGGTAGGCAAGATAGGCAGGGTAGGCAGGGTAGGCATGGTAGGCAGGGTAGGCAGGGTAGGCAGGATAGGCAGGGTAGGCAGGGTAGGCCGGGTAGGCAGGGTAGGCAGGTTAGGCAGGCTAAGCAGAGTAGTCAGGGTAGGCAGGGTAGGCAGGATAGGCAGGCAAGGCAGGAAAGGCCGGGTAGGCAGGAAAGGCAGGGTAGGCCGGGTAGGCTGGGTAGGCAGGATAGGCAGGGAAGGCAGGATAGGCAGGGTAGGCAGGAAAGGCAGGAAAGGCAGGGCAGGCAGGATAGGTAGGGTAGGCAGGGTAGGCTGGGTGGGCAGGGTAAGCAGAGTAAGCAGGGTAGGCAGGGTAGGCAAGATACGCAGGGTAGGCAGGAAAGGCAGGGTAGGCAGGGTAGGCAGGAAAGGCAGGGTAGGCAGGATAGGTAGGATAGGCAGGGTAGGCTGGGTAGGCAGGGTAGGCTGGGTAGGCAGGGTAGGCAGAGTAGGCATGGTAAGCAGAGTAGGCAGGGTAGGCAGGGTAGGCAGGGTAGGCAGGGTAGGCAGGATAGGCAGGATAGGCAGGGTAGGCAAGAAAGGCAGGGTAGGCAGGAAAGTCAGGGTAGGCAGGGTAGCCAGGGTAGGGGCAGGGTAAGCAGGGTAGGTAGGGTAGGCAGGGTAGGCAGGGTAGGCTGGGTAGGCTGGGTAGGCAGGGTGGCCAGGGGTAGGCAGGATAGACAGGGTAGGCAGGTTAGGCAGGGTAGGCAGGGTAGGCAGGGTAGGCAGGGCAGGCAGGGTTGGCAGGTTAGCCAGGGTAGGCAGGGAAGGCAGGGTAGGGGCAGGGCAGGCAGGGTAGGCAGGGTAGGCATGGTAGGCAGGATAGGCAAGGTAGGCAGGGTAGGCAGGGTAGCCAGGCAGTTGACGGGAGCGAAGCCCCGAGGGTCAGCTAGTATTATTATATGCTCAGTTGGTGAGTTTATTTGTGACTGACACTCTTAGGCATACTTGCGCCATAAACTTAATTTCAGAGTTAGTAGCTAATACGAGATTAAACTGATGGTTTGTCATACATTATTGTCAATTTAAACTAGTGTTAGCAACTACCTCTGAGTTAAGTTTTTCGTGCAAGTGGGCCTTAGTAAGTCAAAGTTTCAGTAAGCAATTTTGGTTTTTCGCTAAGAGGTCTTTAAAATGTATAGTATACATTTTACCGACTAATTGTGTGTAATTGGTCTTTACCTATGAAATTGCCGTACTACAGTACTGACCATTTCAAATCAAAATACTTTTTGTTTGGCTAGGAATTCTAATTTCAAATTAATATTATTTGAAAAACATGGAATTCTGTTTTCAAAATTAGTCGTTTGTTTTTTGATTAGCGTTATGTTTTCATCGCATCTGAATCTAACGTCATCATGGATACGTTAAAAAATCGAGTAATTATGGAATATGAGTATCTAACGTCGTGGCAGTAACGCGGCACAAGCGGCACGCAACGTCAACGATGTTTACGGAGCGAACCCTCCAAAGGAACGCACCACCTCTTATTAGTTTGCCTGCTTCCGTTCTGGAAATTTCGACTTCAAAAATGAACCCCGTGGTCAGCAATGACGAATTTAAGATGATTGTGGAAGCTGATGATAATCAATCGACGGCTGAATCAGCAGCAGCTTTCAACGTTAGCATCAAAACAATATTGGTCTGTTAACGTCAATATGGCAAGGTAAAAAACTTGACAAATGGGTGCCCCACGAACTCAATGATCGCCAGCGCGAAGTACGCGTCGAGACGTGCTTTGCACTGCTCTACAGGCAAACAACCGAAGGAATTTGAACCGCATTGTAACCTGCGACGGGTAACAATGCGGTTCAAATTCCTTCGGTTGGGTTCTGTTTGACAATTGCAAGCGCTCAGCAAGTTGTTTGGATCCTAAACAATGCCCTAAACGAAAACTTACCCCTAGAAAAGTGATGGTCACTGTTTGGTGGTCTAGAGCAGGTGAGATTAAAGTTAGAAAAAAAAAACGGGATGAGCATTACTGCAGCTGTTTACTGTGAAGTATTGTACCCAATGATGAAGAATCTCGCACGTCTCCAACCAGCTTTGGTCCTTCGTTCGTCTCCGCTGCTCCTGCATGACAACGCGTGACCTCACTCTGCACAGCAAACGGTCTCCAAACTACAAAAGCTGGGGTTGGAAGCTCTCTGACATTCACTATACTCATCAGACCTTGCACCTACAGACTTCTACTTTTTACAGAATTTGTTCTTGACAGTCAGAGAGCTCATTTATAGGGAGCTGGTTTGGCTGTAGCGCGAGACGTTCACAGGTGCGTAAGGATTCGAGATGTAGCAAACACGGAATTCACAATTAATTAGACAGTAAATGAGTAAACTTGCCTCAGGCAATGCACAAAGAGAACAGGGGGTGACACTCGTGCGTCACAGCATTTATAATGCTTACAAAATACATAAAAAAGGGACGCGACAGCGATGCAAAAGTGCTCGCCTAGCTGGCCAGCGGACCGGCAAACTCGCGTCCAGGCTCACTATTGGCTCAGCCCCTTTTGCGTCGTTATTGAAGAGGTAGCACATGCGAGCGTTTAAGTATAAAAAGGTATATTATAGCTAAAAACTAAATAGAAAGTTAAACAATAATAAAATTACACGCACAAAACAAATCTACTATTACAGTGCGTCGTGCACACATCTCCCGCCGTCGCCGTCAGGCGACTCAATAGGGAGCACGACGATGCGTTTAGTAGGTTTCCGCAGGACGTGGCCGTCCTTGGTAATCACGTCCACTACTCTAACCTCACCGTCCTTGCCTGGAAGCACCTGGGTTATACGTCCCTTGGGCCAGGTGTTGCGCGGGAGGTTAGGGTCACAGATTATGACCTTGTGGTCACCAATCTTGGGTGAGGCGCCGCGGCCGTGAGGCTCCCGCCGGTTTTGTAACAGCGGCAGGTATTCGCGCACCCACCTTTGCCAAAATACGTCGGCGAGGGCTTGGGCGCGCCGCCTTTGTTGGCGCGCTGTGATGTCTGATTCGGTGAAGGTGCCCGGTGAGGACACGTGAGAGTTTGGGCCAATCAATACAGTGCGTCGTGCACAGAATTTGGATAACTTCTTGACGGAAAAAAAAATCAATACCCGAGAGGCAGTACAAAATGTCTTTGAAAAATGTTTTGCCTACGGTCCAGCTGATTTCTTCAAGAAGGGCATCAATAAACTGCCACTGCGTTGGCAAAGATGCATCGATTGCACTCGTTCCACTAGGATCCCCTATATCAGTCCCCCAGGGGATTCTACAGCACTCGATGTTCCACTACGATCCCCTATGCAGGGGATTCTTTATTTATATGGGTGATTACTTTGATTAATATAAATAAAAATCATCATCATCGGCCTTTTAATGTTCCCACTGCTGGGATACAGACCTCCTCTTTGTGAGATAGGTAATGTGCCATAATCCTTAGCTTATGTAGCGTTGTGTTGCATGATACTCCCGCGTCGCCGCGTCAGGGATAGGTACTTCCCTCGTTTCTGCCCCCGCGCCCCCCCGCCCACGCTCGCTCGCGTAGCCAGTCGGCTCCCCGCTACGTACCGAGAAAGATCGCGCCGCGCACGCTGTGATCGTCTGAGCGTGTGACGCCTGCTCTAGTTATCTAGTACTTGTATTATCCCTAGAGATTACACCTAAGACTTTTTAATAAATGATAAAGCTATATTGTGTTATAAATTGCGCCCAACTCGTGGCCCGTGCTCCGTACGGCAAATACCTACGACACGGAAAATAACCGACGCGAGTGCGAACGAAATCCACGCGAACAGTGTTCTACCTAGTCACGGATTGAGTAATTGGTGCATCTACTGGACTATACTGCCGTTATTTACCGCTTGCGTTCATTACCGAGTGTAATCGTCGAGAAAATGCCGCCGAAAACACGCCGCGCACACGCAAACAAGGAGGAAAACGTTGGTTCCAGTAGCGATGAGGAAAGCCACGCGGTAGCAAACCCAGCGAGCGTGAACACCACGGCAACGGCTACACCGATCCCGGCCACGGCATGTAGTAACATGATTTCCATGTCCGAAGAACAGCTCACACGATTGTTATCCAACGTCATGAGAAGCGTAGCGACGTCGACGCCGATGTCAACGATTAGCGACCCTACGGGACCGACTCAACCCACCGCTGCACACACTGGACCGACCGTGCATGGCATGCACGGCATGTACACAATTTTACCCGCTGCACGGCCCGCTTCGACGGAGCCGCTCGCAGTACCGAAGCCCTAGAAGCATTTGTCGAGAGCGTGCTCATCTACAAAGAGTGCGCAAGTGTATCCGACGAACACGCCCTTCGAGGTCTACCTGTGTTGCTGACCGGAGACGCCGCAGTGTGGTGGCAAGGAGTGAAATCTACCGTGGAGACCTGGGACGACGCAATACGCCGGCTTCGTTTCATGTACGGCGCCCCGCGCCCAGCCCACCGGATCTTACGAGAAATATTCGCGCGCGAACAGAGTGATAACGATAGTGTCGATTCCTTTATATCGCGAGTGCGAGCAGAAATGTCGCGTATAACATTTAAGCTACCAGATTTTATGCAAGTAGACATAGTTTACGGCCTATTACATCGTAAGTTTCGTAAAAGAGTGTCACGCGATAGTGTAAGTAGTGTCGACTGTCTACTCGAGCGAGCAAGGTATGTTGAGGAGACGCTAGGTGAGGTAAGTCTTACTAAATCACTAAATCAGTCTCATAACGCGAATATCTCGACTAATAATAGTAATAACACTTCAAATGCCGCGAAATCTCGAAATGTAAATATTAACCCTCCGACTGCAACGGTTAATCAAAGTACCCTTCGCGCGCTGTGTCCGACTCTAGTTCGAATATTTGTAACGATACGAATTCGAATACGAAACGTGTTCGACCGCGCTGCGCTTTCTGTAAACGGTTTAGTCATTCGACAGATGAATGCAAAATTAAAAAAAAATCGGGTGACCAAAGTAATAATGCACCGCTGTCTTGTTACGGCTGCGGTCGAGAAGGAGTAATACGCTCTAATAAGTGTCCGACGTGTAAAGGCACGCCCTCCGCTGATAAGGTGAGTTTCCAAAGTGCTATCACCCATGAGTCTGATCTGTCACACCCTACGGTCAAGATAGAAGTTGCGTCTTTAGTAGGTGTTACAGTGCTGGATACAGGTGCTACTGAGAGTCTCGCTAGTCCCGGACTCTATAAAATATTATTAGATAGCGGGACTACTTTTACGAAGACACGTCGCAACCTCGGCCTCGCCGATGGAACGCAGCAGGTACGTGAGTTACTATCATGTGACACGAACGTCACCATTCAGGGACGCGTTATCCCCACCACTTTTCTAGTGATACCGGAAGCGGATAATAGGACGCTTCTAGGACAGGACTTTATTGCTAAAGCAGGTATATTAGTGGACCTCCAACATAACCGTTGGCATTTTAATAATTTCCCAGGGCAGAAGTATACGTTCATGCAGTCTTTTAGCCTTACATCCATCAGCGATGCAGAGCTGATGCAGGTTGATACCACCTGCTTGGCGCTGAGAGAAGATGAAGGTACGAAGCTGTCAACTGCTCAAAAGACACAACTCAACCGGCTTATAACTGAGAGAGTTGAGCGCTTCGCCACCGAAGGCCCTCCTACAACTTACGCCTCTCATCACATTCGGGTTGACGAGAAGCAGGAACCGACCGCTTCACCACCCTATAGGATGTCGCAAGGTAAGAGAGAGTTGTTGGACGGCGAGCTTGAGAAGCTGCTGCGTGCGGATGTAATAGAGGAGTGCGAGTCGCCGTGGGCCGCCAACGTCGTCTTAGTCGCGAAGAAGGATGGTGGCGTCCGCCTTTGCGTGGACTACCGTAAGCTCAACGCCGTGACTGAGCCGGATAGGTACCCACTCCCGCGCATGGAAGACGTGCTTCATGCAGCGAAGACGACCAGCTACATGACGACGCTAGACCTCCACTCCGGCTACTTTCAGGTTTGTGTCGCTGAAGAGGACCGCGACAAAACTGCATTCGTTACACCCTCCGGCACCTATAGGTTTAAAAGGATGCCGATGGGCCTACGCAACTCTGGCGCCACGTTTCAGAGATTAATAGACCGCTTCAAGTCAAACCTGAGTGTGCCTATAAGAGGACAAGAGGTAAGCGGCAGCTCCGATATCCCAGCAGACCCTCAAGGAAGTAGGCCTGTGACTATTCTAGGATATTTGGACGATCTAATAATCTTGTCACCGAGTTTCGAAGGTCATATTGAAGATCTAGAAGCTATCTTCGAGAGACTCAAGAAGTTCGACCTTCGAGTCAATCGAAAGAAAAGCTGCTTCGCCCGTGACTCTGTGAAATTCCTTGGTCACATAATTGTTCCTGGAGGTCTGCAAGTAGACCCAGAGAAAACCTCAGCTATTGCTGACATGCCTGCCCCGAAAAACGAAAGGCAGCTCAAAGGATTCCTGGCCACATCCAGCTGGTTTCGACGGTTTGTACCGAACTACGCTACAATCACCAAGTCTTTGACTGACCTGCTCAAGAAGAACAGCATTTGGAGATGGCATGATGAGTAGCAGGCTGCTTTCGAGCGCATCACAATATCACTCCTTACCTTCGTAAGTTATCTACGGTATTGCTAGACGCCCGAGATGTTCACGAACGTAACCAGTCTCTGCAGAAGAAGTACGCAGATGAAGGCAGACGCGCCCCTCCAGAATACAAGGTAGGTGATCTTGTTTTGTTGAAAACGCAAGGCATGAATGATGTCGGCCCCGGGCAGTCTGCGAAATTTATACCCCGGAGGGATGGCCCTTATCGCATCCGCGAAGTAGTAAGCCCTACTACTTACCTAGTGGAGGGAGTTACTAGAGGTGAGCACATAGGACGTTACCACGTCTCTGATTTGACTCCATTCATCGGTGATGTCGAGGCTCCGGTTAGAAAGAAGCGCAGACGCGGTCGACCGCGTAGATTTGATTGCTAGTCCGAACGCGAGGGCGCTATGTTCGAACTAGAGGGGGAGTGTGTAGCGTTGTGTTACATGATACTCCCGCGTCGTCGCGTCAGGGATAGGTACTTCCCTCGTTCCTGCCCCCGCGCCCCCCCGCCTACGCTCGCTCGCGTGGGCAGTCGGCTCCCCGCTACGTACCGAGAAAGATCGCGCCGCGCACGCTGTGATCGTCTGAGCGTGTGACGCCTGCTCTAGTTATCTAGTACTTGTATTATCCCTAGAGATTACACCTAAGACTTTTTAATACATAATAAAGCTATATTGTGTTATACTTATTAATATAAATTAATTATTATTTTATCCAAAATTTGAAGTTATTTGAATGGACCTGTGTCTGAAATAAAGATTTATTATTATAGTATTTTTTGTTTTACTACAAGCAATACAAAGTATCGGATTGAATGTTGTTACTTAAATATTTGCTGGCGTATTGTAACGCCTTTATCTAGTTTTGAACATTATTTTATTTATTTAGGTACACTATACATAAAATTATGTTAAAGAATTTATCTATGTATTACGACTTTTTAAGGATTATAATAGGTTTCCCTAAACATGGAAAAACAGGCACATTTTACTAATCCAGGTACGGAAGATGTCCCTCCCCCCGGTGGGTTCCCTCTTTGTCGAGGCGGGAGGGCTCAGTAGCCATGGCTTGATTATCCACAAGCCACGGTAAAGCGAAGACGAATCCGAGGCAGGGCCGTTCGTCAGGGCTTTCATTGACGATTAAGTCGACGACGTAGCGACCAACGAGTAGGTTGCGGTGCCACTTGGGCGACAAACCCAGCGGCAAAAAAAAATTAAGATAATGGGGCCACTGACTTGACCCGTCACAGGGGGGCCAACGGTGGCAATACACGGGGTCGTCTGGCGCCTATGTGCTGGTTTGGTCCCTGGGATGGTCACTGCGTCCAATTCCGGTGCGCCGGTGATGCGGGGTAGTCCCCGAGGAGGGTCCGGTGACGAACACCTGCAGCGTGTTCACGGTGATTGCTAACGCGTGCCCGTATTCCTGCCTTAAGTGACACAAAAGAACACCGTGGAGTTTTAGTGGGATGGAGTCTCACATTACTGCAGTATATCCACGTGGTAGTGCAGTATGCAAGAGCAAAAAATAGGTACGGAAGATTTAGGTATAGGTTTACCTAACGCACTACAAGACATTTTCACACAATTTGCACACAATTCTAGTACATTAATAGAGCATCATTAAACTCTCCTTTTAACCAAATATTCCTAAACCACCTTCATTAACTGACACAAATTAATCAGTGTTTTCCTGTTTGCCGGACCTCGTAATGGACTCGTAGACGTCTTTCTTTGACTCTTACGATGGCATCCTTGGATTTATTGCCACTTGTCAGTTTGCCAAATTGAGCGGCAACATAGTAGACGTATAAGAATGTAGGTAAGCTTTCATCAAACTATTTTTTCGTACTCGAAATTGGAAAAAGTTGCAGCCCCTACACAATTTAGGCTTTCTGTTTCTAGCATGTGCGTTCATAAAGTGCCTGTTAATTTCTATACCGAATTTTGAATAAAAGGTTTCAAATCCCCTATGTAACATTATCGAATTGTGATGGCCCCACTGCTGGGACTCAGGACTTCTCTCCGTAACTTGATGCGGGCTGCGTCCATACGGGCCCAGTGCGGTTTGGTGTCACGTGTCTGTAAATTCTTGTTTTCCTATGTATCTCGAAAGCCAGTCTTTATGCATATCTATATCTATATGTATTTCCACTAAGGTCTGCTTAGTGAGAAACGGTGAGACAATCTGAAAAAAATCATTTAAATTCAAATCACACGCGTGTAAAGAGTTCCTAGGTTGTCCAGAGAGAGGCCTTTTCTCAGCAGCGGTACATTTATGGCTATTCAATAGAAAATCAAAGAGGTAAAATTGTAGTTCGTAGGTTTTTTAAAACCTATTGTCTTAAAGCTTTGGTCTCTTGATCGGAACGCACATTGCTATGGTATGCGATGAGGACAAATAAACGTATGAAAAATATCTAGAACGGTCCATTATTCCATCGCAGTATACGTCAGGGGTAAGGAGGATTATTTATTTATTTATATACTTTATTGTACACCGAGATAAGACAAAAAGAAACATTAAAATTAAAACAAACATACAATAGGCGGCCTTATCGCGCTCTGCGATCTCTTCCAGGCCATTATGTTCTGCACCGCATACCGCAGCGTTGTACGAGGTCTTGCATTTGAATAGTTCACGTTGAACAAGCGTGCTTACAATCTATTCAGTCAAACGCCAAATACTGTTCAACAGCTAATTCATCAATACTTGCAACATTCTGGAATGTAACCAAACAATGGAGTACCATCGCGTCACTTCCAGTCTTCAATGTATGACGCAAGCCTATTGCAGCCACTCTATGCATCGTTTGTTGCAATCCTTTGAATTTTGGAGCGGAAAATTTAAATAAACCGCTTAAACCATATACTAGTGGTGACGGGGCTGGTGTTTTTATGTTTATAAAATACTGATTAATAGACTCTGTCTTTCAACCACTGTTTTATTTATTTAGTTGAGAAAATTACAGCCTAAAGAGATTTAACTATGTCCCGATACCCTATGTAATTTAAGGAAATATTATTGCTGCCGGAAGCGCGAAAATCATTGATTTTGCCTAAAATCATTAAGTTTTGAGGTTCTGTTATCAAAAACGGCAGTTGCACTTGGCGTAACTAGATAATAACTTATTGGAGGACTAGATAAAAATGGTATCAGCATCCATGTAAGATATAAAACTGTCTCCAATACAACGATATCATAAATAAAACATGCACTGCTAATGACTGCTAATAACTCATTCAGCAGAACAGAACATGCGCTATTTATCATGCAGGATTGGCAGCGTTCCCTAAGCCCGGTATTATTTATGAAGCTTAGCATGACGTAGTTATCCTGCAGAGCTGCGGTTAACCAACATTGCCGTCCTTAAGCTGAAGTACCTCTATCTGAAAATTTGGCGATTTTAGTTATTGATGTCATTTTAATCCGTAAAAAATTCTCTATCGATCTGTCTAAGAAGTTTATTTCTACAATCAATAGATTCCGGATAAAATATAAAAACGCCGTTAAGCTCCCCAAATTGCTATAGCTTTTATCTATCTATACTAATATTATAAAGCTGAAGAGTTTGTTTTTTTGAACGCGCTAATCTCAGGAATTGCTGGTTGGAATTGAAAAAATATTTTTGTGTTGGATATTCCATTTATTGAGGAAGGTTATAGGCTATAAAACATCACGTTACGACCAACAGGAGCGGAGCGTAAATGAAAAATGTTGCAAAAACGGGCACAAATATTACTTTTTGAGAGCTTCCGTTGCTTGCGCTGCGTATACGGTTTAAGTTACGCAATAATCATGTATGTAGGGTAGGTAGGGTAGGGTAGGTAAGGTAGGGTAGGTAGGGTAAATAGGTAGTTAGGTAGCCAGTAGACGAGAGTGAAGTCGCGTGGGACAGCTAGTTTTTGATATGATTAGGTCATTGAATAACTTACAATTACCCTATTGCTAAGTTTGCAATAAGATTTTTTTAGACACCGGAAACTCTTGCATATGGTTTATAGCTCTTCATAAACAGCATCGATATTCAATGGATTCGCGATGTTTCATTTTGTTTATATATTTTGTCAAAAATTTAATTTAGTGAGATAACATTATAGCTTTAGGGCGGTAGAACATCGCTTCAAGCACCGTATTATTTTACACTGTGTGAATTTTAATAAGTGAGTTAGTCGCGTTTAGCGCGCAGCTCATATTAAGTAATAGCCTTTATTTTAAGTATGATATTCATTTTGTTTTCTTTCTAAAAATAACGTGGGTTGTTGAGTTTTTGCATCAGGATATTTTCAGTATCAGCAGAATAATAAAATATTTTTAATAGACAGTGCTCGTCGCGCGACATTTTGCTGAACTGGTCCTATTTGGCGCAGCCGTGGGACACACAATGTTTTTTTTTCTGTTTTTGTTGCTGTATAGTTTTAAGTTTTCTTTGTGTTTTCCTTTTTTATATTGTGTGCTCTAGTGGCTTGTGACAAACAAATGTATTTTCTTTCTTTCTTTCTCGTTAAATTCTATGATGCAAAAGAAACAAAAAGTTGCGTGTTAGTTTTTTGCAATAAAACTGTCTATATAGTCTCTTCTCCTGGCTATGACATTTCCCTCCTTATTAATAAACACGGAATAAAGTTATACCATGTATAAACCTATGAAAATGTATGGTTATTCCTTTTTTATTCCTGGTTTAACTTTATTCCGTGTTTATTAATAAGAGGGCTAGGGTTTAAAAGTCTATTTCATAAAAGCATTGTAAAAAAAAACGATTATTACCTTCAGTCTTATAATGTCTACGTTATTTTTTTTGTTGTAACCTACCTTTGTTATTTTTTTTTTGTTGATGCTGGTTTGTTCCTAATAATTACGGGAATATTAAGTCCTGTAACAGTTTCAATTTTATGATAAACTACTTCAAAGCTTTTTTATAGTCGCACCCTACATTTCGTTAGATTTCCATTAAAGGAAATGAAATGGTTTCTTGCATTATTTTGCTATTTGAAAGTCCCTGTCTCAGGAAATTGGACAATGCTAGAGTCGGCGCATTGCTAAAGTTGCTGCACACGTTCCGAAGTAACGTGTGGAAAAAAAATGAAGTTTGCTTATATTTTCAGCTTAACCCAGATTTAGAAGGGTGTCAAACAAGCTTGTTTCTAGGAACAGGATAAGAAGAGGGGTAATTTGACAATAATTCCTTCTTTTACTTTCTCAAAAAGCGAGATTCTATACAGCTGCTTTGAGTTTTAAGCTTTATGCTTGCGTCGGCTACTGATTAATTATTTATAAGTATGGTGTCTTAAATTTGCGTCTTCAAATGTTTGTTTCCAAGAAAATCAAGGATTTTGTTTCTTATTTATTTATTTCACATGTAATACTCAGGTTCACACACATAATAAACAGACAAGTAGAAGGAACAGAAATTAAGTAAAAGTGATCCTTATTTTTTTAATATAATTTAGTACAGCTTAGTCCGTATCCTGCCCTTGTTTTTCTCTTACATACCTGTGTGGCTCTAACTGCATTACGTTAAATAGTTCATACCATTGCACAAACATTAGCCAGCCAGCGAGGTGTTACTATTGTGTCGTAAATAAATGCTGAGCTAAGAAAAGCTTGGTATAGGGAAAACGAAGAACCCGGAATTGAATAAAAACAAAGCGTATCCAAACGTACTACAGCTCTCTATGGGTAGTCAGCGGACACACACGGAGTGTTTTCATTTCATCAATTGATGTGAGACTGAAGTTAATAACGTTTAAAAAGTTAAGAGTACAATCACCCGTAGATAACATAAACATATAACACCATCAAGTTTGTTTTACCCGATGGCTTTTGCAGTGGTGCATTCACATTTGGTGGCCCAGTTGTAAAGACCCCGGCTAACTTGTCATAGGACGTGGGTTCGAACCTAGGCAAACGCTTTACTTTTTATAAATTATTTCATCACCACTGCTCTAAAAACGGTGAAGGAAAACATCGTGAGGAAACCGGCATGTCCTAGAACAAAAAAATCGAAGACATGTGACATCCACCAATCCGCACTGGGCCCGCGTGGTGGATTAAGGTTCATTCCCTCTCACAGAGAGGAGGCCCGTATCCCAGCAGTGGCAACATAAAAGGCTGATTTCAGCCAGTTATATTTAAATCCAATGTAACAAGGGATCACCAATTAAGTTTAAATTATATGGAACAGGGTGCAAGGCCTATTAAAAATCAATAGATCAATTAATGCATTTAAAGTTACTTTTGAATTGACAAGCAAAATATAAAGCTAGTTGCACATTCGTAAGCGTCGGTCGGTCTATTATTGACCTTAATAACACTGGCTGACCCAGTAAACGACATCAGGACCTCGTGTTCATGCAGCAGTAACGCTTGCAATCACTAAACCAACGAGAACTTTCCAAATGTTTGATGGAAAGAACGAAAAAGCTCCCAAATAATATTGAAAGAGCTTTAGAGGACATGAACAGCCAGTTGCGTTCCGTGCAGACCAAGATTGATGGGTTGGAAAAACAACGGAACAATCTCACATCACAAATATCCAACATTGACCAAAAAATTGATTTTCTGGAAAAAGCTCTTAAAAGATGAGCTAAAAGTCAGCCATTTGGGAATAGAGAAAAACTCGTCACTACTTTTTGTTTCGGAATCTCTCACTGCTAAAACCAGGCGTCTTCACTTCCTCGTAAGAGACTTCGCCAGAAATGAAAAATACAGGTATTGTTGGACATCAAACGGTAATGTGTACGTCAAAAAACAGGACGGTGCTGAATATATACGTATTAGCGATGAACAGCAAATAAATAAGATGAGACAGTCAAATTGACTAGAATTGCTAAAAGTATTAATTACATGCATGCTAAAGTATTGTTGTTCTGTCATTTGTGTTTATGTATCATTCTTCATTCAAATCATTAATTTTGCTCACAATCTACACTTACACTTAGTTACACAATTCATACTACATAATTACAAATGCTATCACAACCTCATTAGTGGGAAAAGTAATACAGAAATGTCCTTAAATTGGCCTCCATATAGAAAACATGATATAGTGCATAATAATTTACTGACCTACTTACTTGCTTGTCTCACTTTATGTTTGGTTTTGATCTGTCAAAATTATATTGTAATTAAATATTACAAATATGACATAGTTTTCATAATAGGGTCAATAGTAGAAAATTATGCCAACCAAACTTAATCTTAATAACGGTTTCGATTAGTTTGTGCTGGTCTATATTTCACTGTAACGATCTAAATTATTTAATACCTAGTAATACTTTCGTTAAAGCATAATGTCAGATAAAACCTTGTTTCTTAAAGATATTGACAGCACGCATCTTTCAAATTGTATTGAACTCGATACCCCCGATCTTTGTAAGGAATACCTAGATGTAGCTCATAGAAAACTTACAATCTTGTCTCAGAATATACGCAGTATTAATAAGAATTTCGATACACTACTCATATTCTTGCAACGCTTAAAATTTAAGCCCGATCTTATACTACTAACGGAGTGTTGGCTTGATGATGCCTTTAATGGTATAAGTCTGGAAGGCTACAACTATAGTTATTCTAAAAACTACATCAACAAAAACGACGGCATTGTAGTGTTTTCGAAATCGGAGCTGTCTGTTTCTGTAACAGAGCTCCTTTTCATCACTGCCAATTGCTTACAAGTAGATGTTGGTCAATCATACTCTGTTATAATTATCTATAGATCACATTCGTTTCATAATATAAGTAACTTTTTAACTTCTTTGGAAAACGTCCTAGGTAATTGTACCAGCCAGCATTGTGCATTGCTTTGTGACAAAAACATTGATATTAAAGAAACTTAATATATATATATAAAAAATGCGAGTGTAAATAAAAGCAGATGCATGTCGTGATTGTGGCAAGAAGGCTTCCACTCAGCATAATGCTGTGTCGTGGGGGACCCACAACACGGCGCTGTTTTTCAGTGGTCGCCTAGGACGTGACGTACGGATACCAAGGTCTGTAGTGCATGTAGAAATAGGTACAAAAACAAAAAAAATATACAGTAAGATATTTAAAATAAACTACGAATAAACTATAAATATTATTAGGTTTTGAATAAAAGGAATGCAGGTATCAGAAACACCGAAGAGATGCATATACGGCACACGATTGACAAAACAGAAAGTGCGGGTATTACACCCGCAAAAACAAGTAAAATCGTTCAGTGTTCTGTCCTGCTCCCACACCCACACTCGCGCAGCGCTCCCACAAAGCCTTACTTTGTGAGCCTACGCGAAGTAGTAATTGCGCGCGCTCGTTGGATCATAGACTTATATATAATAGATTGAGACGTTGGATGTCGTCAGGGTGGCGAACGAGCCCCGCGCTGGCATTTGCCGTGGGATTAGCTCGTGTAGTTTGATTGTTGATATTAGACAACAAAGGAAGAAGAGAAAGTGTTGTGCCTAGTAAAGAACGCCCCCCACATCGCTGCCTCTGAAGTATTGTGATGTCGCTGCCTCTGACCGCTTGGATTCGATGCCAATGGATTATAAACCTTAAGTGAGTAACTTTAAAGCAATTTTTTATTTATAATATATACATTGTTCAACCTTCTGTTCTTCTAACAGGATTATTTTTAAATGAAATTTAAAGCTTTGTTTTGTTTTCAGCGATCTTTTGGGTGGTGGAATATCGTTCCAGCAGCAAGTGGCGGCATACTTAAAGCATCCTCTAAAGGCTGCGGTCCTACGACGAGGCAACGAGAGCGATTTGGACGAGGGGCGGGCGGAGTAGCTGTAGTGCTCGTGTCTTCAGCTAAGCTTTTTTAACAGGTATTCCGGTTTGTGTGTTTGAATGACGCCGAACATTAAGACTGCTAAATGCAATTTCCATCGTGCAACCATTTTTAACATGTTATGTTTATTCAAGTAGGGTGTGATATGATGCCTCCGGGGTATACTGAAGCAGTAACGCGCACACGCATTTTGTACCCGCTGTATTAGATGCTCTGTGCGGGAAAGGAGACACGGCCCGTATACAGTGTCACAATAATTCAGTTTGGACAGTACCAGGCTTTCCACCAATCTCTTCCTCATTGTAACACTAAGGAGGTCTTTCACCCGGTACAGAACCTGTAATCTATAAAAACTGTTTTTTACTACACCATTGATATGCGCCTCAAAACGAAGTTTTGGGTCCGTGACTCGACCCAGGTTGCAAGCGATTTCCACCCTTTGGATGTTTTCTCCCATGATTTTAACTTCGTGCTTAGCAGAAAGAATTGACTTTATTTAATTTCTGCTGCCCATGACCATAAACTTAGATTTTTTTGGATTCAGCACAAGTGAGTTGCCCATAGACCACGACGCGATTCTATCTAGTTCCTCATTCAGGGTACGTACTCCGGCTGTTGTGTTACTAGTTTTGAACGAGACATACAACTGAGTATCATCCGCGTATACATGGTACTTGCAGTTTTTAATACACGCAGTTAGGTCGGCACTATAGAGTATGTAGAGTAAAGGCCCGAGCAGTGATCCCTGGGGAACCCCCCTTGTGATTACTTTCGGGGAAGAAGATACCGTGGAACCGTCTTTCTTGCGCAACTCAACCCGCTGCGACCTACCCGTTAAATAACTTTTAAACCATTCCGTAGTCTGGCTGTTAAAACCGTAATATGTTAATTTGGATAATAGTAAATGAATATTACTCGCCCGCGATTAGTCGAGCAGCACCATGATAGAACCCTCACCACGGTCCCGTGCCTCAAGGAGGTTACCCACGACGTCCGCTAAGGCAGTTGCGGTTCCGCGTCCCCTTCTGAAACCTGACCGCAGTTCAGGCAGCATATCATGCCTCTCGAGAAAATAGATGACCTGCAGATACACCATTTTCTCCAACACCTTGGACAAACATGGCAAAATACTTATGGGACGAAGGTATTTGTAACTTTGTGGGTTATTATTTTTTGGAAGAGGCCGCACAATTGTATTACGCCACAAATCAGGAAATACGTTTGACGTAATTGATTTGTTTACTATATCGGTTATTGTAGTTAAAGATTGTGGTAGTGTAAGAGTTAACATATCTTTCGATATACCGTCAATACCCTGCGCATTTGTGGATATGGTTTTTAAGGTATTTAATACTGCTTTTGTGTCTGTTGGCATTAAGGTGAAAATTGCGGCACCATATTTATTTTTTTGAAAGAAGGTTTGTTGACAAGAGTTCACTTTAGGGTCGCCCGGGATATCTAGGAACGCTTCATTTATCCCGTCTGGGTCGTCAAATTGTTCAGGGAGCACACCATCGTCCTTACTCAAGGGGAGAACATGTTTCTTTAGATTATACCATAATTATTTAGAGTCGTTAATGTTGTCATTTAAATATTTATTAAAAAAGGCTTTTTTTTCATTGAATAAACCAACTACTGCTTGGTGCTTAAGGTCTAAGTAGTAACGTTTGTGCGCTTCCAGTTTTGTTTGACAATATTGAAGGCGAGCATCATTTCTAAGTTTAAACATTAATTTTATAATGTCTGTTATCCAAGGTGTTGGTTGGGTTTTAAATATTCTGGTTTTAACAGGTGCATGGGCGTCAAAAAGGCTATTGATGTGGGAATTAAAGGAATGCACCATGTCATTTACATCCTGTAGTTGGCGGATTGAGTCCCACGGGATCGCCTCCAAGTCTCTCCTGAAATCATCAATCGGCCTTGATGTCCCCAAACGCGCGATGTTGCGTAACTTTAACCGCTTACGCAGCGCACGCAACGGTAACTCTCAAAAAGGAATAATTTTGCCTGTTTTTGCAATATTTTTCATTTATGCTCCACGCCTATTGGTAGTAGCGTGTTTTATTTATAAAAAAATCAAAATACATTTATTTGTATAAATAAGGTACAGAAGGTTGGTAAAAAGTACAAAATTAGCCTATAACCTTGCTCGATAAATGCATGGACTATCTAACATAAAAATAATTTTTCAATTACAACCAGTAGTTCCTGAGAAGAGCGCGTTCAAACAAAAACTCTTCAGCTTTATAATATTAGTATAGATGAAATCGCCTCTGACTCCGAACGTTTGAGAATCGCTGGAAACAATAAACCATTTTGTGAATTCGGTAACTTTATTACTATTTTTCACGTCTACATATATCGACACAATCTAGTAACTTCCTGACCAGTTGTGGCTAGAATATTTTATCGAAATAAAAATACATTTTTTAATTAGTATTCGTATTCAATCTATTAAAGGGAAAGCTTCCAAAAAATGTTTCCAAAACAAATCAGTGTCGACGTGACAGTGTCGAATTGTTTCGTTACGGCTACCAAAAAGCGTTATATGGGAAGAGTAAAACGCCCATAAGTTTAGAACGGCTGAACCAATATTCATCAAACATTGCTAAGGACACTCTAAATAAAGTATGTAGTGAAATAAAAAAAACGAAATGAAAATCGATTCATCCGTTTAGGAGCTATGATGCCACAGACAGATAAAAAAAAATCACAAACATACAGGTACATACGACAAACTTATAACACCCCTCTTTTTCCGTCGGGGGTTTAAAAACCTTGAAACAAGATGGTTTTATTTCATAAAATCATTTATTTTAGGAACTTTAATCTTCTTTCTTCAATACTTGCTGTATTGACAAACAAGTAACAGTACTTTCTAAAGAAAGTCCTGACGTACTTGATATTTCACTCCAATTTTCTCTCGTTAACGCTGTACAGACTTAGATACACTTAATGAGTATAAGTTGTTGTCAGAGCGCGAATACTCTCGTTTTCAGAAGTCTAGGAAAATTTAAGCAAAATATATGAAGCCTTTTCATCATTAAGTATTATGATAAAAAGGCTTCATTTATTTTTTCACTTAAAAACTATATTCATTTTGCATACAGCTAGGGAATTAAATTTCCTGCGGACTCTATGTTTCCTAATAGTTATAACCTGCGGCTTTTAAGCTACGAATGTAAGGTTACATCTAGCTTACTCCAATGTCAACAACAATAACATAGATTAGATTAGATTAGATTAAGACGGGCTGGTGTCCGCAACTCCACGTCTAAGCGCGTATTTTGCGTACGGAACATTAACACAGCTAACCATTCAGTTGAGATATGGTCAAACGCGAGCTACAATTATTATGCGAAACGATACGCTATGCTACATTCAGGAAACAACAAAAACACGGGAGGCACTTCTATGTTTAGATTCACAAGAGCGTAAACAACTCTTGCCTGCATCAGAAAACCGCAAATTGTCACCTGTAATCAATCGACATCCAGACCTGTGAACAAAATAATTACAAGCAAGGAAAACCGCGAGTGAACTACCGAATTAAATTAATTAGTATCTACACTACCTACCTACTTAATGTTCTCCGAATCTCGATTCAACGCCGACATTGTGGTTTTGTAAAACAGCCTTTCATTCAAGTCACGTTTCGTCGAATTCTAAGGAATTTTCTGTTTACTAACAGTCAATGGGTATGCACCATATAAGCATCCCGTTTGGAAGTCGCTAACTTTTTATTTTCTTTATAAATTCAATAAATTCTATCACCGTAAGCGTGGCGATAGCGATTGTCAAAAAGGCAAAATTTTATGGGATTTACAAGCGATATCGAAAAATCACGTGATGACGCGATTGGGACGCAAGAGGGAGGAGTGATGCATTACCTAAGTACTCCAGTAATCCCACGACAAGGGCACAGTGCTGCTGAGCCCAAGCTGAGCTCTCCCCCAGCGTTTGCTACGCCGTGTCTTGGTTGCAGTCACCGCAGTGATAACGAGCAGGCGTCCGCTTCCGGCCTACGTAACACGGGTACTATAAGAAACTTCCAAATCCTGTAAGCACCTACGTCAGCCGGAAATTGAGGACACCATGCTGTATTTCCAGCCACTCTTACAAAACAGGCCTTGCCACCAATACCCATTGTGGCGTGCCCCCACCTTTGTTGAGCAAGCCAATCCCTCCATTCAGCCACGAGGATCTGTCGGAGTTCGGATTTACGTAACTCGAATGCCGAAAACGGCCGCTAGCTTCTCCACCGCCAGCGATACCGCGGCGCAATGTTTAACGCGCCCAAATCCCAAAGTGTTGATCCAGCCAGTAGGGTTGCTGCCTCATAAGCTATTGTCCGGTATCCCATTATCACCCCGACAGACATTGATCTCTGTGGTCTTCGTAATACTGCATCGTTTCGAGCCTCCAGGTGGCCTGCCCAAATAGGCGCCCTATATCAGGCAGGCGTTAGGTCCCCCAAAATTGGGTAGCAGTCGCGCAAGAACCGCCGCAACGTCTATCAATCTGGGGACCAGCCACTGCATATGCGGCAGAGAGTCCCATCTGCTGCCGAGGACGAGTCCGAGATACTTCATCGTCGACTCAACATTGAAGCGAACGCCTCCTACCTCTATGTGCGAATCCCGAGGTGGTTTGTTCGGAGGCTCGTGAAACCATAAGATCATGGCTTTTATGAAAGCACGAAGGGATTTGAATGTGGTTTACATGTGCTTAAGTCCCACGAATAGGGGATAAGCATGTTGCTATCAGCCGGCCACAAATCCAGGAAATCCATAATTCGAGATACTGCTGAGAAGTTCCTGTTGGAAAACTCAATAACACTGTACCAAATCCGGGAACCAAGCCCAAGACCTCATGCTTACTGCTTACACAAGACCGCAATCGCACCATCATACTACAATACAAATGAAAATATCAAGCCTTATTGTAAACTAAATTAATTAAATTCATTTAAGAAGACTTTGCTGGTATGATCATATCAAGTCTAATAGAAAACAAAGATTTAGCTTATTAGTACCTATTGTAGCAACTCCAGCACCATTTTCATCTTCTCAATTTTGAATAACACTACTAAAAATTGCTTATCATGAGAAAAATATATGAACCGCCAACTACACGAGAAAAATCCATTAGGACTTCACTTTCCAGTATTTTGTGCACTCGCTTCAAAATAGACTGTACCTTTAGCAAGTTATATTTTGTTTTAAGGCGAATACGCTGTGTTCATGAAGTAAATTTTTTTTACGTTTTTGCACAATTTCAATATTAAGAACTGTTGTTGTAGTAATGAATATTTGTATCTACTTAATGTATCTACCTGTAAAACTTTACTTGTAAAAATGGTACGCAAAGTTAATTGATATGAATAATATCAGAATACTAACGTAACTTAAGGACAAACCTGTATTTGCCAAAGAATTGAACCTATGGTATAAGTGCACCTTCATTTAGTCAGTTATATTTAGGTCCCGACGAGCCTATCATTACAGTACAATTTTCATTAGCACCATATATATATATATATTCTTCATCACAGTCAACTATTTAAGATAATTATCTTATACCCAAAACAAATTTATCATTGAAAAGTTCCAGTGGCCATCTGTGGTCTTCTTGATCAATTCCACTTCACCAAATGATACTTTCTGAATGCAAATGCTTGATGAAAATACCAAAATTGCTAATATATGCCTATAAAAATTTAGAAATTCCTCCGATTTTGTATAGGATCCCATCATCAAATTCTGACCTGATGACCATGGGACCCTTTCAAACAAAATGAGATTGTAGGGTTCCATACCCGAAGGATCCAAACGGAGCCCTATTGCTGTCACTCACGTGTCTGTCTGTCTATCCGTCGTCTGTCACACAATTTTGTTCTAAAGAATTTTTTAACTTCCCATTGACATACGAACTTGATATTTGCTGATAATGTTTATCATTACGTATATTTTACTAACACATACCAAAATATTAAAAAATCTAACTTTTTCTTTGGTACGGAACCCTAAATGTGCGAAGTCCGACACGCACCTGGCTGGTTTTTTTTAAATCGGTCCAGGCGTCTTTGAGTAATCGGGGAACATAAAAAAAGGATTCGGAATCCTTTTTCAAATTGAGAACCTGCTCCTTTTTTGAAGTCGGTTATAAAAATAATTAATTACCTACCTCTGTTTGCAGGTCTGATGGTAGATGTTGGCACGAATTTTGGTCTTCCTCTCAATTTTTTTAATGTACTTAAAAATTTCAAGATTTAACAAACAAGATTTTTTTAAGGCTTCGCTAACATTTTCTACAAACTACAACTAAGTTCTGGCAACGCAAATTATCACAAAGTTTAATAAATTTTCAAAAACCAATCAAATCATTTGACTTGCGTTTAATTTGTGACGTCTTCGAATATTTCCAGAATTCCAGATCCACACAGAAGGACGAAGTCCATCACTTCTGTGAGACAAGAACCGTCAAAATACTGCATCACATTATAGAAACACAAAACCATATTACACTCGGACACCAGTTCCTCCTTCCCTCTTAGGTCAATATTCCTCATTCACATCCAAATCTATAACATAGTGGATCAATTCGATGTCGCAACTTGCTCGGAATAATGAATAATTTTAACATTTTAAAGAAAAAAATATAACTTCGCCGTGCTACGAAGGATAGACAAGATTTATTGACTTTCTGTGCCATTACACTGTTTGACGGGGCAACGCGGCGCGAATGGAACAGATATCTGAAACCTTAAAAAAATAATTAACTCACAAGTCACGTCTGGGACGAAAAAAGATTTGAAATGAAGTAGTTACTTATGTAAATTTAAGTGTTTGGTCATAAAACTTCTATCTCTTCTAATTAACTTGATTCAGATCGAAATAGTTTATTGTTTGTCTTTTAATTTTTGTTTAAGAACTGCTAGGGCTGTGGCTGGACTAACCTGCGAGCTACCCTCCGATAAGAAGTCCCAGTCACCAACGTCCTGGGAACTATAAGATATAGGATAGTGGTTTTCCTTTCGGCGGTCTTGAATTTAACACGCGCTCGATGTCGAGAACTCACACCAGTCTCCTGCTGGGTTAATCTTAAAATGTTAGAAAATTATTTCTTTAATAAATTATTTAGAGAGGGATTCTATTCGAGAATTTGATTTACCTGCCAGGTGGTATTCTGCAGTACAGATCTACATCTTTAAGTCTATTTACGTTTTATAATACTATACAAACCACACCTTTTTATCTTTTGAAATTGTATCAACTACTGTGACTCACTTTTATGTATTCTTTGATACTGTTAGCACCTGAAAAGCATACTTTTAGTTATCTTTCATTTTTTTACTATAGGAACACAGAATAAATATACATACAGTATGGAAACTACCTACAAACGCTCGAAACGGCACGCTCACACAAAGATGCGCATCACCCCTAAGCGGCTCGCACTACTGATAGCACTGCAGAAATTCCTTAATGGTCTCGTTGGCGCGTATGTTTGTGTGAGTGTGCCGATTCGAGTGTTTGTAGGTAGTTTGCATACTGTTTGTATATTTTTACTGTGATAGGAACGTTAAGAAGAAGAATTAGATTGATAACACATTCATTAATTAACGTTTACCACTGTAACATCAAGCTGTAAACAATAAACAATGATACCCTTTTCATCACTGCAAATTGTACTGTTTTATCCAATACGAAAACAGCACTTCTACTTTTCCTTGAATTAGTATTACCTATATTGAAAGACTCATTTGATTTTGGACCTTCCAAATTCCCCTCATTAAACTTATTTCCATGGTCGTAAACAAGTTTTTCATTTTCAAAAGATAGAGAAGATATTTCTCTAAATAAATAGATACCAACATCACCACAAAACGTCAAGGACCATTGTTATTAAAGACCTTTTAAACATAATACATTTCGTAGGTGACAATCGTTCTTGACCCCATATTTTTGTAATTTCTTTCAACAAAAACTAAACTTTATACTCTAATACATAAGGTACTTAATAGTTGAATAGTTGGTCTTCACGTATGAGTTTCGCACAATCGGATAAGTCGAATATATCTTTTCCTGAGGCTTTCCTTTTACATAACACTTGGTTGGATAAAGTGATGTCGGAGGAAAATTGTATCTTTTTATACGTAGCGTAAACAATAGGAGGGTGGAACTCGTGGGTAGGGTAACGTGTAACCTGCTCTGTTGATACTACGATGATATGGGTTAAAGGTTAGTGAGGCCGTGACGTATTAGATAGGTACCTTGTTTGCTTACGGTAGTTTATTTGAGTTTATAAGGAACTTTATACCTACATGAATTATAACTAGATATATTTTTTGCCAGGTTTACCGACATAGCCCGAAGAATTGTCAAACTTAAGTGGCAGTGGACAGTGCACATACCTCGCAGAACGGATGGTCGATGCGGCAGAAAGGTTCTGGAGTGGCGACCGCGAACCGGAAGACGATGGGTTGGAAGGCCTCCCACTAGGTGGACCGATGACCTAGTGAAGGTTGCGAGGATCCGCTGAATGCGAGACGCACGGGACCGATCAATGTGGCGACGCTTGGGGGAGACCTATGTCCAGCAGCACACGTCTTTCGGCTGAAATGATGATGATGATATTTTAAAAGGACAAAAAGCGCCCAAATTTATTACTATCTTCTGCCAGTGGATACCCCCGCGTGGAAGTTGGAAACTAACCCAATTATAATAACTATCGCTGTTAGCGATAAGACCGTTTTTGAACCCATAGTATTAAGTTGTTGTAAAAGTTATGTGTAATTTCTTTTTTTGGTGTAGATTAAAGTACTTATATTATATTCTACCAGTGAAGTGCTACGAAATTAATTAGATCCGAAAACGTAATTGAATTAGTTTGTTCGTTACTTAGTAGTCTTCTTAATTTTGCAGTGTACTTAATTATTTAAAGTAGTTTTGATAAATTTTATAATTTATATACATTTGATTAAAAAATTATACACTGTAAAAAACTTGACTACGAAGTGTTCTTTAAGTAATGCATTAATGGTTTTAATGGATTCAAGATAACATTATTTATGAATAAAATATTTTCAAAAGCAATTAAAATTGTATCAAACAATAAAACATATCTAAAACACGATATAATTTAAACATGGCGACTTTGACTTCGAGATAAAACAAAAAATATATCTTTTTTTAATATTTTATTTTATTATGCGCAACTTTGCATCACAAAGTTTCTACAGCTCTACCATTTAAAAAAAAGCATTAATTTTGTTTTAGTGGTTAAATGAACAAAGCAAAGAATACTGCTATCTAGTTCTAAAATCATGAATGAATGCATAATAATTCAAACTTCTACCTTTGCCATGAAACGTCCTCACATTGTTTAGAAAAGTTATAACTACACTATCTCTGAACTGCTTCAATCAAAACTTTAAAAAGGCTTTGTATCAGGAATTATTTTTATCTTGTGTAGCAAAACGGGATCAAATCAGTAAATATAATTTATCTAACAAGTATTTAACATTGGAAGCCGTTATATAAACAGAAAAAAAAATGCTTCAAAAATACAATCCTCGATCATTTGTTTCACCATCATAGATAATGGTAGAATTATTGATATCTGACAAATTTCGTTCAGTAAATATTCTCCATCGTATTTAATACGTGACAAGATAAGTTATTATACGAATTTTAGACGCTACCGAGCAATGACTTGAAAAACCTAAACCAAAGTCGTCTTTTTACCAAGCTTGGCAAATGTGTGAATGTAAACTCAGATATTTTATTTCGTAGACTAAAATTATATTTGTTGGGTTGCCACTTTATCGTAACATAAAAATAGTGTTGTATCCTGAATGATCGAAAATCGAAGCAAATCGAAAATATAAACTTTTTACCGCAAATAAAAACATTTGTTATGAAACTTGCGGCCCTTATTTAATTTCTACTCATTTACGAGTATGTCAGACTTCATTCTATCAATCGCACTTATTTTATTTTTGATTTCTTATTTATTACAATAATAGTTTATGTATCTTCTTAATTGAATTAATGTAATTACTTTTTACAATTTTAAATATTAGCTTATAAAACAAATAAAAAAAAACATTTAAAATATAAAAAATAGTAGCCCACCGGTATCGGGTGAGAGAGGAACCTCCGAACAATACGCGCCGTGTCCAGGAGTACCGCTTTCTGGATCAAGCCCTTGATTAAGCTGCCCAACGAGAGCCTCCTCAGATGTTCGTTGAGGCTCTTGGCTATTATACCATTGGCCGTCACGACTATCGGCACAATGATTGCTGTATTCTACATCCCACATGTAGACAACGTCACGAGCTAGATCAAGATACTTGCTTTTCTTATCTCTCTCAGCCTTCACGGGGTTCTCGTCATGGGGGACCGCTATATCAACAATCATTGCGCGACGCTCTAGTCGGTCTATCACCACTATGTCAGGCTTATTGGCAACAATATGTACTATCCTTTAATATTAAACGAGCAATATTTGTATAATATATATTTACAATCACGTTCTCGAAAACGGTTCGATAAAACTTGCAATATAGGGGGCTAAAAATCAATCTAGCTAGGTCTCTTAACTGAAAAAATTATGAATACCATTGCAAGCGCAAAGGTGGGACCTGACATTGAGGTTGGACTCGCGGTGGTCTATGTGGTGGTTGCAGAGGAGTGGCATGTTGTCTGCTCGGCTATGTGTGGGTCGAGCGTCATTCCTCGCGCGCAACAAGTGTCTGAAGTTACCGGCCCAAGGCAAAGGGCCACCTGGTGGTCAGACGCGGGGTTCGTAGGTAACCCTTTAGCAAGTGAGCTCCTGTGAGCGAGCTGCATCTCCGGCACTTACCTGGATAGAAAGAAGAGGACTACCCGTTGGATTAGTTTTCCGGCAACCCAGCTGTAGGCATTGGGTAGATGCGATGATTTGTATTCGAGAGGTGAGCGTGCTTACAGCTCCGGGACCATTCTGGAGAAATGGGAGCCAGCTTCTCTGGCGTCCTTAACGGGGATTGAATCCGCTAGCACCGACTGCGCTGGTGCCGGTGCTTGCACTAGTGCTGGCGTGCTGGGGTGCGTGTGGTGAGCGGCTTTATTGCTCCGGTACCATTCTGGACAAATGGTAGTGAGTAATCACGATGCGACTCACATTTTCTCTTGAGTACCAGGGGCGAGTGCTCTCGGAGGCGTGACCTACCGAAGATGGTCCCAGACACCTCGTAAGGGGTTGCCTGGTATAGTGTGCCGCCTTTTATAACGTAATGTTGGTGAAGGAGGCCACTATAGGCAATCTCAGTAGACAAATAGGGGTATGGTCTTAGTGATTGATGGCAATAAGCTCGCTCAATAATTTATGCTAGATCGTTGAACTTAACACATTAGCATATAGAAGTAGCTAAACGATAAGCCACTAAACATGTCAGCCCTTTAATTAGTATGCGTTTACTAGATAAATACACCAGTGTAACTATGTATTTTGTTCGTTAAGTATTGATTTCTTACTAAAGGCCAAAATCTGAATTGAGTATTTGTGTTTGGAGTTAATTGTTAAATCTTTCTTTAATGATAATTTTTAATAGGTTCAAAATCATCATCATCTTACTGCCCTTATCCCGTGTTACTTGGGCCGGTGCAACACCTTTTGTTCAACATACCATCCTTTCACCTGTCAGGCTACCCTCTCAGTCTACCCTGTCATGCTAGATGCTATCACTGAGTCTCTTTCCTTTCATATCACTCCTCACACAGTCCATTCATCTTTTTTTTGTCGTCCTCTCTGTCTCCATACATCTATATACATCTACATCTACCTTAAATACTACCTTTAATAGCCCCCTATGGCAAGGCTATATAATGAAAGGTCCAACTTGACGGATTACCCTATCGATGTTTTCTCTACAAGTTTCGCTTCATACAGACGTTCCCTATATAAACAGTCCGAACAATGTGTGTCAATATAGCTCAATTTATTTTGTTTTTGTAGTGTTCTAGATTTAGGTTTACTGGACACACTTTTTTGCTGTCTCTAATATTCATTGTGTCAATGTCATGCAGACCTGTTATTTGCATGGTTACTGAAATGCCGATTTTAATTATTATTTTATTTGAATTGTAAGTGACCGTGCTGTTGGTATGCTTATGATAAATAAATAAATAAATAATTATTTATATTCTCAAATCAAACAAGGACTTAACTTTAAAATATGATTCAGAAATCAGGGGTTCAGTCTATCTAGTATCTACCAATAACATGAAAAAGAACCAATCCTCTACTAAAACTAACCCATTATAGTAAAGGCACTGCCAAAGTAATCACCACTTTACAATGATAAAGCCATCAAGTGGATGACAGGTTTTCCCATTGTAAAATGGGATAACCAGCGGTCATGGTGACAATTGACGTTCAAGGGGAATGCGATTAATTGACGCGTATGGTGACCTCTGAAGAATTGTAAGGTTAGACATATTTGTTGGCTATTTGCTGTGTGTGCACATAATACGGCAGTTGTCTTATTTGTGTGATACACACCTCCTTTTTATTTTTTTATTATTTTGTATTTTCAATGGGCTCGCGCTTGATCACTATCTCATCTGATGGAAAGCGATGATTTGGTCGACGGTGAAGCACGCTTGCCTAGAAAAATCCCATTCACTCTTGACTTAAATACCCCTAGATTGTAGCTATCGGGAAACACAGATTCCGGCAGGGAATGCCACTCCTTGGCTGTATGCATAATAAAAGTGTCCCCAAAACGTTTTGTGTTGTGCGTATGAGTGGCATGTCCACCATGTACCGATGACTCGCCGTGCGTCTGGTTGTCCGATGATGGAACGGGCTGGGTGGAATTAAATCATGCAATTCCATCGCACTTCCCCCGAAATATAACTAGTACTAACTAGTAACTAAGTACTACACACACACTGTGTAGTACTTAGTTCCTAAGCATAGTAACATCGACTATATTTTGGTAAAACACAACAGCCCAGTAGTAGGAAAAACTTACAGATTTAGTTTTTATTTTTCAATGCATGGTACATCCCATAATATACGTATAACAATTAAATAAGTAAGTAATTATTTATTGACTCAAACATGAGTACAGCACACACAACAAATAAGTCTTAATGTATAAGAGACTATAAAAAATAATAATTACGGAGCGTCATGTTTGCCTTAGATAAATGGCAAGCAATTATTAGTGATGAAATACAAATCAAAATAATACATCTAGAATGTCATGTTATATTTAGTCAAATTATTTAAAAATGTCGTGTCAATATTATCTTTCTAGGATGTCAGTCAAATATTAAAAAAAATAAAAATGTTCAATTAAAAATTATCGTTCTAGAATATCAGAATAAAAATATAAACATAATAAAATAAAAAAATAATCTTATTTATCTAATTAGATTATTATTCGTGCGTTTTATGCCTCCAATTCTGCGACCTATGGAATTGTATGAAGCTGCACGCATTGCGGTAAAAATAGCGCGGAAATAATACTACAAAAATAACGCGAATAAAAATCGTAATGCGTGTTATGCACGTACGGGAATTGCCTTTGAACGTGAGTATAGACTAGAGTCTATACTCACGTTCAAAGGCAATTCCCGTATTCTTAAGGAATATTCGCATTAGCACAGCAGTCGTAATCAGTCAAAAACCTCTCTAATTTTACAACACTTTGTAAATTTTTTGACATTAATTGCCGTTGAGACATTATTGCGAATTGGTTTTTGAAAGTTACTAAACTACGAGATTTGGGCCTTCTCATATTCGTTTCTTTTTATTGTCATTTCTTGTTTACAAACACGCAGAACCCCTCGTAAATTGCGTAGGTACTTAATACATTGTAAAAAGCAAACTCGCAGTACCTATAGGCCGCAGAGATTACTCGAACGATTAGATGTATGTCAAGGGGTAAGTCCTCCGGCCATGACGGGCTTAGCATCGAGCACCTCCGATATGCTTGCCCTAACTTACCTAGGGTACTTGCTATGCTGTATAGTTTCTGTATGAGTCATAGTTACATGCCTAGTGAGATGATGCGAAAAGTGGTTGTACCAATCGCTAAAAATAAAACTGGTGACTTTGCTGATAGCTATAACTATAGGCCCATTTCCCTGGCTACTGTGATATCAAAGGTTTTCGGCAGCATGCTTAATGCACTATTGAATAAAAGAACAACCATACATGACAACCAGTTTGGTTTCAGGGCTGGATTGTCAACTGAGAGTGCAGTATTGTGTCTCAAGCATGCTGTTCACATACTATGCAAAGCGTGAGACGTCTGTTTATGCCTGCTTCCTCGTCCTATCTAAGGCTTTTGATCTGGTTTCCTATGATGTGTTATGAAGTAAGTTAGAGCGGATTGATTTACCCACAGAACTAATAAACATTTTTAAGTTTTGGTATCGAAGCCAAGTCAACACTGTACGATGGGCTGGGGCATTGTCTCATCCGTATGGGTGGGAGTATGGGGTGAGGCAGGGGGGACTCACCTACGCTCTTCAACCTGTATGTGAACGAACTCATTGCCGAGCTCAGTAGTACCAGGGTTGGATGTTACGTAGACGGTATCAGCGTTAATAATATCAGTTACGCGGACGACATGGTGCTGCTGAGCGCGTCAATCTGTGGGTTGAGAAAACTGGTTGCCCAGTGTGAGGCGTATGCTAGGTTACATGGCCTGGCATATAACATCAAGAAGTCGGAGATCATGGTCTTTGAGGCTGGGGGTAAGAGCCCTAATAAGGTGCCACCTGTTTTACTTTATGGCACGCCTTTAAAAAGAGTCCATAAGTTTAAATATCTAGGTCATATATTAACCCCCAATCTCAAAGATGATGATGACATTGAACGGGAGCGGAGAGCGTTGTCGGTTAGAGCGAACATGCTGGCTCGCAGGTTCGCAGGATGCTCACTTTCGGTCAAAATATTGCTCTTTCGAGCCTACTGTACGTCCTTTTACACGAGCAGCCTGTGGGCTAGATATACGCAAAGGTCGTACAGCGCTCTCCGCGTTCAGTACAATAATGCGTTTAGTATGCTGGTGGGGCTGCCTCGCTTCTGTAGTGCGTCGGGGATGTTTGCGGATGCGCATGTAGATCGTTTCTACACAACCATGCGCAAAAGGTGCGCATCCATGGTGCACAGGGTGTGGGGCAGCTCCAACAGTATCCTAAGTATGATTTCGTGGCGCCTAGACTGTGTTTTCGTGGGACGCTGTTGTGCCATCTCACATGGCTTGTCGCAGCTGTGATTCACTGTTGTTTTATAGTGTCAGTTTGCTAATATATGTATTACTAACGTAGTTGTAAGTTTTACTAACCATCTTTTGAGTCATGGTTACTTGAATAAAGAGAAATTCTATAGGATTACCAATCGGCCTCATCTAGTTAAAATTACTAATTTACGTGTATATATAGTTTTTTATACCATAATATTGCTAGATTTTTCTTTCCTGCTCCTGAACAAAGGCCATTCTTTTCCGAAGTCGGTGTCGAAAAAATATAAACAATTTGTAACAAAGACACCGACTTCGGGAAAGATCGTTTCTTTTCACTATGTAGTGTTATTTTGGTGTATTTTTTTTTGTTTCAAACTGTTTACAAAATAAATATAATTTGTAATTCACCTAATCTACTCCACATAAATGTAGAGTACTCGAAACTGGTATCCAAAAAGTGAAATGGATCATCAATGAACGCTTCGGACATAGTGCGCCAGCAAGGCGGTCCCATAGGAAATTGGACCGGCCCCTACCTCTCACTATAATCCCAAAGCGTATTTATGGGCACATGTGTTCTAGTGGTTTTCTGGTAAGTGGAAAAACATCATGTTTCGTCAACGAAATGAATGGGACGTGCAAATACTTCTTAGAGTATGTGAATTAATAATGATGTTTGGTTCAGTAGGTGATTTAAAATTAATGTTATTTATTGGGTCAAAACGAGATTTACATTAAAGTCGTGACAATTTAAGAAATAGCTATAAATATACTTTATAATAATTAAACTTGAAGATGAGAATGATACTCATTGTTATAGTATACGGGTAACATAGTAATTATTTAGAATTATGATGCAGATTTTTGAATTTCTTACGTTCAAATTTATCGCGGCATGTAAAAGGAGAAAACTCATCAGACTTCTTAAATTGTCACGATTATAATAGGTATTATAGAGATAAGAAGTTTTTATGTAAGAGGTAATCGCTAAAACATTACATCCGGTTCAAAATATATTTGACTAATTTAAAGTTTCACGGAGGCTGAGTGTCATAGGCTTTCTCTCGAAAAAGTGCTCGGTTATTGTGGTATAGATCACAAGGACCGAAGCCGCAGGTCAGAGATAGACTCCTAAAAAAACCGACGAACACAGGAAGACAAATCACTACATATTATAAAATAAAGTCTCCCGCCGCGTCTGTATGCGATAAACTCAAAAACTACTGAACGGATTTTCATGCCGGGACGGTCGCTAGTAAATCTTAAAACATTTAATAGGCGTGGCGTGGCAATCGTAGCTCGCGTGCTACACCGTAGCAAAGCTCGAGCTACGCGTGGCTACGCCGTAACTGTGCTACGTGTGACGGGTGAAAACGCAGCACAATGGAGATACGGTAATGATGGAAATTGTAGAAAATACATAGTTGCCTTTTATCTTTTATTAATGCAAATCTAAAGCGTTATATAAATAGGTTAGAGGATGTTTTTGTTTGTTTACCCACTGCACGTTCTTACAATTATGGCAAGTTATATTGTTGCCGATTGCCTTATGCTACTGCTTTCTCACAGTTCCTGTGGACTTTACCACTGGATTGGAGCCGCAGGCAAAACCTACTACTACTTCATAAAACTACACTCACATAATGCTTTAAGTATGTTGAAACCATTCATATAAATTTGTCACAAATTGAAACCTAACTAGAACCCCATTTGTGTACCTCAACTAAAAAGGAATCGGACTTAAAGTGAAGTTATAAATTAGAAGGTCCGAGTACCCGCCATCCGTCACAAGGCCAAGGACCAATACGTAAAGAAACGCAATGTTACAGCTGACTGCCTCGAAATATACAGAAAAAAGATTTATAGTCATTGTAGTTTGGACCAGTCATGCGGATCATCAGATTGTGAGGTTAAATTGCTATTGCCAAGGTCAGACCTTGGATAGGGTTTTGTATTATTGTTTAGTAAGGTCCTATAATTCCAGAATAGATTACACAAATATCATGAAACTTGAACATAACCGGTGAAATGAGAGTGTACCAAGGTGAACTGCGTATACCTTTAGAGCGTACTGGCGTGATGTTGCGATTTACATGCGATTACAGGAATTGCGAGAGATTTGGCGTTATTTATTGAAGAATTATGTGTATATCTCCGAAGTTCTTCATAAGATCTTCACCAATTTAAAATGGAACTAATTTCGGAACATACACTATCAAACAAAAAGGAATTTTCAATATCCGTCCACAATTGACGGTGATATCGGTGAACAAACACAAAAAAACAACAGAAGACATGAAGTCGAACATAGAACCTCCTCCTTATTAGAAAGTCAGTTAAAAAATAAATTTCTGTGATGTCGTTGGTAACTATATTTTTTCGTTGTTGAAAGGAGGAGGTTCTCAATTCGTCGGAATCTCTTTTTTATGTATGTTCCCTGATTAACCAAAGACGCCTGAACCCATTTGGAAAATTCTTCTTTTGTTTGAAAGGGTATACTTTCTATGGTCATCAGGTCAGAATCTGATTATGTGACCCCATGGAAATCGTGGCAATCTTAAAATTGTATAGGCATGACATACAACGACATTGGTATTTTCATCAACATGGCAAGCATTTGCATTCAGGAAGTACCATTTGGTGAAGATGAACTGATGAAGAAGACCACAGATAGCCACTGGATCTTCTCAATGATAAGTATGTTTTGGGTATAAAATATCTCGAATAGATAAATGACCGTGACGAAGCAAATAAAATTTTAATAAATTATTTTAATGAATATGGTACCATCGAAGTATCTGGTGAAGAATCCGGAAGGTAGGCACCGGAACTTAGTCGTGTCGTGTTTAGGCTTGTTGAATTGTTATGAGAAGCCCTCTGGCTTTTGTAGCCAGGTTTTCATGGTAATATAAAATACCAAAACTTAGAAGAGAATATTAAAAATGCTTTTTACCAATAAAATAAACCGACTTCCAAAACAAAACCCTAAAAAACGAAAAATTACTTTCTTTTCCGAAGTCGGAGTCTTTGGTACCTATTCTGCATACTACTTCATGATGAACGCTTCAACGGTAGTCGTAATCGCCTTAGCGGTCTAATTGTAAGGAAAGAAGTATAGAATGAGTCATAATCATTTCTCAATGTTAAGAGAATTACACGAAAACCAACCAGAGGATTATAACGAAATTCTTGCGGATGAACAGTGTACATTTCAATAAAGAACAATTCAAGATCTATGATATCTATTATATATCTAAACTTCTATATCTATACTATAATAATATTATAGAATAAACATAAAAACTACTGGACTGATTTCAAAAATTCTTTCGCCATTGAAAAGCTACACTATCCCCGGGTGGCATAGGCTACTTTTTATCCCTATATTTCTACGGGAACGGGAACTACGCGGGTGAAACCACGAGGCGTCTGCTAGTTCAAAAATAAAAAGAAGGACAGTCATGAGAAAAAGCTTTATTACATTTCTATAAACCCGGTTACGGCTCCACATTCCAAATTGCCATTTCTAACTCTAGAACCCTTTACACGTAAGTTCCGCCGCAAAGAGCGTCCCGATGAGTAAGAGGTGCGCCCGCGACCGAACGCCGCTTCGGACTCCGCGCCAATTGCATTTATTTTTCTTTTTTATTACTGGGCGTCTCGCAGTTCAATCAAAAGTGATTGGATACTGCTTAACCAGGAGATCCTGTGAAGAGTTAGCTATATACCCTCCAGCCAGGCACAATTTCTAAACCTAAGCGACTACGCTGTGGGGTACCCCAGGTGGGATCGAACCTCGGCTCAGGGCGTCGCTTGGGGAACAACTATGGCTGGATTTTGATAAGTGATTTTACCATCCGTTCGGAAACCTACCTACGTGGAGAAGAACGGATAAGACTCCAATTGCATTTACACGTACACTTATAAGCTCATGACGGAGTGGCGCGTGGTATTTCGTTCACTCCGAAGTCAACGTGTGAGGGCCGCTATTGTTTTCCGTTATTCGACACCGAATTCGGAAAAGAAAGTTATTTTTCTTTTTGTAAAGAAAAGAATGAAAGAAAGAAAAAATGTTTATTTGCGATAGGCACGACGCATACCATAAAAATAACAAAAAATCTTAAATACAATAATTACAAATTATGCGTCACAACTACGCAAAACGGTCATCGCTCAGCATAATGCTGGGACTCGTGTGCGAGACAGAGACACAGCGCTAGTTTTCAGCGATAGCCGGTGTCGACTGGGTTACTCCGAACCAATGTATCCTTAGTGGGAAGTAGTAGAGTGAACAGTTTTATTTATGAATAATAAAAATAAATATATGATCAAACAATAAGAGGTAAATGAGCGTTTGAAAGTTCAGATATAAAAATGTTGTAGTGTTTTGTTTTGGAAGTCGGTTTGTTTAATTTGGTTTTTTTTTCTCTTTTTAGTTTTGGAAGGTACCTCCAAGAATTTTCCAAATCGTCCAGGTGTCTTTGAGTAAAGGGGTAAAATACCTGAAAAAATTAGTAGATACGGGAGTGAAGCCACTTGAAAACGCGAGTTTGGTATATGGGTATTTCGTTCCACTGTTTTTGTTTAGGTACTTCCCCCGAAGATACAGGTAAATGTCTAGTTTGGGGGTAACCGTCCATCCTGGTCTTGTATAAAGAAAGAAAAAATATTGATTTCCAATAAACGGCCCACACTTCAATATTAGTCATATATTTTCAATATGTGAATAAAACAACAATAATAGTAAATCATACTTATTAATCTTTGAACATCTTTGACATTCCATATTGTAGCGTGATCGCTACAAGACGCTTTGCTTTAGCCTCTTTTTAATTTGTCAAGCTTTTGAGGTTATACCACTGACCTCTATTAAACAAGTACGCTAGACTAAACATACTATATGAAATGACAGTTGATTTTTGTGCTGATTCAAAGCGCCCCGCTCGAGGTTCTCAGGAATTAAAATTGTCACATTTAGAGATAGGTTAATCAATGATATTCAAATAAACAGATATGTTATGAGCGCGCAGATTGTGAAGACTCGAATAGGTCACAATTGTGACCTTTAGTCTTTAGTTTATGTCACGCATGGCGAAGAGCGATAGGCTTTGTTGAATCAAAAAAGAAATAAAAAAATGCCTTGTGTGTATTTCGAAATTGTACCAATTATGATACCAAGGTACATAAAACAGAAGGGATCTCATACCATATGTAAGTACGCAATACGCCTTAATTTACTAATTTATTTCATTTTTTTTCCTTATATTCTGATATTTGGAGGTTAGAAAAAGATAACAACATTGGTGGTCAGAATAATGTTTGTTTACATTCACACGCAAGTGACAAACACTAGCTGTCTCTTTTTCTTGTTGGTTTTATCAAGCCATCCCGCCGTCTGAATGATGAACATTTGTTAAATTAAAATTAACGTAATTTAAAACCGTAACATGAATGGTTTTACGGGTTTTTTAATGCCGTGGCTTAATAATTTGTTTCCTAAAAATTGAAAAATATTAACACCAAGATACTTTTAAGCACCTTAAAGTACAATAAAACAAAACCCTTATGTTTCCTACGCAAATCTTCCTAAAATAACTTTGTCCTAGTCGAAAGGAACTTCGAAGGAGGAGAAGGGGAAAGAAACTGGGGAAGGAGACAAGAGATTTTCCTCAAAATATTAATTTTAATCAACAGTTCCTTAAAATTCCGGGCCTGACATGACTAAGTAATAAACCGAGGCTGCTCCTAAATATTCGTTATCAGCTGATCGCGTTTTAACGTGGGCGGATCGCGTGGGTGGCGGTTCATGATCCAGACAGATGGTACGAACTTTTCACCTGAACTACGATAACTTTTCTCCTCAACTACGACAACTTTTCTCCTCAACTACGACAACTTTTCTCCTCAACTACGACAACTTTTCTCCTCAACTACCGCAACTTTTCTCCTCAACTACGAGAATTTTTCCATGTTCCTGTGTTGATGACCACGATGTTTGGGTTTTCAATGATGCTATTTATGTATAAGGGATCTTTCTGTTTTGTAGATACGGTTTCATGACTAGACTTATTGAGCTATGCCCTGTTTCTGGTCAGTAAATTAACGCAAAATTAATGTGACAAATTGGCAAGAGCGCGTACACTAATTATACGCGCCTAATGATATTTGTTGAGTTAATCTTCAACAGCTAATTGCAATAATTTACTAACGCTTGACAATTTAGCACATTAATTCTGCGTTCCAGAGACTGAAGATACCTAGTCTTATCAATTCGGTAATTGATCAGTCGACATCTGAATCGCGAAAGATCAAGCAGAATAAGATCAGACAAATATAGGTGCTTCATTCTGGGAAAAAGGCAAATAAAAACTACTGAAGAAGGTTTTCCAACAAAGGTCACTTGAATCATTGAGATCCATATCATCCGAGGGCTGACATAAAGCAATACGTAACGTTAAGAGCTTTAAGGACTTTCTGGGTACCTACTCTAATTCGATTGTACGGTATCAGTCAGTAAAATAATACCTTTGTTTAAATCAGGTAGTACATCAGACCCTACGAATTATAGACCTATTTCAGTACTACCTACGTTTAGCAAAATATTTGAGAAATTAATTTTAGAGCAATTGCAAAGACTTTTTAATAAACATAAATTATTAAATAGCAAACGTTGCTATCAGCGCAAAAATGGCGAAAATCAAATGTCTTCATTTTGTCATCGATAATATGACCATTGCTATATGTCGATAATATGTACTTGTATGATAAAGGTCAGTGGGTTATACCTACTCTCGTATTTTAATAACCCCTATTATATGACCATTGCTTATACTACTATTATAGCTGTCAAATCCAACTTCTAAGATTGTCATGACTTTAGTCCTTTTGTGATCCCATCCATATTACAAAGGTAATTTCGGAATTTTTAAGAGACTGTGAGTTTGTGTCGGTGTTTCTTCTCAGAGAAGTAGAACTAGCAAACGACAAACTTTTCTCGTTTTAAACTAAATTTTTCTTGAACTTCAAGAATGTTTTAAACAAACACCTGCAAAAGACTTGAAGTTTATACAAAACAATTTACCTTAAATAAATATTAATCAATGGCCTTTCGGACTCAAGCATTTAATGAAGACCACGCTGGCTTTGGGTAAATAATGTACTAAGTGAAAGTAGCATAATTATGTGAATAAAATCACTCAAGATATTGCTAATTATTTTAATTAGTAAACCTCAAATTATATCCCAAAGGCGGCGTTTTTTTTAAATCACGTATACGTACATATTTTTGTTTTCTTCATTTGTAATCCTCATGAGATATTAGTATGACAGAGCGAAATCCAAGCTTTGCGGCTTTTGCAACCCTCAAATAAGGCTTACGGGGTAAAATGCCATAAGAAAGCCGTTCAAGGGTGGGTACAAGTGTGTGTATATAAGGGTCGACATTATTTTGTCCTTCTAATGTAAAACCAAGTCGGATAATTTGTATGTTGTTACCTAATTAAAGCATCTCCGTTTCAGCATGGGCAAAAATTGTTTCGCATATCCAGCAGCATAATAGGGATGATGACTAAAAAAATATTTGTAGTCCGTCTGTTAGATTTCCAAAAAATATTGGACTTTATTTGTTCTTTTGTCAAGTTAACAAAAAAATATGACTATACAGTGCGTTAAAATATGTCATGACATGCCTTATGCCTTGGTACACTTTCTACATAGAAGTTACGTCACAAGCCCTACTCCCGAACTTTGATGCACTTTATCTTGGTGAATGATGTGATGATAATTTAATCGGCAGACTAAATAGAATTTTCTGTTTCGTACCCTGTCATCATCCCTATTGCGTAAGTGAATTCGACAAGGCATAGGCTTTGACCCCATGAAAGAGTATGACAAGTTCTCTTGAAATAATTAGGTATTGCCAATCATTATTGGACGCTTTCATTGGTGAAGATACGCAATTAGGCTGATGATGTTCGAATGTCCAGCTGTTCTCCTCGCATTTCTCAACCGATTCTCCTGGATCGATAATTATATGGAATTTTTGTTGATATTTTTTTTTCAAAATGACTGTCTCAGAGCCACTAGTTATTAAATTATCTACTGAATAAATTATCCGACTTGGTTTTACATTCGATCTCACTACTTATTGCTGTAGAGTGGAGACTTGTGTTTTTTACATGTTAAGTTTTTTATGGGATTTAATATTTCGCGAACCGGAAGAAAAAAAGAAAGAAAAAATATTTAATTGCCACAAAACGACATACAAACAATACATTTCAAGAACAAGAACAGTGGTAATAGATTTTGAAAACAAAACCCTTAACGATAGTGTTAGTAGTTCTTAAATTATGCTAGAAAAGTTAAAAAAGACAAAAAAATAAATGCGAGTATAAATAATAACAGATGCTTGCCGTGGTTGTGGCAAGAAGGCTTCCACTCAGCATAATGCTGAAGACGTAACAATGGAAGGTCTCGCTCTAGGTGGACCGATGACCTTCACCCTAATTGTGTAATTTAAAAGAATAGAGCACGGTACGCTTTCCTTACATTCATTGCTTCATAATTCTGCTCAAAAATCCGTCTACTCGATAAGGTAAAACACGCAATGAATACTCTTGAGTTAACAAAATAAAAGGGAGGGAATGTGCTTCGTACTGTCAAAACGGATACGCAATTAGGGTGGTAGTTAAGGTTTCGGGAATTCAATGGATGCGAGACGCATAGGACCGATCAGTGTGGAGTTGCTTAGGGGAAGGAATATGTCCAGCAGTGGACGTCTGAATGATGAACAATTGTTAAATTAAAATTAACGTAATTTAAAACCGTAACATGAATGGTTTTACGGGTTTTTTAATGCCGTGGCTTAATAATTTGTTTCCTAAAAATTGAAAAATATTAACACCAAGATACTTTTAAGCACCTTAAAGTACAATAAAACAAAACCCTTATGTTTCCTACGCAAATCTTCCTAAAATAACTTTGTCCTAGTCGAAGGGAACTTCGAAGGAGGAGAAGGGGAAAGAAACTGGGGAAGGAGACAAGAGATTTTCCTCAAAATATTAATTTTAATCAACAGTTCATTAAAATTCCGGGCCTGACATGACTAAGTAATCAACCGAGGCTGCTCCTAAATATTCGTTATCAGCTGATCGCGTTTTAACGTGGGCGGATCGCGTGGGTGGCGGTTCATGATCCAGACAGATGGTACGAACTTTTCACCTGAACTACGACAACTTTTCTCCTCAACTACGACAACTTTTCTCCCCCAACTACGAGAATTTTTCCATGTTCCTGTGTTGATGACCACGATGTTTGGGTTTTCAACGATGCTATTTATGTATAAGGGATCTTTCTGTTTTGTAGATACGGTTTCATGACTAGACTTATTGAGCTATGCCCTGTTTCTGGTCAGTAAATTAACGCAAAATTAATGTGACAAATTGGCAAGAGCGCGTACACTAATTATACGCGCCTAATGATATTTGTTGAGTTAATCTTCAACAGCTAATTGCAATAATTTACTAACGCTTGACAATTTAGCACATTAATTCTGCGTTCTAGAGACTGAAGATACCTAGTCTTATCAATTCGGTAATTGATCAGTCGACATCTGAATCGCGAAAGATCAAGCAGAATAAGATCAGACAAATATAGGTGCCTCATTCTGGGAAAAAGGCAAATAAAAACTACTGAAGAAGGTTTTCCAACAAAGGTCACTTGAATCATTGAGATCCAAATCATGCGAGGGCTGACATAAAGCAATACGTAACGTTAAGAGCTTTAAGGACTTTCTGGGTACCTACTCTAATTCGATTGTACAGTATCAGTCAGTAAAATAATACCTTTGTTTAAATCAGGTAGTACATCAGACCCTACGAATTATAGACCTATTTCAGTACTACCTACGTTTAGCAAAATATTTGAGAAATTAATTTTAGAGCAATTGCAAAGACTTTTTAATAAACATAAATTATTAAATAGCAAACAGTTCGGTTTTACAAGGGGTCGTTCAACTACTGATGCCGACTACATATTTATAATGCACGGGAAGATAAGTGCGATGCCTTGGGAATCTTTTGTGATTTGTACAAAGCATTTGATTGTGTTTATCATGAAACGCTAATTAGGAAACTCCGCCACTACGGGATCCGGAACAGCGCTCTGGATCTTCTTACTTCATATTTGAGTGAAACGATTCAGACCGTTGACGTTAATGGAAAAAGATCACCTGGATCAATGGAAACAATGGGAGTGCCACAGGGCTCGATTCTTGGTCCTTTCTTGTTTCTTATTTATATTAATGACTTGCCTTACCTCATAAAGGATAACCATGATATATTGTTGTTTGCGGATGATACTTCACTTTTGTTTAAACTTAAACGTCAGCAGCTGGTTACTGACGATGTAAATAGCGCGATCTCAAAAGTAGTTCACTGGTTCAATGTTAATAATTTACTTCTTAATTTAAAAAAAAACCTAATGTTTTAAGTTTACCCTATCTCACGTTAGACAGGTGAAAACCGATGTGTTGATAAAGGGCGAAGAATTGAATCCTGAAAATAGCACAGTATTCTTAGGCTTCAAGCTTCAGTGGGCCCACATTTGTCCCAAATTGTCAAAAAAGCTAAGCTCCGCAGCACATGCTGTTAGAAAAATTCGTAATTTAACTGACATAGAGACAGCGCGTTTAGTCTACTTTAGATATTTTCATAGTGTAATGTCGTACGGTATTCTGTTGTGGGGAAATGCCGCCGACATCCATACTATCTTTGTTTTGCAGAAAAGAGCTTTTCGATCAATTTATAAATTAAGCCCGAGAAACTCTTTTAGAGAGAAATTTAAGGAGATTAATGTAATGACTGTGCCTTCTCAGTATATTTTTGAAAATCTTGTATATGCCCATAAAAATATAAAATTGTTTAAAAAATACTCTCTCTAATACTGATATCCATACGAGGAACAAACACAAATTTGTAGTACCTAAAACAAGACTCAAGAAAATAGGTAGCTCGTTTAGATGTCAATGTGTACGTTTTAATAATAAGCTTCCAAGCCACGTACAAGATCTAAGTCTTAATAAATTCAAATCTTTCATTACACGTAAGTTGTGCCAGAAAGCGTTTTATACAATTAAAGATTACCTTGAGGACAAAAAGGCTTGGGATTGAACTGCTCCAATTAATTTTGTTTTTTTTAAATTATATTTTGCACCGGGAATTTTTATGAGTGAGAGAGAGCCGGGTGAAATTGCACCCGGCTCCAACTTGCCGAGATGTGACCGATCCAATAACCGACCATCTTGAGTTTCTTGGCGTTACGTTGACGTCGACTCTCAATTTTGGCCCATACATTGAGGCAAAGGCTCAGCTGGCTGCCAAAAAGCAGGGGATCCTTGCAAAGGTGAGAAGGTCGCCAGAACAGCTGCTCAGCTTGTATCAAGTGCAAGTTCGATCATGCATGGAGTACTGTTCTCATCTCTGGGACGGATCTGCCAAATACCAGCTTGATGCACTAGAGTCGATCGAAAAGCGGGCCAAGAGGCTCATCGGCGATGAGACACTGGTTAAGTCAAAGCTCCAGAGCCTTGAGCATCGTTGCCGAGTTGCCAGATTGTCGGTTTTTTATCGGTTACATGTCGGGGAGTGTGCGATGGAATTGGATGATTTAATTCCACCCATCCCGTTCCATCATCGGACTACCAGAAGTACGGCGATGCGTTATCGGTACACGGTGGACATCCCACCCATACACACTAAACGTTTTGAGAATACTTTTATTATGCGTACAGCTAAGGAGTGGCAATCCCTGCCGGAGTCTGTGTTTCCCGATAGCTACAATCTAGGGGTGTTTAAGTCAAGAGTGAATAGGTTACTTCTAGGCAAGCGTGCTCCACCGTCGACCACATCATCGCTTACTATCATGTGAGATAGTGGTCAAACGCGAGCCTATATAAGGAAAAAAACAAAAAATAAATCAAGATTTTGTCTGAACGTTAAAAGAGATTGTGACCTCTGAGTTTATTTCGGCGTTTCTTCTCAGAGTAGTCAAATAGGAACGCCGACCTCATCTAGTTAAAAAATATGATCGACATGTAAAAGTGTTTGTACAAACCAACTTACAGAAATAGAATCATTTATCAGTCTTTGGTACGTCATTTTTATCTTTTTTCGAAAGTTTTTTGAACTTTTTAGTATTTTGCTCTTGAAGTCTGTTTTTTTTTTCAATTTTGATACACTGACACTAAAAAGTAAGCAAGTAAGGTACCTGAAGAAAGGACTGGCAAACAAAATACCCATAAAAACTTAATTTATTTAGTGCGTCTCGCAACCAGCGGATCCCCGCAACCTTCACCAGGTCATCGGTCCACCTGGGGAGAGGCCTTCCACGGCAACGTCTTCCGGTTCGCGGCCATCTGTTCTGCTAGCAATGAGCCCTGTCCATTGCCACTTAAGTTTGGCAATTCTTCGGGCTATGTCGGTAACCCTGGTTCTCTTGCGGATCTCTACATTTCTGATTCGATCACGCAAGGATACTCCGAGCATAGCCCTCTCCATTGCCCTTTGAGTGACTGTAAGCTTTCTGATAAAGCCCATTGTAAGCGACCACGTCTCAGAGGTCACATGAGTTGAAATTATCAAGAAAGCTAACAATCGACTCATGAAGAAGATGAGAATTTAAATGTGTCACACAGCTTTTATCTCTTTTTACCGATACCGGAAGAGAATGGGCACACAGAAACAAGAAAATCAGTTTCTGATATCATAAAACCAACGAGACCTTACAGCTATAATCATAGATATAGTATGTACAAGATATACAGAGTCAGATGAAAAGCGAAACCAAAAAAAATAATCTATGTGTGTGAATTGTCCATGTGTTAGTAAAACAAAGTGTTGTTAAAAAGTTCATGTTCAGTATCGATATCGATACTTTGTGAACACAATCAGAAACACGATTAGAGGATTGTTAGATATATTGAACTGTAATCAGTGCTGGGCAAAATACCCAAATTACAAAATACTATCCCGCATGTATTTTAAATACAAAATATTCGTAAGTGTGTGTCATGTATTTTAAAATATAAAATACGTAATACAGCATTTTAACTATTTTATTTAAAATATAAATTACAAAAGAAAACTCGATGATCCATCGTGACATTCGTACTAATAAACTTAATTAATACACAGAAGTTTCGTGAAAATAACTGTTTTGAATCAAAATGACGATTGATAAGGTACTTGAGAATTTGATTTACGCGGTCGCCGTTTTGCTTTCGAAAGCTATCGAGCGCTATTTTCTGCAAAACGCATAAGATCGCTAAATGTGTTTTGAAACCAAAAGTATTTGAAAAACTAACTACAAAATACCGCAGTGTGAGGTATTTGAAATTGACGACACGGTTGGCGTTGTTCGGTTGAAACATAAACATAAACTATGTAAACAGTCCTCATATTTAACACTTTATATAATCTTTTTTACTTCATACCCAGACACATACGTAACGAGCATCATAGACAGTTGCGACAAACTATTAGTATGATCAAATACCACGTCATTGCCAAAACCAATTTAATTTTTTTTATATATACAGATTATTATTTACACAACAGAAAAATTAGCTGATGTCCAGAGCACTGATGTATTCTAGACACTGTAAAACTAATAAATGCATCAAAACTTCAAACATCTCAAAGCTAAAAAACTTTCCGAATCATTTTGAAGGCTAATATAATAAACATGCAACTTAAAGTACAGTTTAGATAAACACGTCATCTTCTCAATCCTAACTTAAACGACGGCGACGTTGAACTGGTGGATGCTAAGCTTCACAGCTTGGCTCATCGCCGCAAGGTTGCCTGCTTTTCGGTCTTCTACAGACTATCTTTCGGTGAGTGTGCTCAATAACTCCAAGACCTCATACCCCCGCCCCCTTCTACCATCGGACATCTAGACGCACTGCAAGTTACCATCCTTACTTTGTTGTCATTCCACCAATTGGTGGAAGCGCTTGGTCATCCTTAATAATGCGCACAGCGAATGAATGGAACTCACTACCTGCGACTGTGTTTCCGAACGCATTCAACCCGAATATCTTCAAAGTAAGAATAAACAGGCTTCGTCGGGGTAAGCTGACTCCATCGTTGACTCCGTCTCTGTCACCTATGACCTAGACTAGAGTCAAGAACAAACCCATCACAAATAAAAAATAATAAAAAATAACAAACATTGACTAAATAAGTTTGTATTCATGTCATGATGTTACTAAAAAACGATTAAGTTTTTATCGATACTCATGACGTCACCGTTTTGTCAAGCCCTAGCGCAAACAAACAATTTACTTTTTTACAAAATATTTTCGCAATTTCTGTTTAAATATACGAAATATACATATATAAAACAATGGCAACCAATATACTATTGTAAGAATCTTTTTCTGAGCCGATAACTAGCAGAAATTTGTCAAAATGTGGTTCGAAACAATCCACGGCCAAAATTGTAATTACATATGAAACGTGTATTTATTGGGGTTATTTCGCTTTGTATCTTCACATTCACTCACAGAACAAGCCATCATAGTTGCATAATTAATATTATCAATTTATATCTTAAGATTATTATTTAAATGCACGAAATTCACCGCCGCGTATAACAGACAGGACGCTAGGGACTCTTACTCGCGAAAAAAATGACATATCGGTACATCATTCACTCTCTCTTTTTCTCTTGGGCGGTTTGTACTTGATTAGGATTTTTCGCTCGCACGCTTCGTGTATCTTTTTGCGTAGCAAAAAAAAAACAAAATCTATGGCTACAACACTTTACACGTCAAAATATTTGCACCACAGACTATAAAATAACAGTGTTACTTTAATTACAGTTAACCTTTATTCATAAACGGTGCTACTGAGATAACCAACCAGGATCATTATTTCACGTCAGGCTGCATATCGCTTGTTTATAGGCATTTACAGGCTTATTAAACAACGTGATAGGCATCTTATACGCTTCCTTGCGAGAGTAAATCAATGCCCTCGGAATAGATCTGAAAAACATTGCCCAGGAAAGTATTTTTTTAGTAGTGATAGGAGTTCCAATAAAATAGGGACTTGGATATCTTTGTTTATAAGACAGTATATAATTTAGTTATATATCTTTATTTTTCTGAAACGATACTCCTTTGTTAGAATATTTTTTAATAAATCAGAAACATGATTAAGGCCCAGGATTTTGATCGCCAGTTAACTCACTCCATGGTTAAATATGCTAACCACTGGTTTCAAATGTTGGTGGCTGTTATGTCTTAATTAACGGCATCAGCTCATGAATCAAGAATCAGCACTGTCAGCAATACACATTTCTTATCGGCAGATGACAGATAATTATCGTGATTGTGTGGTGAAACCTATACTTCATAAAACATAGCTTGATTTCTGCGACAGCTGTCAGTATCAATGCAATAACAATAGCGCTTGACAGGCTTACAATAACGTATAAGTCAGTTTGACATAATTCGCAGAGCTCAAGCTATCTTTTATGATGGGATCTTTGTCTATTATAGTCATAATAGACAAAGATCCCATCATTATTCAACAACTGGTGATGTTATACCATAACTAACTCATAAGTCAAAGATAAACGCTTTCAAGATCCACAAAATTAAAAGGCAAAAGTAACATCACAAATAGGGATGTCGAAAGTGAAAAAATATATCGATATATCGATGTATCGATATTTATAAAAATATCAATATCGACCTCGATATATCGAGGAAAAAATATCGATATATCGGTCCGATTTTCAGAGTTCTTTTTTTTTTGTTTTTTTGTTGGAAGTAGAAATTTTTATACAAAATGTACATTATTTTAATGTATGAGAATCTTAATATAAACGAAGGTATTTTAATCGTTATTCCTGTTTAATAGGCAAAATTTGAAAATAACAAAAACTAAATAGCAATCTTCTAAAAATATTAGAAGATGACACGCACCACACACACACAACGCAAAAGAACTCACATTTGAAAGTGAGTAACGAGTGACTGCCTCCGCGGCCGCCACATACACACATACGGAACACTAACAAAACATTATCACATCACACATCATCAGCCTATTAATGTTCCCACTGCTGGGACACAGGCCTCCTCTCTGTGAGAGGGGATGGGCCATAATCCACCACGCGGGCCCAGTGCGGGTTGGTGGATGTCACATGTCTTCGATTTTTTAGTTCTAGGACATGACGGTTTCCTCACGATGTTTTCCTTACCGTTTTTGAGAGCAGTGGTGATGAAATAATTTACAAAAAGTAAAGCGCCTGCCTGGGTTCGAACCCACAACCTACAACTTGTAAGTCGCGGCCGATATCATTGGGCCACCACTGCTCTCACAAAACATTATAGTCATAGACAATACAGTAATTTTCCGTTCGTTCCTATCTGTTACGGTTTTGAATTCTGTTAAATATTCTGCTAATAAATTAAATTAGAAAAAAAATATCGTTTTTGATACGTTTTTCGATATTGAATATTTTGTATCGATATATCGATATATCTGATGAAAATATATCGGCTAAAAATATCGATATATCGAATCAAAAATATCGATATATCGATGTATCGATATTTTTTCGACAAGCCTAATCACAAACAGCCTTTGTTGTGCAAAGTGCAGCAGTTGTCAAATATGTCAGGTCCATTTACGTTTAAATTAACTGATGCCTTTATTACAGTTTATTTAACATCTGCTGGTGAAGGAGTCGTGTCAAAAACCACTTATACCGAACAATGTATCCCTATTTCCCGTGGCGGGAACGCCGCCATTAGCATGTTTGTTGTGTATAATACCTCTGACACGACATCCTGACGTGGCTTTTTACGTCAAACACAAGTTTATTTAGCGCCAGGTTGCAGTTCAAGCGGGAAGGTATGGGAGTGGCTGTTTGACATTTATTTAGCCTCAAAGCAATAATTTAAAAAAAATCAGCAATACCTTTTCTTTTTAATAGCATAGAAGAAAAACAAAATCAAAGTAAAGTTCTGTAGTTGACATTTATATTGAATTTAGAAAAAAAAATGTAGTAAATAGGTCTTAAAACGAATTTGATTTTCGTAGATAGGTACCTACATACATTAAAATTCCAAAGAAAATCACCAGCGTTAATCGTGAATCTACATTCAACATAATTATTTCCGTTAACTTTAATTTTGCTGAAACTCATCAAGCCTGATCCGAATTAATCCAAAAGTAAAATGATTTTCACAGCTGTCCGCCTATATTCATGGTTATTAATAAGTTTGGTATATTTCCTTTGTTTAAAGGTCGCGGGATTCCGTATAATGCTGAATGCGCAAGACTAGTTGTTGTGGCTATGTTTGGAGGAGGCGTATGTCCAGCTGCGTCTACTGCAAGACATAAGCGGGAAATTGACTAGACGAACTTCATGCTTGAGGCATAGGTACCTCCTGTCCCTAGAAGAGACAGAAAATAAATTTCGGAGCAGGCTTATCGATGAACATGCGTAATAGCCGGCACCAACTTTTATCCAAACTTCGGACGGATAATTTAAGGCAACAATTACATTAAGCATAATAATATTGTGAAAATGATCTTTAAAATTAATTCAGGTATCCTTGATGGGGGGGCAGGGGGCGGGGGAGGAGGCTTTAAACCTTACGGAACGCGAGGTATTTGGTAAACTCGGTATTGAAAATAGCACCTACGCTACACGCTCCTTTTTCGTTGCCACCTCAGACCAATCATTTTTATTTGGACTGAGGTTGCCACCTGCCTCTATTAATATGCTTTTTAATATTCTGTGCCTACCTATTATGTATATAGATGTTGATACCTATACTTAGGTATTATAGGCTTAATCTACCCACTATCTTCTACCGCTCTACACTACAGCTGCCAAATATATCTATCTAGGTTTTTATGCGAAGCTCTTTAATTTGAAGAGTTCACACAATTTAGAATTTCCTAAAATTAGAATATTGTAACAAAGTAGTCGGTAGGAATGCACATATAAAGTCTGAATAGCTTTTTGTATTGAACTTATATTAGTAACATTATTATCTCCAGTCTATGCAGCTGACGTCTAGACTTCTATTGTAGGTAAAAGGATTTGAATATAAAGTACAAATAAGTGTACCTTATTTGTTATTGTACTTCTTTATTTAAGAACCCTGAAAATAAAATTTCTTCTAGAATTTTCAAATAAAATTTAGCAAAAAGTTTGCACACATTTCACTGTTAATATAAAATCAAATACCCATCCAAAGACTAACCTTGCTAAGTGTTGCTTAACCTGTGTTCGGTCACCTATACAAAAACAAGAAAACCAAAAAAAAAGTGGTTACCCATCCAAAAATCGTACTTAAAACATGACTTTCCATAGCCTACTTTAAATCATAACATATTTATGCGCTATCCTGGAATATAATAGTTTCAAAGCACCTACTGGGTTTTGATATACACCAGCCCTCTGAGGTGAGGAGGTCACGTGGTGTCGTTTTTGAGATAACATTAGTTCTATTTTTAAAGAGGTTTACTTACTTTTTAGTTATGGGCTTAGTAAGAAAACTAAACGACATGAGTCGTTTATAATACAACAAAAATGTAAATGCTAGTGACAGCGTTAGTGTGAGAATAAAAATAATACAGTTTGACAATATTCCTTGTGATTTCGTTAGTTCCAATTAAAGCCACCAGGCTACTAGATCTGGCTGCATTATACCTGTTTTTTTTGACAGATTGAATTGACGAGAAATAAATCGAATATGTTTTTGCATTTTACGAAAAAAAGCGACATACGTCCTCCTAGCAACGCCATAAAGCAATCACTGTCGAATTGCACTAGGTGGAAAGAGAAGTACGATGGAATTTGTATGGGTTTTTTTTTTATAAAATACAATGATATGAATTACTTAAAAATAATGAATGAAACTTCAAAATATACGACAATGAAGTTCTGCGTCCTGTTATGATACATTATTGTTGTTAATTGTACAAATGTACGCTAGTCAGTATTACCGGAAAAAGATTTTGAAGATCACGGTAAGAGGTTACTTTGCCATTAAATTGTATCGAGGTTTTTCTGCGTAAACGTGTTTCGGCCACAACAAAGTTTTCGGAAATATGATCAAGATTAACATATCTTTTTTCCGCTGCCACATCTTCAATAATTTTGGCAAAAAAATGTTTAAAAGAATGCCTATTTCGGTAATTCGGCCCCTTAAGTAAAGGTTGCACACATTGTAACAACTAATAATATTGTTATATAGAATAACGACATCTAGTGTCAAAGACGTGAATCTCTTACTAGCTTTATTTCTTAATTGTAATTGCTTCTAGTGCAATTTTGTCAAATGGCGCTACTGTCGGTTGAAATATACTAAATTGATTAAAAATAAGTAAATATGAATTGTGTGTAATAAATATATATTATAATAAAACACACAATTCAATTTATAAATAAAAACGACAAGTCTAGTAACTATGATTATAACTATGGGTCGATAAACGCTCAATGTCTATGGCTGACAAGAGTGACATTCCCTTTCCATTGCTAATTCTAATTGAGGAGGTCACGAAAAATTCCTATAAGAAAAAGTTGATCTAATCAATCAAAATGACTCGGAGGCGACAGGGAAACAGCCCTAAATATAAAAATGTAATGTGTCAGCAAGCGCTGTGAGTATTAGTTGAAATTAATTATATTTTCATACTTGTGGAACATGTGCTTATATGATGCTAATCCTGCATTTTTCCCATTGACAGCGCTCATTAGGATTAATTTTAATTACACATTCAATATAATAAATATGGTCAACTACCAATAAGAGCGACAGTTACAGTGTTCAACAACAGGATCCGAATACCCATGATATTTTGATCGGTGAGAAACTGGACGCCAACTGCACAGAGGAACGGTGCTGAATGAGATATCATACATCTGGTACTATGTTTTAAGGGTATATTATAGCCCATATACAAGTAAGTGTCATATGTATAAATTATGAAGCTGTAGTGCTGCTGAAATTAATATTAAACTAGTTGACCAAATAGAAAGACTTTTACTTCTGTCGACCCTCATGCAAAATCATCCCTGCAATTGTCTCATCCTGATCACCTACCCCTGAGTTAGCTGGTGAGTAGGAAGAAAATTTTACCTTACATTGTACGCCCAACGTGTCGCATGAAGCTTGATAGAGGTACTTAACAAACTTACAATTTGTACGACCAATGTGTCGCATGTAGTTTGATTGTAATACTTAACTACTTATTTTGTGTCTAGTAGTTATAACTTAAATACTTAAGAACTTAACCAAACTATAGGTTAACTTCATGATTGCTTAATTTAAAACTTAAAATAACCAAACATTAACATTATATATTTTTTTATAAGTGCGGTTATAGTCACATGTTTATTTAAAAACTATAAACCATTTCACTGCTAAATGTTTTGTTAAATTTAATATAAAACACTCTTATTTAACATAGTTATTGTAACTGTTAATTAGGTTTAAATATATAAATGGAACAAACAATTGTTTTGTTCAACATGCATAAAGCATAAAGCTTTATAAAAAAAGCATAAAGCTTTATACTAAAAAAAAACAAAACTTATATAAATATATAAACTTATATATATATATTATATATAAATTTAAAAGTGGGGTTATAGTCACATGTTTATTTAAACTATATACCTTTCCACCAGTGAATATTTTGTTTTACAGTTTAGAACAAAAAAGTGTTTTGTTCAACATGCTTATAGCAACTTTGTTTGACTATCTTCATAAAGAAGAATTAGTTCATATACTTAAATGTTATTATGTTTCAACAGATCATAAAGCAACTGGAGATGTGATACGCAAGCAGTATCGTTTCCTGCTTGCGAAACAGGAAACGATATCATAGTGGAAGCATAAAGGAGATGGATTATCCCGCACATATGTTGTCTGATGAGGTACACTTGTGTTTGGAAACCTGTTGCTGAGCTGTTCATTTAAAATAAAGAGGAATTCAGGAGATACTTTTACAATTATATGTATCGTAGCTCGCTTTAAACATTACTTAATGAGAATTTCTCTAATAATTATTTTCACACTTGATTATTTATACTAAAGATAAATATAAATTAATTTCTAAATTCTTTTGGAAGATATTGATGCCAAAATAAAATGTGGGACATCTATACTAACTATTTCATTATGATCCTACTGGCGCCCAATCTTAAAATAAATAAAATAAACAATTTGTAGTGACTTATTAGGATGTATTTGCTGTGTCAATTAAAAGAAGCACAATTTTATAGTATATTCTAATTGTTATGTTGATTTCTTCCTATACGGAATGCAACACGCAATACTGTTATGGAAATACTAGTGTTTCTTGTACACAAAATTACCTAAATTTGTACATGTGATCAACGCTTAAACTTATTAGGTCTTTTTTTTTCTGTGTCAACTAAAAGAAACACAATGTGGTATTTATTATACTCTGATCACTATAGTAGATATGTAATGTTGTTTCCTATACGGAATACAATACATAATGCTATGGTGAAATTTTAATGTTTCTAGTACACGGAATGCCTAAAAGTGTCCATGTTAACAATGATCCTCAATTGATTTAAATACATTAATTTAAAATATGAAGATTCTCTAGTTATAATCATTGTTGTGTTAATTAACTTAATATTTACACATAATTCAATAATGGAGGTGCAAAAATTTATAATTGAATATTTGCACGGAATTCAATAATGGAGGTGCAAATATTTAATTAAGAAAGGGATGAATGAATGCTGATAGGGTATAAGGATTTTTTTCTAAATTAATGCGTTAACAGTCATTTAATAACTGGGTATGTATATGGAATGATGAAAGGAAACACAATGATGCAAAAACTTAGTAGTATTCTGAATTATAAAACTTAACTAATGTAGACATTTACCTACATCTATACAACGGATAGGTGCTCAATGTAACCCTTGCTGATTATATGTATTATCCTTTATCTATACAATTAATGGGTACTTAATGTAATATTTGCTTATTTAAAAGGCAATGTTACTTTCTGTTGCGAATCTTAACTTGATTTAGTACTTGTCTACATTTACTTATATACATTTGAACAACTTGATACTTAAAACACTTGCCGATTTAAAAAAAGCAGTGTTTCTGTTGTTTATAAAACTTAACTTGATTAGTTATTGGTCTAAACTTAAAAATAATAAAAGGTTAAATCTCTTTTGAGTATAGCCTGACTCTTAAACATTTAACATATCTAAATGCTTGATGAATCAAACATTAACTTAAATAAACTTAGTTTATGGCATAACTAGCAATTAAACTGACTACTTGGCGAAACTGACTCTTTGATCATGACGTAGACGTCATACCCTACCCGAAACTCACCACAAACAATATCGTTGTGGTGGGGATCCGGACCAAAGCCTGGGAAATCGCAGTAGTCTCCTATTACTTTGAGCCAGACCAACCCATAGAGCCATACTTGGACCAGCTGACCCGGATCAAAGCGGAAGTGGCCACCGGTAGATTTCTGTTGGGTGGCGACGCTAATGCGAAGAGTGCCTGGTGGGGCAGCAACAAGGAAGACCCCAGAGGTGAGGTCATGTCTAGCACCCTGGATGAGTTAGAGCTTCAGGTACTGAACACTGGTGACGCTCCCACCTTTGACACGGTCAGGGGTGGTCGAGCGTACAAAAGCCATGTGGACGTCACGGCCTGTTCGCTCGGCCTTTTTGACCTGGTGGACGGCTGGCGGGTAGATACAGGAGTTACGTCCTCGGACCACAATACGATTTTATTCGATATAAAGGTTAAAAGAGACAAAGGGATTTAACAATAAACATTGTTAGAACTACAAGAAAATATAATACACGGAAGGCATACATCTGGTACTATGTTTTAAGGGTATATTATAGCCCATACACAAGTAAGTGTCATATGTATAAACTAGCACTCCGCCCGCGACTTCGTTCGCATGATTTTGTATTTCATTCAATTAAATTATGTGCAGTTAGTGAAGGCGATCAAAAATAAGCTACTTTTAAATCAATAATAAATGGGCTATCGTAGATATCTACGGTTTAAGTTAGGATTTAGAGAACAAAGAACCTCCTCCTTTTTGGAAAGCCGGTTAAAAATCTTATTCCTTGGGCAATAATAAATTGCCATCATTAGTTTTTCAGAATTACCCCCAGAAGATGTTATAGGTGTGTCAACGGTTTTTTGAAGAATCTTACGGCACTAAGATGACCTCTTCCTCGATTTGGAACTACCGAGCTGGACCGTTTGAACAGTGCTGTTTGACGGAGATATCGGTGAACATACACAAAAAATTATTAAGTACCTTACTAAAGGCAAATTGCCTATTAGGTCCACCTAAAAAAAATGAATAACAAAAAATATATTTTTAAAAAAAATACTACCGACATCCAACTAAAAACACTACAAAGTGAAAAATAACTTTCTTTTTCGAAGTCAGTGTCCATAACGAAAAAAATTGGTACCTACCAAAGACACCAACTTCGAAAAATAGATTTATTTTTCACTTTGTAGTGTTTTTAGTTGGAGGTCAGTAATATATTTTTGTAAAAAGTTTTTATACAATTAAATGTCTCTTTAAAGGTTGAATTTCCAAAACTCCTTCCTTAGTGCTCACTTACATCATTAAAATAAGCTATGTGTAATTAAATACTTCAAAAATCTTGAAGCCAACCCCTAAATAGTATTTTGGGGATAGTTATGAAAAACGAATAACTAATAGCAACCCACATTATTTATTAAGGTTAGTATTTGTGCAAAATTTCAAGTTTATTAAACCAAGATCTTCAACACCCACCTAATCATATTTTAGGGGTAGTTTCGAACTTTTTTTAACTATTAATGATATCCTTTATTATTTACTTACGTTAGTATTTGTCTCAAGTTTATTAATCCAAGAATTGATTTTCCGTATAAACTTTAACATCCCTTAAATCGTATTTTAGGAGTAGTTTTGAAAAACTTGTAATGACAACCTTTACTTTAAAATCAATAAAAAGTATAAAATATTTGCTGTTAGTATTGATGCCAAGTTTCAAATATATAAGTCCAACAAATTGCCATCTTTAACCTCTATTAGGGGTAGAATTTCCGGAAATCAATAAACTCATTTTTTTTTTTTTTAATCAAGAGCATAAACCAACTATTTCAGATATTTTAACTTCCAAACCGAAGAAATTTCATATAAAGTTTCAACCCCTACTTTATTCTCCTTAGGGGTAGAATTTCTAAAACCTAATAATTACATGAATTCTTTTTATCAACTCCAACTCTAACTTACAAACTATAGAAATTACATACAAACTTCAAACCCCTTTTTAGCCCCGTTAGGGATGGAATTTCCGGAAATAATTACACTCATTGTTTTTTAATAAATCAGGAGCGAAAACCTACAATTTTAGATGTTTAACCTTCCAAACCGATGAAATTTCATATAACGTTACAACCCCTATTTTATCCCCATAGAGGTAGAATTTCCAAAAAATAATTAATGCATGGTTTTGTTTTATCTACCTAGAGATTAAATCTGAAATTTCACGTGTCCAACTTTCAAACTGTTGAAATTGCATACAAACTTTCAACCTCCTTTTTACCCCCTTAGGGGACAAATTACCGAAAATCATTTTTTTTTTATGAACCAAATGCGTAAATCTAAAATTTCACGTGTCTAACTTACAAACTGAAGAAATTACATATAAACTTTCAACCCTCTTTTACCCCCTTAGGGGTCGAATTTCCATAAACCAACAAATACATTAATTCTTTTTACAAACCAAAAGCGTAATTCAAAAATTTCACGTGCCCAACTTACAAACTGTAAAAAAATCATACAATCTTTCTACCCCCTTTTTACCCCCTCACTGGTCGAATTTCCAAAACCCAATATATGAATTAATTATTTTTATCAACCAAGAGCGTAATTCTAAAATTTCACGTGTCCTACTTACAAACTGAAGAAATTACATTCAAACTTTCAACCCTCTTTTTACCCCTTTAGGGGTCGAATTTCCATAAACCAACAAATACATTAATTCTTTTTACGAACAATAAGCGTAAATCTAAAATTTCACGTCCCCAACTTACAAACTTTAAAATAATCATACAAACTTTCAACCCCCTTTTTACCCCCTCACTGGTAGAATTTCCAAAAACCATTATATGAATTAATTCTTTTTATCAACCAAGAGCGTAATTCTAAAATTTCAAGTGTTCATCTTACAAACTGTAGAAATTACATACATACTTTCAACCCCCCTTTTACCCCCTTAGGGTTGGAATTTAGAAAAACCAATAAAGACATTAATTATTTTTATCTACCAAGAGCTTAATGTAAAATTTCATGTGTACAATTTGCAAACTGTAAAAACTTCATACAAATTTTCAACCCCCTTTTTACCCACTTAGGATTCGAATATCCAAAAACTAATAAATACATTAATTATTTTTATCAACCAAGAGCGTAAATCTAAAATTTCACGTGCCCAACTTACAAACTGTAGAAATTACATACAAACTTTCAACCCCCTTTTTACCCCCTTTGGGGTGGAATTTCCAAAAATCCTTTCTTAGTGCTCACTTACGCGATTTGAGGAATCTTTCTGCCAAATTTCATTCTTCTAGGCCTAGCGGTTTAGGCTGTGCGTTGATCGATCAGTCAATCAGTCAGTCAGTCAGTCAGTCAGTCAGTTTCTTCTTTTATATATATAGATTATGAAGCTGTAGTGCTGCTGAAATTAATATTAAACTAGTTGACCAAATAGAAAGACTTTTACTGCTGTCGACCCTCATGCGAAACCCCTGAGTTAGCTGGTGAGTGGGGTGAAAATGCTACCTTACAACATGTCACTGTTAATATAAAATCGATAGCGACATTAGTTTTTTTTTTTCGTTTATAAATGGCTCCCGCACGGACCCGCACAGACGCTGGACTTCATATTATCGATGACAAAATTAAGGCATTTGATTTCTGCCATTTTCGCACTGATAGCAACGTGACATAACGTGAGCGTCCATGGAACTAATATTAGAGATGGGACATAGCCTTCGGTAAAAAAATACTTTTACGGACTTTATCGATCGTGAAAATAATTTTATACGTAAGAAAAAAAACCCAGTGCCTTTTATTATGATGATTTTTTTAGTAGATTAACTGAAAAATATTTTCAGTCAGATTGCCAGCTATAAACTAGTAGATATCGTGCTAGTAAAGTTATAGCGCATTACTGTCATACCAGTGATATTTAAATATGGGATAGGCTAACAACTTATCCTTAAAACTAGTATATTTGAGCAAGTATTTCCTTGCTCAAGTATACTAGTTAGTTAATACTTACAATAGTTCGCATTCACTCGGTTGGCGCTAGTGAATAGTCCCGGGAAATCCCGGAACCGAAAGTACCGGGAAATCCCGGAAGTTAGCGTAGTTTTTGGAACCGGAATTTTCAAAACCAGATCCCGGTTCTTTCGGTACTTTCGGGAAAAGATACTTCGCGTTTAAAATATTTCTAATTTGAGCCTAAGGCCGGGACTCCACCAAAGCGGAGATGTGCGGAGAAGTCCAAAGCGGAGAGGAGATGTTTTTTAAACAACCAATAGAATTTCGTTATTCACACATCTTTCGTCTCCGCTTTAGACTTCTCCGCACATCTCCGCTTTGGTGGAGTCCCGGCCTAAAGCCTGACCGCTTAAAGCGTGGAATACACTTGCTACCTAGTAGTACAAGAGCATGCTGTGCGAGGAATAAGCTCGGCAAATCAGCACCAATGAATGTGTCGCTTCTAACAAAGGTTCTGACGATGGCTGGGATGCCGTGGAGGTATTGGAATCAACGATCTAATTTCAAAGTTTAAAACCGTTATCAATTTATTCAGAAAATCACTAACAAAAAACGACAACATACTGCAAAAATATGTAATTCTTTCAAATATTCTGGAGTGGTTTCTGAAACTTCGTATGTGCATAGTGAGGGCATTAATTGATGTGGAGTCTGATATTTGTTTTACTGGCACTTGGCCCGTGACTTCTTTCCCGTGATCCGTATTTTATCCTACAGATTAAACTTAAAAGTTTCAACCCCTAAAAGGTTGAATTTCCAAATATCCGTTCTTAGTGCTCACCTACACCATACAAAGAAGCCAGGTAGATACAGTAAAATTCTTAAAAAATATTTAAAGCCCTCTAAACCGTATTTTTGGAGCAGTTTAGAAAAACTTATAATGAAAACCTTTACTATTTATTTAGGTTAGTATTTGTGCCAAGTTTCAAACATATAAAGCTAAAAATCCACCTTTTTACCTCCTTAGGAGTAGAATTTTCAAAAACCAATAAAACCATGAATTCTTTTTATCAACTAAGAGAGTAAATCTTTAATTTCAAGTGTCCCACTTAAAAGCGTAGAAATTTCACACAAATTTTCAACACTCTCTTTACCACCTTAGGGGTGGAATTGGCAAAAACCAATAACTATATGAATTCTATTCTTTTTATCAACTAAGAGCATGAATCTAAAATTTCACGTGTCCAATTTACAAACTAGAAATTTCATACAAACTTTCAACCCTTTTACTCCCTTAGGGGTAGAATTTCCAAAAATCCTTTCCTAGTGCGCACTTACGTCACTTGAGGAACCTTCCTGCCAAATTTCATCTTTATATGTCAAGCGGTTTTTGATATTTCTTTATGAGTGAGTGACCGTTTGCTTTTATATATTTAGATAGATTGACATTATTGATTATTGAATTATGATTATATTAGTACTTGACATTATCGATTATTGAATTATGATTATATTAACAATTTTGGAAGCGTTATGCATTATCCGGCGAGATGCGACACTGTTGACTGCAGAAATAGCTGTAAAATACGCATTAAAGAAATTTTCCACCATAAATACCATTATAGCCGCAAAAATATGCTGAAAATCAGATACCGACCACGTCGACTGCCGGAAATATCAAATTTAACATATTTGCAAAACCCTGTACCCTTTTATAAAAGCTTCCTTAAAGTATCGAAAGGTTCTTTAATACAGAACCGGTTCTGCATTCCCTAGTTGGCGCCCATCAAATTCGTGAAGGGAACATCATTCATACAAATATTTGCGTACGAATGAGATGGATGATAATTAACAACGGACGTATTTCAAGCTCTCATCACTGAGATCCTGTCTCTGTAGTGTTAAGGTGCAAATGAGAGTGACATTGCACTCTAGCGTGGTGAAGACTTATATCAGTTTTTAACTCTTCTTCAGATGCAGATATAAATTGTTTGACTTCAAAATATTTGTTAATAAAATTATAATTATCATGATATTATTCCAGAATTAATTCCAGTCACAGGAACGTGGTGATTGGTACGAGTACAAGAAGAGAGAGGCCTGTGCTCAGCAGTGGGTGAAGTCGGGCTGTTGATGATCATGATGATGATTCCATAATTTAGTATTACACATTGCTTTTGAACATATTATAACTGATTATTAGGCTTTATTATAACATTCATCACCAATACCAATATGAGATATTTAGTTGCAACATACTATGAGAAGTCAATACAGTAGATGAGTGATACGCCATGCCAAGTCTACTATTTTGATATTAGTGAAATTTAAAAATATCACTAATACTGATATATTAGATTAAAAAAAAAATTGTTACAATATTATAATATTTCCAGGCGAATATAATTATTATTACCTAATCTTAAGAAATATAATTTTGGTTGAGATATAATACAAATTTAGAGATAGGTTAATACCGTATCTCTAAATTTGTATTATATCTCAACCAAAATTTGAAGTGGTGAAGGCGAGCCAGCTATGGATTTACAGAAGCTAGTAGCGAATAGATGTCGAGTACATACATACTAAACTTACGAACCTATCTAGTACTTAATCTATAGTTGCCAAAAATATGAACAGTGACTTAAATAGAGCAAATTAAATGTTTTTGAATTTTATGAGAACTACTGATGTTTCTCCACCTTCCAGTTATCCTCAAAAAGAAGTGGCATATGATCGCAATGATGACTTAAGCATCTAATAATCGCTTATTAGCATACGGCCACGAACACGGCTTTTGCCTGATGTACCTATCGATACTTTTGACTCAATATCATAAGTACATCACTAGTGTGGTGGTCTTAACTCGGATTCTATGTCTTTCCCTAATTAATTACTCCAGCGTTATCAATCCCAGCTGTGGAGTACATTTTTATCTGTTTTACAATATGTGGGAAGTATTTTATTTTTATCGCTTTTTGCCTTTGTTTTTTTTTCTCTTTGTTTTACCTCCCAGATGTAGTAGCAACCCTTCATATATATTAATGGAATGGAAGGGATATTAATATACAATCAGAGCATATACCACCAGTGTATCTCAACGGGGTATCTTTGAGTCGGGTCTCTCAGTTTAGGAATTTGGCATATTGTGACCGAAACCATGCATGATGACGCAGAAATTGAGAGAGAGCGGAGAGCATTTTCGGTGCGCTCTAACATGTTGGTTTCCTCGAGGTGTACAGCACAGGTAAAATAACTTTGTTCAGAGCCTATTGACAAAGTTTTTACACCAGCGTCCAATGGACCAGCTACACGCAGCGGGCCTACAATGCCCTCAGAGTTCAATATAACGACGCCTTTAGGGTTTTGGTGCGACTACCTCGATTTTGCAGTGCCTCGGGCATGTTTGCTGACGCGAGGGTGGATGACTTTTACGCTAATACGCGCAAAAAGTCAGCCTCACTAATTCGCCGAATTCAAGGGAGTGGCAACGGAATCCTGTGGATGATTGCCGACAATCCAAATTTGGCAGCTTTGGTAAGGCTTATCAGGCTGCGTGTCACTTGATTATTTATGTTTTTATTAAATAATTTATTTTAATATTATTTCCATTTTAGGTAATTTTAAATTATTTATCTCAATTTAATTTTAAATTATTTATTTCAATTTAATTTTAAATTATTTATTTCAATTTAATTTTAAATTATTTATTTCAATTTAATTTTAAATTATTTATTTCAATTTAATTTTAAATTATTTATGATTGTTTTCATTTTCATTTTAATTTATTTTTAATCATTTATTTCAATACAATTTTATTTGAAAATCAATCATTTGTAGTACCTACCTACTTGTGCGGTATCCTCATGACTAACATAGTTTTAAGATAATGTAATACTAACGAAATATGGAAATTGCAATAGTCTGTTTTTTTTTTTTTTATTATTATGTATGTATAGTAGAATATTTGCGATTTCGCGCTGGCAAGGTTTTTTGAGCAAATATATTCAGGGCAAAAACTTGATAGTTGACTAGGTGCGGCTTGCTGAAAGATCACCGAAAATATATAAAATATAAACGTTTCAGATAAGAAGCCTGGTCCACTTTCAGATTTCCAAAAAGGACACTTAAAATGCAAGGCCGTTAATTTTCATTTGATCGGTTGTGAAATTACATAAATAAGCAAATCTGACCAAGGAAACTAGAATAAATTTCTGTGCGTTCAAGCGTTTTAGTCATACCTATGATTGGAATCAAATATAACAGCTCACAATGTTAGGACTGAATAATATTAATGTCAATTATTATCCGTGGTCCTAGGCAACTGGGCTTATCCCAGTTGTAAACGACATTTGGTGCATATTGGCCTTGTTTGTTCTGTCTCCTGCTTGATAATGGCGGAAAATGGCAATTATATTCTTTTCTACTCCTCCGTTATTCTTTTCTGATTATTTTCGTTGCGGGATCCATGACAGTTAAATCCATTCGCCGGGACTTCGTCGAGCTTCATTGTCTGGGCGTTTTTCTGGTGGTCGCCACTGTTAATTTTAGCTTTCAGGAGTTGTCGTGGTTTGGGAATAGTGCGGTTGGTTTGTCCAAAAATCTGACGAAGGGTTTGCCCGATGACTTTGAAAACTTTGACTCGGATAGTTTTTAAAAGTCGTTAGATTTAAAGACAGGCTACAAAACCCAGCCTGCTGCCCTTCTTATTATCTTTTCAGATGATTTATGTAAACAAAGAAAGGCCAAGAAAAGTAATTACCAAAGGAACAATGTTTTAAAACGACTGTGGTGCGGAACATTTGTCACCAAATCCAATATAGATAATATTAGAAATAATTTTTTTTTCGTATTGGATGATCAAGAAAGTGTAATCTATTACTATAAATTCGTGTAGATTAAACTAGTTATGGACCGTTCCGCGACTAGTTGAAATCTAAGAACGTGTCAATTTACCGGCCATGACAGTCAAAAAGTTGGCACGATCCTAAAATAAATCAGAAAATCGAGGTCACTTTGGAATGTTTTTCAAATTCGAAAAATAAAACATATAATGCCACAACAACATTCAAATTAACATTCTGAACTTCAACATTCCTTCGAGAAAAACAGATCAGGAAATCGTGGGATTCATATAATAGCGACTTAAAATAAATTATTGCTTTTCATTTACCTTTACATGCGTGTGACGATGTGACACGTGACACTAAGTAAACAAACAAGTTTAATAAAGAAAAGGTACAGCATGTATTTGACACTTTGATTTCATATTCCACATCTGCAACGTAACATTTACTTTACCGTACTGTGTATATTCAGAAAATATACATATGATCAATTTACACACGAGGTTAAGCCGTAAATACGATAGGTAAGTTTTATTTATATAAGCTATTTACATAAGTAAGCTATCTGAAGATTGTTTCTAGCTCCAGTAATTCTATTCTAATATCTGCTTGTTTACCCAACTGTAGCGTGTATAATCCAATACATTATGACTGTGTATTTTCGAAGGAAAAGAAAAATCTAGGTAAATAAAATATGTTTTTTTATGTTAAAGTCTTCCGTAAACATTCATTTATAGACAGAAATAATGTCATAATAGATGGGTTTAAAGATTTTTGAAGATGATATAATGCTACAACTACTTTCGTGAATTTATCACCCTGACATAATAATATGTTTGAAAATAATACGTTTCTGTCTGTCTATCAGTTAGTGCACTTAGGACGAACTCAAGAACCACTTAACCAATTTACGTGATATTTTTCTGAATTGGTATCTACGATCGTAGACGCGAGCGAAGCCGAGAGCACACCTAGTATATAAATATAATTGGCTTGAAATGCATCACATATTCTCCTTGGAGTGGACAATCGCAGTAAGATTCGCCCACTTATTGCTCTGTCAAGATGGAATAGCCCATTAACTGTTCATTGTTGCGACATTAGGAACCAATTAACCGTTTATAATAATACGAGTGTACATCTGGGTACATATACTGTACATAGTATCTATAGGTATTTAGATTAAACAAAAATGTTTGATTTATACCTGCTTATGCGCGGTTTCTGAATTGTATTTAATAACATTAATTCCAAAGTTTGACAAGTTTTTGGGCTAAAGTAAAATTTTACCAATAATCAACTTTATATTCTTAATTCAGAATCTGGGGCTCAGAACAATAAAAGCTTACAGTACTTTAACAGAAATTTCTTTTTTTACCCAAAAACTGTAGTATAGCTTGACGAATACAATAAGTCGAATATAGTAGTCACAGTGGATATTTGTATCTCTGAGGTTGACTCTGCGAACCATTGCGCAAGAAACAGCTTGTCATCGAGTATACTGCATAGGGTAAGCGAGATAGGACGATGTGTCAAACGTAAGCGAGTGAAAGAGGCAGTTATACAATACTATCGTCAGCTTCAACCTTGACACAAAAATAGCAACTGCGCAGGATCTTGCAGCCAACTTCAGATACACAAAGATTCACTGTGACTACTATAACTTAATTTTATTTTGTTGACGTCACTCAGAGTACGTCTTGAGAGAGTCCCTTGGTGAGAGTACTTCAGTCACCAAGACTAAATACCTAAATAGACCTACATTTAGAACTGTATACCAAATAAAAGTATTTGATAGCACCAGGGAGATAGAGTAGTAATTACTGTGAAATGCACAGTTGACTTACCAAGTTAAACCTCCAGAATCTATTTTAAGACCAATTCATATTCAACCGTTCTATTAAGTGCAGGTGTAACAAAGACTAAATATGTGGCTTAAATCTAATCCTATCTGATAATTTCTCTACTGTTCTTTCGAGCAGGAGACTGCTCAAGCGAATGGACCTCACATTAATAAATTGGAGTACCGCGACCATACCTTGTAGTGTGGTGAATCTAAGATATCGATACTTATTAGTTCTTATTTGTGCCAATGATATATATTTTATTTTACAAGCTTTTTATTAGTTTGCAATGTATGCCTGTGTGTTCGGGTCAAAGCTTGCAACTGAAATTTAAAGCAGTTATCCTCAACCGATTAAGATGAAATTTTGCATACACGTTTTATCTGAATGATAATGCATGGTAAGCTAAAAAACTCGTATATTTTTTATTGAAAAGAATATTTTAATGCTATACTAAGGAACTACACCGAGGTAGGTATGTACACCTGCCAACATTATGAATCCAGCGTTTCATTTTAATTTTTTAATTTATGTAAAAACAAACGGTAGCACAATAAGAAATAGTCATACTATCTTAAATATTGTATTTATACAATTATGCTGCCCACTACGTTCTCCACAGATTACAATTTCAGGTATTTAAAACTAGCTACGAGTAGTAACACAGATAAAATACTACAACGTTAATTGTCCTAGAACTCATACCTGGATTTTAAATAATAATTATAAATAAAAGAAAAAGTAAGTTTGTGTGCGTGTAGGTATTATTAAAAATACGTTATTGTATATCTATTTGCTGATCCTTTAGGGTTGCTTGGATTTCCTTCTTAAATGCATTTTTATTAAGAAAAAGTATGTTGATTGAATTAAATTCATTGTTATATGTCTCAACCAAACGATGAAGTGGTGAACCCGAGCCAGCCTTGGATTTACAGAGGCTAGTAGCACATAGATTTCGAATACATTCATACTATACTTGCGAACCTATCTAGTACTTAATCTATAGTTGCCAAAAATATGCACAGTGACTTAAATAGAGCAAATGAAATGTTTTTGAATTTTATGAAAACTATTGTTGAATACGCTCCCTTCCAGATATCCTCAAAAAGAAGTGACATATGATCGCAATGATGACGAATTATTCATCTAATGATCGCTTCCTAGCACACGGCCACGAACACTGCCTTTGCCTGGTCTATCTATCGATACTTTTGACTCAATATCATAAGTACATCACTAGAGTGGTGGTCTTAACTCGGGTTTTAAATCTTTTTCTTATTAATTACTCCAGCGCTATTAATCCCAGCTGTGGAGTACATTTTTATCTGTTTTACAATATGTGAGAAGTATTTTATTTTTCACGCTTTTTGCCTTTGTGCTTTTTCCTTTGTAAAGTATTTTCCAAGTTTGATAAAGGAGGGAAGACGTATAAAGTTAAGTAATAACATGCTATATATTTAGCCTGTATAAATGTTTTTTGTTGACTTTCTTTTAAAACTGGATTTGCCTGAAGTTTGCCAAAGCATTCAAGAAAATTGAAAAAATAACGTCGTATTAATGAAACAAAAATACAACATTAAAATGAGAAAATAATAATTATAACATTAAGAGTGAGGCCAATCGAACGTAATATAAAGAGTTGTGCGCCGCGTTTTTTGGGTCGCGTAATTTACATTCTACTGGAATATTTCACTCATTTTGCATCGCCATATGGTACAAACAGAACTTTAGTATGAAACCGAATGCAGCGTAAATGCCGCGACTCATTTTACGCAACTCACAACTCAAAAAGATCATTGCCTAAAATGCCTAGGTATGACTAATACATAAAATGGTGGAATCTCCGTGAGGTAACTCCGTGTTCACCAAACAATACTTCCTATATTTAAGTATAATTTTCTACCCACAAAATTATTACCCTTCCTAGAAATATAACATGCCGTCCTCAAAAACTACAACATTTCTCACAACTCATTACTTGGTGCCATAACTATAACTCAAAGGAAAATCATTACTCGAGTTACACTAGTTTGAATAAAGATGATTATATCTATGCTGCCGTCCACAGATATATATCTTACTAGATGACGCGATTGTATGTACTTCGCGTGTCAAAAAACGGAGTAAAATTACGATCAATGATCGTAATTTGAGCTGTTTTATTTAGCATTATCAGCACCGGAAATCCACCGAAATCTAGAAAAATGCCTAATTATGCCATATTGATATGTAAAGACTGTATATAAAAAGTTAGCCGAGGCATTGGAAATGTTTTCATTCATTGGTAAGTAAGTTTGTTTTGAAATTATGGGTGAAAAAGAGCCACGCTTGGTTTTCATACAGATGGAGGGACTTTCGTTATCTAGTTAGATTTATCGTATGTGTTGCCGACGATTGAAAGGACGAGAATAGAAACATAATATCTGAGTATGTGACCACAAAACTGAAATCTATCGCCTGTTATGCGGTGTACTCCTTAATAGGAGTGGGTGTAACATGGGCATTCATCATCACTTTGGTTTTGTCCATATTCATCCTAGGACCCACTCTTTCGGAAGCTCTACTGAGGTCATCGAGCATTATATTGAGGTCCTCCATGGTCTCAGCTATAATCACTATATCGTCGGCAAACCGAAGGTGTGTACTCGCCATTGACGTTGATGCCTAGCCCTCTCCAGTCCAGAACCTTGAAGACGTCCTCCAGTGCAGCGGTAAACAGCTTAGGAGATATGACGTCTCCCTGTCTCACACCTCGCTGCAAATGTACGGGTTCCGAGGTCTGATCCTGGAGTCGAACTGACATGGTGGCGTTTTTGTATAAACACTTCAACACCTCGATGTACCGGTAGTCAATTTGGCACCGTTGGAGAGACTGCAGTACAGCCCAAGTCTCGATCGAATCGAAGGCTTTCTCGTAGTCCACAAACGCTAAACAGAGAGGCAGGTTGTACTCTTCGGTTTTCTGTATAACCTGCCGCAGCGTATGTATGTGGTCTACGGTGCTGAAGCCTTTACGGAATCCGGCTTGTTCGGGAGGCTGGAAATTGTCAAACCTGCGTGCGAGACGATTCGTGATGACTCTTGAAAACAGCTTGTAGACATGGCTAAGAAGTGATATGGGCCTATAGTTCTTCAGTAAGGCATTGTCACCCTTCTTGAAGAAGAGTACCACCACACCCCTGCACCATGCCTGTGGCGTCCTCCCCTCGAGTATGAGGGAATCAAACAGCTTCTGAAGGGCCTTAAGGACCGGTTTCCCACCCGCCTTCAGGAGTTCGGCCGTGATTCCGTCATCACCCGGCACCTTGTTGTTCTTAAGCTGTTTCAGAGCCATCCTAATCTCATACAGGCTGACGTCCAGAATGTCTTCGGTATAGTGTCGGGTCAATCTAGCTCTTGGGTCATTGGCTAGATTTGCGACGGGTTTACTGGTTGACGTGTACAACTGCCCATAGAATCTCTCGATTTCACTCAGAAGCTCCGGTTTGGCGGGTACGATCCTGCCATTACCGGTCTTCTGTTTCGTAAGCTGGCTCTGCCCAATAGACAGATCTCTTGCAAAGACCTTGGAGCCCTTATTCCGCTCAATCGCGTCTTTAATACTTTCGGTATTAAAGCGGCGGAGATCGCTTTTCAAGGACTTTGAGATCCGTCTATTTAGCTGCCGGTATTTCAACGCATCGTCTGAAGACTGCAGAATCATATCACGCCTCACCTTCATGAGCTTGAGAGTAGGACCAGAGAGCTTTCTGTACCTATCTGTACGGCGGGTCTTGAAAAACTTAGACCCGACCGTATGGATAGCTTCCACGAACCCATCGCTGTATTCGTCCACGGAGCTCCCTAGGCACTCGAAACGATTCTGGAGTTCGAGTTGAAAGGTTTCGGGGTTTTGGACCTGGATTTGTGCTGGGCGGAGCGTGGACTTCATCAGTCGAGACCTTTCAAGATTGACATTAATGTTCAATGTGCCTCTTACCAAGCGGTGATCGCTCCCGGTTTTCACCGAGTTGATCACAGAGACATCATTGAACATTTGCTTCTTGGTTGACATGATGAAGTCGATCTCGTTTTTAGTTGCACCATCGGTGCTTTGCCAGGTCCACTTCCTGTGCTCGCGCTTTCTGGAGAAGGAGTTCATCATGTAGAGGCCCTCCTTCTCCATAAAACTGGCCAGTAGGTGACCCCGGTGGTTCCTACGTCCAACTCCAAATTGCCCCACATGCAGCTCATCCTCGTCTCGTTTGCCCAGTTTCGCGTTGAAGTCCCCCATGACAACGGTGAAGTAAGTTTTAGAACCATGCATGGCTCTAGAGATATCCTCATACATGGTTTCTACCTCTTCGTCGGGGTGTGCCGAGGTCGGGGCGTAGACCTGTATGACCTTCAGCGAATATCTTGCGGATATTCTGAGTATAAGGTACGCCACCCTGGTCGACACACTCTCGATCTTCACCACGTTGTTCACAAGGGACTTGTGGACGATAAAGCCGACACCACCCTGGGACTGCCGGTCACCCTCTCGGAAATAGAGCAGGTTACCGGATTTGAGGATTATCGAGTCCTCCCCCTCTCTTCGGACTTCAGATAACCCTATAATGCTCCATCGCAACCTGCTCAATTCTGCCTCGAGTTCGGCTATCTTCTCGTCGGTCCGGAGTGTTCGTGTGTTAAACTTTGCCAGGTCCAGTCGTCGGTGTTAATTGGGGTAGCCGGGTCCACTCCAGAGATTCTTTGCACCCCTTGCCACGCCATCACCTCGACCGCTACCGTAGCCGAGGGTAGACGGGCTGCCGGGCACTCGGGGCCGTTTTTTTGTTGTGCTATTCATATTGGTTTGGGGGGGGTTTGCCATAATCGCCACGCTTGGCAGACGGGTTGGCGATCGCAGTTGGTTGGTAAAGTGCACAGAGAACGCTGCTGCCCATTCTCTGGCGTGTCCCTTAGTCGCCTCTTACGACACCCACGGGAAGATATGGGATGGTGAAATTCTTTACGTCCGTCACCATACGGTACCTCTTATATGTCACTTAAGATTTAATTAAAGTTACGTCTTCCACACGAACTCATTGAGAGGATGCGGAGAGGATCTGAGTACGTTTGTGTTGCTAACAGTTTAGTGGAAGGAGCTTCGTTATAGCGTCTGTGACATTCATACAAAGAAAGGGTTAAGTACTGACGAATATTCTACAAATGAGCTCTGTTCAATTGTTTTACTTTTGGAACGGAGTTCCTTATCGCACGTTATCGTTCTGATTTGATGGCGGGCTCAGGGGCTAGACCGAAAAAATTGTAACAATAAAAAAAACGACACCAAAAACCGACAACTATTTGCAGTGATTTTTGAGGCAGTTCCCAACCACCTAGGAAACTAAAGTTTTTTCAATCGATTTAGCTTGCCATCTATTTTGTAAGATTGTACTACGTGAGTTCGACAAACGGCTGTGCGTCAAAACGGATCTGCGACTCACCATAGTCCGAATGCACGCTTCTGCGACACACTGAAGTTCGATATCACTCTAGTGCAACAGTAGTTCGACACTACGGAAGTGTGATAACCGATTGTGCGCTGTAATTGTACATTACGTTGGTGCACTATTACTGTAGTTTGACAGGCGTAGCCATATTTCGAGTATTTTACGGAGTAGTTGATTGAAATTAAATCGAAGTTTTTTTATCGACATTTGACATCGATACCTATTCATCAATTCTGTGGAGTTTTATATCTAATTTATTGCCTTCAATCTGGAACACAGACATAAAGTTTAGCGGCGAGAGTAACTATACTGGTTAGCCAAGATTGGCTATCTCTATCACCAAGCAGTACCAAAATTGGGCAGACCGGAAAAGCTTGTACTTTCCCGAACTTCCCCATATTAGTCCTTTCTCATGGAGCTTTGTGTCTCAAAATATTATATTGCCCTTTTTTTTTGTTGACTAGGGGAACCTTTAAATGGCGCCTGGACTTTTGGGAAAAAGACGAGGTGATTTTTACCTCACTAAAACCACCCCGGTGATCACCATCAGCTCGTAGAACCTCCGTAACCTCTCAAATGACTACCCTGGGACCCCCTCTATCCAACGCCTGTTAGGGCGACTAAAAAACGCCTCCCCTAGCCTCCCTGTGCACGACAGCACGTGATCACTGTGCCACCGTATTTCCTGGAGTCACTTGGTGGGCGCACCTCCCAAATCTGAGCGCCTGCGGCCGTGGAGACCCGCCGGTTTATGATGCAGACGGTGACGACGTTATAGGCATCGAGGCCTTTGCCTCCCTGACGCCTTCTACTCCGAGTGGTATTATATTGCCCTGCGGATTATGTGGATCCAAACGCGTTATTAAATCTTCCACCCACGGATTATATCGGAAATTATTGGTTCTACTATAATATCCTAACAATCCAAACACGATCACGGTGTAAATATTGCTAACACTCGAAATCCTCGAATAATAAAATGTGTTAGACTGAAATTGGGTAAGGTCTAGAATACAAAAACCGGTTTTTATACAATGTATTAATGTAAAACCTACATTGTGTAAGTATTATGAATTTTTCTTCGATATGTTTTTATTGATCACGTAGCACTTTAATATCCAAAGACTGGTCGTAAGTAATTCATATTTTTGAAGAGTTGTATGTTTATTTTACCCAGGTTGCAGACCAAAAGCCAAGCTAAGCTAATTTAACTTAGATCGTTAAACTTAGTTTTTCTCATATTGACACTTGGCTTTTCCTTAGTTTATATATATATATATCTCTGGCATGCGAACAAAGCCTGAACTAACTTAGCTGGTCTGCAAACGGCTCAAAAGTGAGCTGTGTGTGAGAAGTATTTCAAACGGCAGCCAAATTCTCCAACATTGTAAGCATCGAACTGTCTGTCGTGCTGCACTCCGCCAATTGACTGTCGCACAAACCCGGATGAAAACAAGATACTTAAAAGAACTAGAACAAATCACATCAAAGTTTTCCAATCCAAACCAATAGGGAAATAAATCAATATAATAAGTTATACCGTTAGAATAACAAGTAACGGCATTGAAATGCACTTTCTCGAAAACAATATCGATAGAAATGTCGTATAATGCAAGAACACTAACTCTGCAATATGCCCAACATTTCGTATTTTATTGGGTCATCAGCGCGACCCACATGTCCTCTGAAAGACGTAAAAATGTTCGTTGATCAAACCGATGGACGATAGCAGTCATGTGCAAGCACACAATTATTTGGTAACGGATTATTATATTTATTTTCTGTTTTAAAATTTTGAAGAAGACTATACCAAAAAGGTAGAGCGTGATCGGCGATCGGCGATCGGCAATGAACGTTTTTCGTGGTTCGTCACAACCACGAAAAATGTTATTTACTTTTTATTGTTATTTTTATGGTATGCGTCGTGCCTGGCTGAAATAAACTCATTTAATTTTGTTTTGATAAGCTAGCGGGCTAGGCAAAACAAGCGTGAGTGGAAATGTCCGGAGGGGAAGTCCTATAAGGACATACTCGGCTCTTATTTGTGATGTTCTTCGAAAAAGGCAAGTGTGTAGTACCTACGCATAACCAGCGTGATCAGATGTATGATTGTAAACCAAAAACCAAACAAAATTAATATGTAAGGACTTATCATTAATATATCAGTGTGTCAGTACAGTATGACTGATTTTGGTACTAGAGATAAGAAATCGGAAAAAGCAAAAATATATTTTTTATGCATAGTTTGTCAGCCTATAAGCTCCTGTAGTGCCCTACACACTATAAATAAACATACAAGCGCATCACACGTCCGACTATCGACACAGCGCGGCAGCGTACGAGGAGCGACAAGATCCCTGCGTCGATGACAATCGGGCACTGAAGATTCAAGATTGAGACTTGAGAGCCGAGCGAGCCGCCTGTATTAACGTGTCGCACCGCGCAAGTTGTAGTACGTAATCCTCTGCCGGTTCCCAAACTGAATCGCAATCATTAATTGTATTATAGCTCCTCAGTACCACCACTATTCGTATGCTACCCTACTGTTATATATAAGCGATGATCTATGAAAATAAATGTCAATTGATTCCTGTTCTTATTCGCCTTTCATTCCACAAGAAACCTCACACGATCAGCAACCTCTAAACTCCGATACCCCATGAAAGGTCAGCGACATGGTATGGTTATTTCGATCGTTATAAGCAATTGATACGCATACAGTTAGTTCGTATTGATTTCTGGTTTTTTGATTCATCTGTTTGGACCTTATTTTTTCAACAGCTTCCCTTGGCAATTATAGTCTATACTAATGTATAATAATATTATAAAGAGGTAAAGTTTGTTAGGTTGTAGGGGGTAATCTCTGGATCTACTGAACCGATTTAGATGAAATTTGGCATGGAGATAGTTTGAGACTATGGGAAGGACAAATAATAGTTTGTATTTCCTTGGAATGATAAAACACTTTTTACGCGGGCAAAGCTGCAGGCAGAAGCTAGTTTATCATACATTAGAAACGTTTTTAACTTTAAAAAAAATAGAAACCATTAATATTAATTTTAGTAACCATTTTTAACTTACTGCCAAAATTCCAAACAATATGTATAAGAATGTATTTCATTTTGGGGCTGGTCTGTGTTAGCAAACTTACGCTTTGAGCTGTCAGCGACAAGCCCTGTAGGGCTTGGCTTTGTCAATGCAGTCCTACCTTGCCTGGCTCCTTCAGAGCCGGCAAGGTGGCGTGGTCTTGAGGGAGAGCGCTACGGTCGTGTAGATCCTCAAGGCAAGTGCGGTGATTTTCCTTCTCGTGGTTGCCGCCCTGTTATTGGTCTAATTCCCTCTGAAATAGACGTAACTGAAATCACCGGGCGACGTATCACAGGGGTGGCGAGGTCATGCCCCTGGGTGTCCACCATTGAACAAAGAAAATGTTGGATAGCAATGACCTCCCGCGTGTTTGTGCCGTGCGCGGGGACCCTTATGGAGGGATGAAGGGATCCTGGTGATTGAGTGGAGCAGGCTGCACACAACACATCACTTTGGCCCGGATTTCTTCCGACACGGGTGGCCGTAGCCTAGCCAGCTATGGTCAATCGGCTGCGGGGTCCGGTCAGACGGCCCCCAGGCGAGTTCACTCCCATTGGGGGCTTGCAGACGGCGGCGCTCGCTCGCATCGCTAGTGGTAGTGGTGTGAGTTGGTGTCGTGCAGTCTCGTGAGCAACTGATGGGGGAGGGCTATATCTCTCGGCTAATCCCTGGTGCTACCGTAGCATCGCCACTTGGGCACTCCATGGAGGGTGGGGAAAGTCGAGAGATGAAATTTATATCGGGATTTTTAAATGGATTTTATTTCAAGAAAAACCACAAGGCGAAAGGACCGGCGAAAGTTGGGACTGCGCTCCAAAAGGCGGGACCGGCGAAAGTTGGGACTGCGCTCCAAAAGGCGGGACCGGCGAAAGCTGGGACTGCACACCAGACGGCGGGACCGGCGCAAGCCGGGACTGCATTTTCCATAGCAGGAACGTCCAGAGGCGAGACTGCAGTGGGATCGTCTCGAGGTGGGGCTGCGGCGGGACTGTCAAATGACGGTACTGCTGCGGCACTGCCGAGGGTCGGCACTGCTGCGGGACCGTTGAAGAGCGGAACTGCACACCAGACGGCGGGACCGGCGCAAGCCGGGACTGCATTTTCCGTAGCAGGAGCGCCCGGAGGCGAGACTGCAGTGGGGTCGTCTCGAAGTGGGGCTGCGGTGGGACTGTCAAATGACGGTACTGTTGCGGCACTGCCGAGGGCCGGCACTACTGCGGGACCACCTAAGGGCGAAACTGCAAACCAGCCCACCGGGCACAAAGGTGCTGCCAAAACTGGCGCGACACGTGACCCTTGTGTCGGAGGTCGAATGACCTCGGACCTTGGGGCCCCGGACGCGACCGGCAAAGACAGCACCTCGTCGTCTCCCGGCGGCCGGCATGAACCAAGCTGGCTTCCGGTTGGACGATCTGGGGCGAGCAGAAAGAAGCGCCAAAAGCTGAGACAGCAGGCGGCTCTAGAGGGGACTCCTACGGGGCCCTCCGTAGGAGTCCCCTCTAGAGCCGCCTCATCAAAGAGACCGCGTGCTGCTCTCAGCGGCGACAGCGGGGACATGGCGGCCAAGAGGATGAAGACCCAAGGGCAATCATCCTCAACCGGATCCTTTAGGGATGCGGTGGCGACTGTGAAACTCGCTGTCGTCACAGTCAGGTACCCGGAGGAGTACTTGAGGGCGGAGGACTTGGTGCCAATCCAGGAGCTCATAATTGAGAAACTGGAAGTGGCGCCGGATCCTCTGTCTGTTTTAACGGTTGCTCCCGGAGTTGTCGCAGGTGCAGTTCATGTATCCTGCGACAACTCTGATGCAGCTAGCTGGTTTCGAGGGGCCATCCACAATGTGGAACTTGGCTCCTTGAAACTCAAGGTTGTTGACGCCAAGGACCTTCCAAAGCCAGTCAAAATGGCATGTGTAGTGTGTAACATTAAGTACCTAGACTAAGTTGTTACACATGTTCAGTTTAAGTGAGCAGTCTCTAAATATACGTCGTACAGAACAGACGCCTTTTAATTCAATAAAAACCTCGTCCCTCTACATGGCGACCCTGCCAGAGGCACGGTGTTGGATTACGTCGCGACGAAACAATGTGACGGTGTCAGCGTTTTTAACCGTGTGACCGCGTCGCGTCGGCCACCGGCCACCGTGCATTGGATTGCATTATAAGAAAAATACACAACAGTTCAGTTAAAAATACTCGGCTTGTTCAGACATTTTAAATTAAAAATAATGGGAAAAGAGTGCAGTAAGTGTTTATGTGAAAACAAGGAAACCATCATTACACAACACGGCAGTGAAAATAATGGAGGTGCTGATGTCTCTTCACACTTTAGAACGAGTAATATCCTACTGGGGGTGATGGTTGCTGTTTGTGCTGGAGCTGTCTTGTACGTGCTATACGCCCAATACAGGAGATGCCACAGTGAGTGGGTACGTACAGGGATACAAAACGGCATGCAGGCGGATTTTTATCAAGCGAATGCAAGAACGGATGTCGGTCCGAGGACGAGGCCGCCCAGCTGAGGAGGAAGTTTAGAAAGATTATTCAACGGAGTGAAAGAGTGCCAATGCCAATGCGAGTGAATAAGCAAAAGTGCAAAAGTGAAAAATGCATAAATAATAAAGTGCATTTAGTGTGAAAAAAAAAAAAAAAGAGCTAAGATAACCCTAAAATAACTGCATTTTGTCTACGAAAATGTGAACATTTTAAGAACTTTAAGTGATTAATTTTAAATGATTTTAGTAATAAGATAGTGATTTATGGAAATACAGTTTAACAATATATACTCAAAGTTAGATTATATCAGAGTAAGCCTAAGGAAATTAGGTCCAGAGAAAAGATTGCGAGAATTAGGTCTAAGCAAAATAAGAAAAGCAAAAGAAATATATAACTCTTATAAAATATGTGTTAAGGAATTAGAACTAAAACACTTAACTACTGAATATTCAGGGTTATTGATTGATAATCTGTGTAAATCTATAGAAGAAACTTATATAAAAATATTAAGTTACAGTGAGTCTAAATCATCAGACAACATGGCAAGTTTCGATTTAAAAACGGCAAATTCACTTATCCCTGTGATGGATGGTAACGAGGAGACCACGGAAAAAATTATACAAGATGGCCTTCGCAATAGAAGACTCAGTACAATCATCGCGGCTCGCGATTACCAACAGCTGAAGGACGCCATTCGTGCAGCACAGGATGAGGAGCCAGACCAGTCGGCCCAGCAAGCGGTAATGCATTTAAGAGGTAAGCCAAGGGGCAGAGGAAGATGGCAAAATAATCGTGCCCGTGGGTTCTACAATCGAAGTAACTACAATCAAGGTAATAATAATTATTCCTATCGTGGACGTACCAATACTTCAAACTACAGAGGACGAAGTAATAATTACTACAATCGAGGACGAGGAAATAATACCCCAAGATTTCAATCACAGGCAAGTTACGGACGTGGACGAGATTTTAGAGGTCAAAATCGACAATTTTATGGTCGAGACAACCAACAACAAGCTGCATATGTTGCTGACCAACGAGCAAACCAACAGCAGCAAGAAATTGCGACAGAAAACCGTGAGTCGGGTAGCCAAAATACGTTTTTTCGAGCATAAAATTTTAACATGCCAGGGACTAGACTGCGTTAAATTTAAAATAGGTAATAAGTTATGTTCATTTTTGGTAGATACAGGGGCAACATTATCAGTCATAGCTAAAAATAAAATACCACATTATATAACATTACAAAGTAATGATACAATAATCAAAGGCATTGGTGGTAATATTAGTTCCACTGAAATCGCTAACTTGACATTGCAATTGTTCAGCTCACAAACACAGTCATATTCAACTTACCGAGAATCGGCGATGTTTACATTTAAGTTCCATGTATTAAATAACATGCCATGTCAGGCGGATGGAATTATTGGTCTAGACTTTCTTAGAATGTATAATGCAAACATTGATTTATTAAACAATGTTTTAAAATTACAAAGTAATGACAAAGAGTTTTTAATACAAATGTATCAGAATAGTAGATCTTATAGAAATCTGTATTTACCACGGTGAAGTGAATCAATTCACTTTGTAACAGTTCAGTCAAATTCACAAAATGATTACGTAGTTATTCCAAAACAATTATCGGAAAACATATTTTTGGCAGGAAGTATAGTACAACCAAGTAATGGGAAGATTCCTATTAAAATTTTAAACACATCTGAAGAAGATATTAGTTTACCATATTTTAAACCCGAATTAGAAAAATTTACAGATTACATTATTTGTCAATATAGCAGCACAGAAATGGATGCAAAGCGCGCAAAAAGACTTTTATCTACTTTAAATCTGAATTATTTACATCCAGACGAACAAAAAACAATTGAACAGATTTGTGCCAAGTACGCAGACGTTTTCCAATTAGAAGGTGATAAGCTGAGTACTACTAGTATAATGAACCAATCAATTAACTTAAAGCTAGGTGCTACGCCCATCTATACGAAACCATACAGACTACCACAGTCTACGAAATCGGAAATTGATAAACAAATTAAGCAGATGTTGGATGATGAAATAATAGAACCAACTAATAGTGAATGGAACAGTCCTATAATACTCGTTCCAAAGAAAAGCGACAATAATAATAAGAAATGGAGATTAGTTGTCGATTATAGAAAAATAAATGAGAAAATTCAAGATGATAAGTTCCCACTTCCAAACATTACAGAAATACTAGACTCTCTTTCCGGTTGCACTTATTTCAGCCATTTAGATTTATCACAAAGTTATTATCAAGTTGACCTTGAATTAAATAGCAGGAACGTAACAGCTTTCACTACAAGCTCTGGGCAGTATCAGATGACGCGCTTACCGATGGGATTGAAAATAAGCCCAGGTGCATTCTCGCGTATCATGTCAATTGCTATGTCGGGACTAAATTTTGAAAAATGCATAACATATATGGATGATTTAATAATCATTGGTAGAAACCTAGAAATACATAATCAAAATTTGATAAAAGTACTCGAAAGATTAAGGAAAGTCAATCTAAAAATAAATCCAAACAAATGTAATTTTTGTAAAAAGGAACTATTATACCTAGGTCATATTGTAACTGCTAAAGGTGTTTTGCCAGATCCAGAGAAGGTAAAGGCAATACAAAATTATACAAAACCACAAAATTCAGACGATGTACGACGATTCGTTGCTATGTGTAATTATTATCGTAAGTTTATCCCACATTTTGCAGATATTACTATTCCATTAAATAAACTTTGTAGGAAAAACATTAAATTTGAATGGACAGAAAATTGTGAAACTTCTTTTGATATCTTGAAAGGAGCACTTACGACTCCACCTATTTTACAGTACCCAGATTTTTCAACAGAAAACGAATTTATACTTCAAACAGATGCATCAGGTATATCTATAGGATCAGTTTTATGCAATAAAGACTTAAGACCAATCGCATATACGAGCAGACCATTAAACAAAGCAGAACTAAACTATCCAACAATCCAAAAAGAGTTATTATCAGTAGTATGGAGCGTGAAGTATTTTAGACCATATTTATTTGGAAGAAAATTTACAATCATGACAGACCACAAGCCATTGATATATTTATTTAGTATAAAAGACCCCTCAAGTAGATTAGTGAAGTTCAGGTTACAGCTAGAAGAATATGACTATAAGATTGTTTATATAAAAGGAAAAGATAACGTAATAGCAGACGCACTGAGTAGAATAACTTTAACTTCGGACGATTTGAAGCGAATTAATGAAAATATATTAGTGACAACACGAGCACAGAGTAAGAAAATACAAGAGGAAAGTAGATTAAAAGAATTAAAAGAGGAAGGAAGTTCACTGGATTTTTCTAGTAAACCCATCGATTTGAGGCCTGATCAACCAAAAATCGTGGAGCTATTAAAAAAGCCAATTGACTCAGTGGAAATAAAATTTATAGAAGGTAAAGAGTTAGATAGACTTCGAGAGAAAAAACTAATAAGTAAAGAAGAGAAATGTTTAGCTTACATAGAAAAGCAATTAATTATTTACATTAATCTTAATTATATGTCACAATTCACGCGAGACGTATTTGTGAATATATTAAGTGAGTTTTGTAAGAAAATAAATGTAAAAGAAGTTTGTATAATTAAAGAAAAGAATAACGATATGTTTATTAAAGAATTATGTGAAGAAATAGATAGTAGAAATGAGTGGTCCGGACCACCTCGTATTCATATTTTACGAAATGTAAGGAGAATTCTCGATAGAGACGAAATAACAGTCATACTAAATGATTATCATTTATTGCCTTCGAGCGGACACGCCGGCGTTCGACGAATGGTGAACAACATTAAAAGTAAGTACTACTGGCCAGGAATAGAAAGTGACGTCAGAAATTACGTAAGTAAGTGTACTAAGTGTCAGGTGATGAAACATTCACCCAGTTACAAGGAGCCTATGGTGATAACAACCACGGCGAATTCAGCATTTGAAAAGATCTTTCTAGATCTTGTGGGACCTCTAGACAGAGATGATGAAGGTAACCAATACATATTAACCCTTCAGTGCGAGCTTTCAAAATATGTGGAAGCTTACCCCATACCAACAAAGGAATCAGCTGTCGTAGCGAGGTCTTTAGTAAGTAATTTTATTTTAAGGTATGGCGTACCGAGAGTAATCGCAACTGATCGTGGTACGGAGTTCATGTCTTCTACCATGACGGAAGTTTGTAAGTTATTAGAAATAGATAAAATAAACTCCACTGCTTACCACCACCAAAGCATAGGTGCATTAGAAAATACACATAAAAATTTACGTAACTTTTTACGTATCCAATGTGACGAAAATTCAGACACTTGGAGCCATTGGCTTCCCTTTTGGTGTTTTTGTTTTAATACTACAATACACACTTCAACTAACTACACACCGTATGAACTCGTATTCGGTAAGCCATGTAATATTCCAACTAGGTTAAGAGATGATTTAGAGCCATTGTATAATGCAGAAAATTATGCGTTAGAATTAAAATATAGACTACAGTTAGCACATAAGGATGCTAGAAAAAGGTTAATGGATAGTAAGATGAAAAGAAAGGAAATTTATGATAGAAATAAAAACCCTATTAGTTATAAGAAAGATGATTTAATTTTAGTAAGGAATGAAGATACTAATAAAATGGACAGATTGTATAATGGACCGTATGTTGTAATTGAAGAAGCAGGACCTAATGTTAAGATAATTAAAAATAGTAATGTAGAAACGGTACATAAAAACCGTACAAAACCATTTAAGGAATAAGGTAAAAAAAAAAAAAAAAAAAAAAATGTATTTGATTATTTTTTATTTTTTTCTCTTTTAAGGAGGGTGATGTAGTGTGTAACATTAAGTACCTAGACTAAGTTGTTACACATGTTCAGTTTAAGTGAGCAGTCTCTAAATATACGTCGTACAGAACAGACGCCTTTTAATTCAATATAAACCTCGTCCCTCTACACATGGAAGAGTCGCAACTTGGCGTTGCAGGACTCTGCCCGGGCCATTCGACTGCTCCAGCGGCTTAACCCTGCCTTGAGGACGAGCGACTGGAAGGTCGTGAATACTCTCACAGAGCAGACCGGCATCCGTCGTATCGTCCTCATGGACGGGGTGTCCGCTGGGGTCATCAAGGCCGCGGGCTACTCTCTTCCAGGAGGAATTGAACGGTACTCGTTCAAGCTCCTGGAAGAAGATAAGGGAGAGGCACCCACTGCGGAAGCAGGCGGAACCCTCCGAGGATGGACTACACCGACGTGAGGAGGCCATCGAGGAAATCTCTGCTTACGGCGCATCGCAGGAGGCAGAGATTGGGACCAGGGCGTCAGAGGCAGACCACGAGGATGACATCCTCGGGGACTTCGACACCCTGGGGATTCAGTCGCCGATTGCTCCTGAGGAGAGCCAGGCGATGGAGGAGGAGCCTCAAAACTAAGGCCCTCCTATATTGACACAGGCCCATCAAATCATCCAAGATGGAGGGACTAAGGTGTGTACAAATTAATTTGCATCATTGCAGAGCCGCTACTGCCCTTCTGGCTCGGCAACTGAAGCTTAACACATTTGACGTTGCCTTGATACAGGAACCTTATCTGTATAAGGGGACTATAAAAGGCTTAGGTGGGACAGGAGGCATGGTGCTCTATGACTGTCCAACTAATGACGCGAGGACTTGCATCTATATCAGGGGCGGTATAGAGGCAATGCCCTTACGTACTTTCTGTTACAGGGATCTCACAACAACTCTGATCCAAGTGGGGATGGGCACAGAGAAAAGGAAAATTATCCTTGCCTCTGCCTACCTCCCATATGAACAAAAGGAACCAGTAACACCACTAATCAGAAGACTGGTTGACTACGGCAACCAAGAAAACCTCGACCTGATACTTGGCTGCGATGCGAATGCACACCATGTCGTTTGGGGCAGCTCTGATGTCAACAAACGAGGGGAGGATTTGTTGGACTTTGTGGTAAGCTCTTCTTTACAAATCCTTAACGCAGGCAATAAACCTACTTTCAGGACCTCGGCGAGAACTGAAGTTATTGACCTGACACTGGCTTCAAACAAGGCCAGCGCTTACATCGAGAATTGGCATGTATCGGACGAAATCTCTCTGTCTGACCATAATTATATATGCTTTAGGTTTAGGACGGCGGCAGAAGCCGAAACTAGACGAAGGAGAAACCCAAGACATACAAATTGGGACTCGTACAGGAGGGACCTAAAAGTAAATCTAGGGAGCCCTAAAGGTAAGCTCAATTCCATACTAGATATTGAATTTGAAGCTGATAGAATCAAGATGGGCACCATCGGTGCATGGGTAGATAACTGCCCAGAGAAAAAGGCCTTTTGCAAAAAGGTACCATGGTGGACTCCTGAACTAGCTAAAATACGCCAGGAAACACGACAGGCCTTCAATGATGCAAAAGTCAGGAAAGATTTCTCTGACTATCATAGCATGCTGACGAGGTATAAGATGGCGGTACGCAAGGCCAAAAGAACTAGTTGGCGGCAGCATTGCACCTCCATCGAAGCTCTGCCAAATGGAATGAGGTTGTGCAAAGCGATGTCCATGACTAAGACAAACCCACTATCATCTGTAAAGGATGAGAATGGGTATCTAACGGAAACTGGACAGGACACTCTGGGCGTGATGTTTAGAACTCACTTCCCGGAATGTATACTGCGCGACAGCGTTAAAGAGGATCCAGTCACAAGGGACGAGCTCACAAGGCACACGTCCAAAAATAACTGGCTCACGGCAAAGAAAGTGGTAGATGAAAATAAACTGAAGCTTGCCATAGCGGGCTTCCAGCCTCTCAAATCCCCTGGTCCGGATGGAATCTACCCAATACTATTGCAAGAAGGGGCATCTGTTTTGATACCTCATTTGAGTAAGCTCTACAGAGCCTGCATAGCCTTTGGGTACGTACCCAAGGCATGGAGGGAGGTCAAAGTCACCTTTATACCGAAGGTGGGAAGGCCGACTTACGAAGAAGCTAAAGCTTACAGGCCAATTAGTCTATCATCCTTTCTCTTAAAAGCTCTGGAGAAACTGGTAGACAGGTATCTAAGAGAGGGACCACTTAAAAACTTCCCTCTACATAAACTACAGTGCGCCTACAGCCCTGGTAAATCTACAGAAACGGCATTGCACTATGTTGCGAGTCGAGCCGAGGCTGCGCTAGAGGGACAAGAGATCTGTGTCGGGGCTTTCCTCGACATAGAGGGAGCCTTCGACAAGACAACATTTGAGTCCATACGCATCGCTGCAAAGGAACATGGCATCAATGATACCACGTGCAACTGGATTGACTATATGCTGAGAAGCAGAATAGTCAGATCGGAACTGATGGAAGACAGACTTAGTGCAAAAACAACAAGAGGTTGTCCGCAGGGTGGAGTGCTGTCACCATTATTGTGGTGCTTGGTAGTAGACTCGCTACTTACCAAGCTCAATACTGGACCATTCTACACAGTAGGCTATGCAGATGACATAGCTATAATGGTTAATGGTAAATTCCCGAACATAGTCTCTGGATTATTACAACAGGCATTGAGGATGACAGAGGAATGGTGTACAAAGAACCACCTCTCTATCAACCCAAGCAAAGCAGTCATTGTTCCATTCACGAGGAAGAGACAATTAGGAAACCTAGGAGAGCTCTCCCTCAATGGAATAAAGCTGCCCTGGTCTACCGAAGTAAAATATCTGGGTGTAACGCTTGATAGAGAACTCAGGTGGAAAACTCATGTGGAAAATATTACGACGAAAGCCCTACGAGTGTTCGGCATGTGTCGTTCCACCTACGGTAAAACTTGGGGGTTAAAGCCCAAAGTGATACGATGGCTGTACCGGACAATGATAATACCTATTATCACATACGGCAGCATAGTGTGGTGGCCCAGAACAAAGCTTGCCTCGTGCAAAGCGCCACTCACCAAATTACAAAGAACAGTGTGTCTAGGCATCACGGGTGCTTTCAGGACAACACCTACGGCAGCGATTGAGAGATACCTCAATATCCCTCCTCTGCATATGATGGTTGAATTCGAGGCAAGGAAGACATTACATCGACTTGCTGTGGCTGGACTATGGGATGCCTCTAAGCCTAGGACCAACCATACAAAGTTTGACGGGAATGAAGGCCTGGATCGGGTAACAAGCATGTTATCCGATAAAATGCAAACTATGTTTGTGTTTGAAAGGTCTTTCAAGGTCCAAATCCCTACAATATAGGACTGGACGAAGGGAATCGATCCACCAGAACAAGACAGTCTGGTGTGGTACACTGATGGATCCAAAATGGAATCAGGTACAGGGGCGGGAATATACGCAAAAGGTTACAAATGTAGCAAAAGCCTAGGGAAAATGGCAACTGTATTCCAAGCGGAAACTTATGCCATAATAACCTGTGCTCAAGAGAATATAGATAGAGGAACCAGAGGTAAATCCATATATATTCTTAGTGACAGTCAGGCTGCAATCAAAGCCATGGCATCCTACAAAGTGGACTCCGGACTTATTCTGGATGCTGTCCAAACCCTAAACAGGCTTGGGAAGCACAACAGGGTAAGACTGATGTGGGTCCCTGGGCACAAAGGAATCCATGGTAACGAAATGGCAGATGAACTGGCAAGAGAGGGCTCAGCAAATGACTTTGTGGGTCTAGAACCATGTGTAGGCATCTCGACGTGCCTCGTAAAGGCCGCATTTAGGGAGTTTGCAGATCACAGACAGCGAACTCATTGGCAATCTAGCACCGGTCTACAACACTCCAAGAAATTCCTAGGCTCTACGTTCAAAGCCCGGGAATGCATTTGGAACATGAGCAGGGGGCAAATCCGCTACCTACTTGGGGCCTTTACTGGGCACTTTGGAACCAACGACATGCTCATGAAGATGGGTTTAACCGCGACACCCATGTGCAGGTTGTGTGGGGAACATACGGAACGCATGGAGCACCTTCTTTGCACATGCGATGCACTGGCTGGTAAGCGAATGAGTCTCTTAGGGGTTGGATATCCAAGACCAGAAGACTATAGGCTCATATCTCCCAGTCTCGTTGTAAAATTCATGAAAAGAGTTTTCAACGAGATTGGGGAGGAGTAAGGTATCTAGGGGACCACAATAGATCCCAATGGGTCGAAGTGTCCGAGTTATTTCTCGGCCCCTCCACAAGATAAGATAAGATAAGAGATGTATTTCATTTTAATAACTGGTATTGCCTCCTAGGGCTCTGTTGAAAAACTTCTTAAACATTTTTTTTTATTTTTGTATTTCTCTCAGTGAACTATATCATTTGTTACTTACATAGGTTTTTGGTTTCTATCTTACCAAAAAATATTTATGAGCTGTGCCTGTGTTACGTTTGGTTTAAAATAAAGTTACAACTATCTGCTTGTCTATCTGTGTTTCTAGAGCAGAATTTTCATAACTCAGGTATCTTTTACAGGAGTAATATAAATGATGCCATGTTGGCTTTACAGCTTTCATATAGAAAATATGTTAAATTATGTGAAAATACATGTTTAACAAATAAAAACGTCTGAATATAAAAAAATCAGCCGTAAGTTAAATGTTTTGCAATATGTGGGCAGCTGCCGCCATTCCAAAGCAATGCACCAAAGCACCATTTTTCATGTCACCTAAAATAATTCTAATTTGCTACCAGTAAACTGACACTACTACTGCTACTACACTCTCGTGCTTCACCTGGGCCAGGCCACGGTAGCTTATGAAATGGCCGGTCCGATTTCAATGATATAAATTGGCCTGACATTATTTGGCCCGTGATAAACGACACAGATAAAGATGACATGGGCCGGCTCCGATGCTTCTCTTGGCCACATTTATAAGCTGTCAGATATCGGATGTACATTTTGAGGACATTTTGTTTGAGTGAGTTTTGAGATTTGAAGGGCCACGTACATAAAACGTCACGTACGTCAGTATGTCCTTTACTGTAAGACCCCAATTTCTGAATTAGTAGAATTTTAAGTTTAATAATTGTTAAAATCTACCTTAGGCTGAAAACCTGACTTAACTGAAAAGCTTAGGTATTAATTTAATTTATTTTTAACACAATTGCTCATAAAGTGGCTCTAATTTCACCGGCACATAATGACACCTGTAATCAAACTGTGACTTTTTCATTGCTATTATTCACAAGTGAGTTAAAGAGTTGTTCTTAAAAAAGTTTCGATACAAAAAAGATCGTGCTCAATAGTACAAATAAATTAATGTACCTACCTATTGCGTGCTCATTTTAAGCAACTTCGTATTTAAATAAATAATTTCAACTTGTACGTGTTTAATAAATAAAACTTTCACTCAAATGTAACTTTTGTTTTTCTCTGTAATAAAAAAAACTTGCAATCCCCCATTTTGTACGTGGCTAAAACGCTATCCTCTAAAAGCCAAAAACAAAGAAACTTCATTCTTTTATCGTCTATTGCCAATCGTCATTGTTAGATGCGCGCGCATAGGAAAACTGTTTTTTTTTTCCGCCATTGCGAAAATTTTTACAACTCGTTTTCAGTGTTGAAAATGCTGTATTTTGTATTATTTTCTTCACAAGTGTCTTGAAAAACGTCGTATGATACACGAGTATATTGATGATTACTGTCCTCGGCTCTCTTAAGACCCTCATCTGACGGCTCAGATCTTAATGACGCCTCAGCGGTAATCACCAACATTACACACTTGTACCATAATGTACTATTATTCATCGAATAATATGATTCATTCTTTGTTAGTAGAAACACCTTAGCACTTTTGTTAGTACCAATACAATTAAATGATTAAAAAAAATATTGCATATAAAATTAACAGAAAATGAAAAAAAAAATTACATCCATATAATATCGAATGAAGGGTTTGGGACGTAGGTTCCAACTACAAATACTTATTCAGAAACAAGCTCAGAGAGTTGTTTTATACAAGATTTTTTTCAATAAAATCACCTATAAGCCGAATTTGATTTCTATCCGTATTTTTATTTGTATTTAAGTAGATCACAAATCGTGTGTCTCGATGGGTTTTCCTATAGGCACACCCATATAAACTATCGTCCCATATCAACCTCTTTAAGGGAAGTATTTTCAAAAAATATTTCTTTATTGGTGTTGTTTGTTATATTATACAAAACTTCAAGATTTTAGACCCCGCACTTGATGCTGTGGAATGAAACTCTTAGTCAAATTCTGGGCTGACTCCATATAGATTGCCATCGACACACAAAGAATGAGATTTTTAAATTATTGTATGGCTTACTTTTGACAACCTCACTTGACGGTAAACGAGGATGTGTTTGACGACGAAGCAAGCTTACTTAGAAGTAACCAATTCGATGTTGACTTACAGACCCCCAGCTTATAGCCATCAGGTAACATAGTCTCCGGCAGGGCATCCCACTCCTTCTCTATTTTTTTTCGTATTTGGTAAGTTAAATATAAATACTCGTAAACCAATCAATTTGAATACTACCCACATCCGACATAACCTACCACATAACTTTTTTCACCCCAAACTAATAGAACATTAAACACCAGCGTACCCCCACCTGCGCCAACCGGTTACCACTCGAATAGCTACTGAGTGGAAAACAAAACACTTCCTAGACTCGGAAGCATTTATCTTGTTCCCACTTTTTTGTTCGTTCACGAAACTCGTTGGGGCGCCAATCGGAAGCACTTAGGCAACTCGTTAAGTCGATGAATCCTCCAATAAACTAGGTAAACTAAAACTTATCCTATATCTCATGGGATTATTTGGACAGGTTTACGTAAAGTCTTTTAATGTGTTGTAAAATTTTGATTATACTGGTGATTTAGTGACGATTATGCTTTCACGTGTTTCGACAAAAAGGAGATGATTCTGTCAGGTGAACTCTATTATGTTTATCTTGTACAACGTAATAAGTTAAGTGCCAACGTTCGTATGAAACATTTTTTGATTTACTTCAATCATTCAAGGAAAACCTTCACATTTTTCTGCCAAGATCTCGAATAAAAAAACAATGTCTAATAAAGAGAACCATTATTTTTTCAAGTCTTCTTACAGATAGGACTAATTTTTTTATAATTTAATTTTAAACTACAATCAATCTTCTTTACTAAATTATGCAACAATCTTTTCAACATCTGCTGTAAATTAATAAGCTCCTTTAAAAACATCGCCAATGGTAGGAAATTAAACATGGAATGAAAATCTAAACAACGAAAATTAATTCATTAGGAAGAACGAACCGGTTCGTTGTATGTACAAATTCTGTGAAACTGTAGTGTTACCAGTGCCAAGCGACGAAAGTGTCTTTCCATTTCATATTTGTTTTTAATCTTGTAATATGCTACTCCGAATGTATGACAGGAGGTATCAGACAGTATGAAGACGGTATAAAATAGATACCTACTCTGGAGAGTCTTGTTTTTTAGAGTCAATGGAAAACGGTGATCACGTTATTGCAGCGTCAGTGGCGTTTAGTAGGTCCTCCAAAGTACATGCTGGCATAGACAGAAAACTGGAGAGAAATGGACCGGATCTGTGAGACCGTGATGGTCCAGAAGGATGCTGCCGAGTGGGATCGTGAGAGGGTCGATCACGCTCGGAGAAGAAGGCAGCGTGGAGGCAACCACCTCGACGCCACCTTTTGGTGGTTTACCAAAATCCTGCCTATATCATGGGCAGGCAGAACTCCAGGGTCTCGGGCGATCAGATTGGGCATTCTGTCCATACTTTTAAGAGGTAATAGGTTTCCAGATGCTGATGGTGATCACCGGGGTGGTTTTAGTGAGATTAAAATCCCTCACTCCCTGGTCTTTTCTCCTCAAAAGTCCAGGCGCCTATTGAAGGTTGTCCAAGTCAAAAAAAAAAGATCCTACAAAGCGTACTTGAGGTATTTTAGTCAGTGTGTACTGGATTGTACCCTATATCTGTATGGGCTCTTTGAGAAGATTGGTATGGATTACATTAAACGCTAAAGCTGATCAGGTGGGAGAACGTGCTTCCTATCTTCAAGCATGTTGAATAATGATACTCGGAAATTCTTGGGAGAGATCTTTTAGCTAACGGAATTTAACGACTGCATTTTCACCATTTTAGTGAAATTAGATACCTAAAGCAACCTTACTCGTAAATTATACATATTTTATGAACGGACGTATTTTAGTACTTTCCAATTGGTAACCAAATATCTGCGCTGCGCCTAACCTGTGGGAGTTCACTGCAGGTACGGTTAGCCAACAATGTCTTTTACTCAAATGGAATTAAAGATTACCTCGCTTGTTTTGCAAGATTTTTTCAAAACTAAGTTGCCCGGCTACTAATAGTACGTATTCTTTAAACCTTCATGTTCCTTCTGCTTTTTAAACCCCGACGGAAAAAGAGGGGTGTTATAAGTTTGATGTGTCTAAATGTGTGCTTGTTTATTTGTGTGGCATCATAGCTCCTAAACAAACGGACCCTTTTTTGTTGTTTGAAAGGTGTCTTTATCGAGAGCGTCTAAACATTTAGTCGAATTGAGATTTTTCTCCTTTTTACAAAGTGAAAAACATCATCATCATCGTCATCCACATCCGACTTCGCCCATGGCTAAGCATAGGCATCTCGCTTTTTGTGCCAACCCCACGTCCAACATACCTGAAAGTATATTCTAGAACAGCATTTCCCAAAGGTCGCTTGCGACCCACCAGTGGCACCAATATTGGTTGAACCCTGAAAAATAGGTCGAACGCCCCGTATAATATTATTAAGATTAAATACCGAAATAAATCGCAGTTTTAATTTAACGTTTCATCATCATCTTCCTGCCCTTGGGGTCTAACTTGGGGTCGGCGCAACACGTTTTCTTCTTCCATTCCGTCCTGTCCCCCGTCACGCCATCACTGATTCCCTTTTCTTTCATATCACTCCTCACACAGTCCATCCATCTTTTCTTCGGCCATCCCTTCCCTCTCCATCCATCCACATTTATATTCATAACTCTTTTAGTAACATGCGTTTCATGCCTCCTCATCACATGACCATACAAGAACAAACGGTTTCCTTTCAACTTTTCTGTCACTGGCGCCACCTACAAACTTCCTCTAATATACTCATTTCTCACCTTATCCATTCTCGTCACTCCGTACATTCATTTCAATATTCTCATCTCTGCTACATGCAATCTCTTTTCATCCATCTTTTCCACAGCCCAACATTCTGATCCATACAGTACGACAGGTCTAATCACGGACTTGTACATTTTCCTCTTTTAATGTTTGTTTCGTAATTACGTATATTTAAGTGGTGTACAATTAAATATAAAATAAATAAATAAATTGGGCGTATTCTACTCATTGTGATTAAAAGTAAGTAAAACTTAAGTTGATGTTAATTCTGACTTCTTGATTTTTTTTTTGACACTATGTTTTTTTTTTGTTGACATTATATTTTAATTTTTGATATTATGATTTATATTTTCGACATTATACAAAATTTGATTAATTTATATAATATTCTTATAATGATACTAGTTGATTTGCATGTACCTAGCTTATTGTTTGATATTTCTAGACCAGCAATGGTAGTATGTGAGAAACAATGTTAAATGTAGGATCTCAATGTACCATATACTGAGAAATAAATATTTACTTACTTAAGTTTAATTACAAAAAAAGAAGAACAATTAATCCATCATTTTCATAAAAAAAGCAATTAAATTGTATTAAAATTTCCGATTAGAACAGTTTTTTTTTTCTTGTTTGTACAGAAAGCCTGTTCATATTGTTTTCCCTTTTTCTTCATGAAAAGCCAAGAGGTGAGTACTGCATTTGGAAGTTTTTGTTAGATGGGTCGCGGTCGAGTCAACTTTAACCTTTAATAGGAGTTTTTTTGATCTAGATGACATAAAAAATACATTTAAAGAAGATATGCTCAGATGGGTTGTTATAAAAAAACGTATCTTACGAGTATTGAAATCAACCATTTCTAAGTTTCGTTTCCATCACAATAAATCATTTTTCATTCACTCTTCTCAATATTTGTACAGTTTCCCTATTAATATCTACAGTACTACGAGGTCCCATATTTCTCGTCAGATATTATTTTAATCATCAAATTGTATGTTCAACATCCAGCTCCATCCCAAACATAGGTACGTGTTGTTCTACTGTCCCGACGTCCCTGAGCGGGTCGGTCGCAATCTCATTTGCCTGTCGCTTTAAAACTCGCTTGGTCGCAAAAATCATTTACGTACTCCATTTTATATGACTCAATTTGTTTGTATATTTGTTAGTACGTTTTTTTCTTGTGTTGTGTTAAAACCTTTGGTAATTTGTAATAGTGGGTGCATTTCTGTTAGGAGTTTTTTATGGCATTGACGGTTCTTGTTGCTGGTATTTACTTAGAACGGCAATCAAGCAGGAGGCTCACCTGATGATAAGTGTTTATCGCCACCGTCTATCATCACTCTCATCATCATTCCAGCAGAAAGACGTCCACTGCTGAAGGGAGGCCTCTCCCATGTGTCGCCACCGTCCATAGGCGGCTTCAATTTCAGGGGCGTTGCAGATGCGGAGCCGTCCTAAAGACAAAGGTTTGTAATCACACCAATATCATATTGTTTTTTTACATAAGCTTTAAAACATTTGATCAACAAAAACTTGAGTATTACATAAATCAACTGTTTACCAAAAGCAAACGACTCGGTTCCGTAACAGACTTGCAGGTAAGAATTAAATTATCTCTATGAAATTAAAGTTCAATTTAGATAACAATGACTACAACCCGTTTTATTAAATCGTCGACTTGATCACAGAGTACGGAACCAACGCACTGGCAGCGACTAGAGACATAACTTGTAACAAAGAGTACTGAGACACCTTGGCGGCCACTGCTGGTATAGCTTTGTGGGCAACTAACGGGCGCACGGTTGGCGCAGTGGTTGAGCGATTGACTGCTGCGCTGCGCGTCGCGGGTTCGATTCCCGCACGGAACAAATATTTGTATGACCTACATATGGTTGTTCCGGCTCTGGGTGTTTGTGTATGTGAGTTTATATGTTTGTAAACGCACCCACGATACAGGCAGAAATTCCTAGTGTGGGGCAACGTTAAAAAAAAAAAAAAAAAACTTTGACTGTAACTTTGTACTCTACGTTACAAAGCGGCTGACGTTTACAGTTCTTACTTATTTCGAAACTACTAATATTATAATTTTCTATTAAATTAAAATTACTTTTTTACATTTACACAAACAAAGCGTGTCAGTGATTTTGATGGCATTTGCCAAACCAATAAATGTGTCAGTAATTTGCATTGACACTCTTTTTAGAAGTGGCCGCCGAGGCGTTTCTGTGTTCTGTGGCTCTCATTCACTTATTGCAGGTACAATGATTTCAAGTGGGGGGTCTAGTCATTTTAATAGCCGTTCATGTATAAGCAAACAGTGAAAGACTCTATTCTGTTTTTGATTAATATTTGATTAGAAAATAATAACATTAAAAATGTCAAGTATGATTGGATTTCTACTTCAAAATTTCTTAAATTCTGAACTTATTTTAATAAACAAAGTGGAGTTTATGATATGACAAGTAGTTTTCAATGATTTTTGCACACATGCTAAAGGTCTTTCTAATGTCAATTATTATGCGACTAGAGAAATCTGAGACCATTTCTTTCAAAGAGGGACGTAAGTATGATCACGTTTATTATCGGTCTTCCACCATATACTCATCTTCTTGTCAATTATTCCATTTGCTTCGACCTGAATTCAGTCACGTCGCCAGCGTTAGCTTGTCTTCATAAAGGCCTTTTATAATGCAAATATTATAGCTTAAAGGGCTGGCCAAGAAACAAGGCAACGTTTATGGTGTTCGCACATTACTGCTGGTAAATTATTTTATCTGGTAAAGGTAAATTCATTTACATCTCGTTTAAGGAATGGCTATCAATGAAGATTCAACATCATCATTATCGGCATTTTAATGTTCCCGCTATGAAATTAATAAAATCTAGACTCTACAAGATGACTGACCTAGTCGACAGCGTCGGAATTTTGTAGTAATAAATTGCTGCGGTAACTTGTGTATAAAGGGACGAATATTATTTGTGGCACGTGAATTGACCCGATTGGAGGTTTTACCCACAGAAAACGTGCATATTTGGCAAAAGGGAAACATCATTTTGCATTTGGGATTACTGTCACTTTCTTTCACCGAAAGAATTTAAGTAGTTAAATCGATAATTCCAGAGATTATTTTTCAAATATTCATTTTACATCCACATGAAGGCTGTTGTTGATGTAATCTTTTACATCACGACATTTACTAGGATGGATAGTGTAGTAACTAGTACCTCCTACTTTTATGAAACTTGTTAATTTCCCTGAAGAGTAAAAAATGCAGCCAACGGGAAACTTTGCCAGCCGGGATTGTAACTTTTTCGGAATTTTGTAGTTTTTAGTTATAATTTTGTAGTTATAATTTTAGTGATTTGGTATTTTCTATCCGGGAAACAGATTTGACTGGTGATATGATGGTGAACTATTCACCTCTGCCTATTATTTTGTGCATTTATACAAAGTGCAAGTCCGATCCTGCATCGAGTATAGCCACTTTTGGGATGGCACAGCTAAATATCAACTTATCGCGCTTGACTCGGTGGAACACGGAGCGAAGAAGATCGTTGGCAACGTTGAACTGGGGGCGATGAGCCAAGCTTAATAGCTTGGCTCATCGACGCAAGGTTGTACAGACCGAATTACAGACTGTAGTAGACAGACAACTGCTTGTCGGTCTACTACAGACTGTACTTCGGTAAGCGTGCTCAAGAACTCCACGAACTCATCCCACCAGCCCCCTTCTACCATCGGGCTTATAGACGCACTGCAAATTACCATTCTTACCTGGTTGCCATTCCACCAATTCGCACCAAGAGCTCCAAATCATCGGTCATAATGCGCACAGCGAAAGAGTGGAACTCACTACCTGCGTCTGTGTTTCCGAACGCATTCAAACTGAATATCTTCAAAGTTAGGCTTCTTCTGGGTAAGCTCACTCCATCGTCGACTCTGTCTCCATCATCTCTGATCTAGACTAGACTCAAGAGCAAACCCATATCAAATAAAAACTCATCATACCACCAGCCCCCTTCTACCATCGGACATCTAGACGCACTGCAAATTACCAATCTTACCTGGTTGCCATTCCACCAATTCGCACCAAGCGCTTCCAAACATCGGTCATAATGCGCACAGCGAAAGAGTGGAACTCACTACCTGCGTCTGTGTTTCCGAACGCATTCAATCCGAATATCTTCAAAGTTAGGCTTCTTCTGGGTAAGCCATCGTCGACCCTGTCTCCGTCACCTCTGACCTAGACTAGAGTCAAGAGCAAACCCATATCTAATAAAAAAATATTTCAGGGAAAAAAATAATATAAGTAGGTACAGCAGAATGATGATATGTGAAATATGGCAGTGTGAGAATAGAATAGAATAGAAAATACTTTATTGTACACCAAAAAACGAAATTACACATATATTTTACAGCAACTTAATACTATGGCTACAAAGGCTTATCGTTGACAGCGATATCAACCAGAAAACCTTTGGATGGACTAAAGAACTAAAGATAAAACAGGGGTAGCCTACGGTGTACTGCTAAATAAAAAAAATAAAAATATCAATATATAAAAATTATACACTAATAAAAAAGATTATTGTTGATTATGATTATTATTAGTGTATAATAAAAATTATACACTAATAATATAAAATACTATACACAAACTTACAAATAAACATACATTCATAATATTACATGTGAAAGGGGTGAAAAATGATAGAAGAAATTAGATAGAAACAGAAAAATATTAAAGAGAAAGGAAATGGTTCTTAACAGGGACGATAAAACGGAAGCCTTTATGCTGTAGTATAAGTTAACTGCAGCTGTGGAAGATAGAGTATTAAAATAACTATTGCCCAAATATTGCCATTAAAAAAAAGTAATAATAATAATATATTTCTTTATTTTCTCATATTCAAAAACACAGCACAAAGTTATTGTAACACTTAATAGAGACTGGTGTCTGCTGTAGGTAAAACCTGTATTACAGATCACCAGGCTTACCCTCCATCGGACAAATCACTTATGACTAATAACAGTATCAAAATAATATATTACAGTTCGTACACAATATAACATAAAACAAAAGTGCAACAAAAAGAAAAATTAAAACTAAAGCAATTGCGGTGGCAAAAATGACTTAATATGGATTTAGGGGATGAGTATGTGTGGAGGTGTGAGAGTGAGAGAGTGTGTGTGTGAATGAGAGTGTGTGTGTGTGATTGAGTGTGGTGACGGTGTGATGGGCACATGTTAAATTTTATATCGTTCCATGACATGTGAACGTTGTCCTAATGGTTTCAATAAACCATAAAGTGCTAGGTAAATGTAACTAGTTATGATAAATCAAAACATATTTTCTTTTCGCACACAATTTGCATTCACAGAATTCTCGACAAGTATACTAAACCGGACATCGAACCAGTAGAAATAAAAAATGAGATCTGTAATCGTCCCGTTTGTAACTATCCAGACATTGAAATTTTCATAAAGGTATGTCCTGGTAATTCTACTATTGTGACCAGGTGCAGGAGCAGAAGGCATTGAAATTTTATCTTTAACATTGAGAGTATCGACTAGTGAAATAAAATGGCGTTTATTTTTTTTTCTCTTTCGCTTCCCCGGTTTAGGTAAGCTTGTCGCCCCCCATTGGGTGGGTGCCCGTATTCTCGAGGCGGGGCGGCTCAGTAACCGTGGCTTGGTCACCCACGGTGAAGCGAAGAGGAACCCGAAGGGGGGCCGGTCGTCAGAGCTTTTGCCGATAAGCCGACGACGTAACGGCCAACATGTAGGTTGCGGTGCTGCCTGGGCGACATCGCAACTAAGGCGGGTCGCGATGTGCTATGGGGCCTCCCATACCCATACGATATAGCGGCTGAGACTTGAAGGCCGCGGAGGGAGAAGAGTGCTGGTAGAAACTGTCGATCAATGTCGACTAATCCATTCTACCATCGATCGATGCCGTCGATCGACGATCGATCGATTGATCTGGTGACAACCTAATGGTACCTAACTTCACCATACCTATTTAACTAACCTTTATAAACTGACACGAGCATTTTTAAAGACCAGTAGCACAAGTACATACCTTCCAATAACACCAAAACATGTTGATCCCAGAATTGCCTATTATAACCATTTTCTTTGACGACGCTACAAAAACACGGGGTTTTTCTTAAAAACGGCTGTTATTCATGGAGTGCAAAGCTTTGATATTCTCGTATATAATACACGGCTTCATTCCTTTTACGAGGTCCCTATGTATAACATAAATATATGTCAATCTTCCCTCTATTGTTCAGTTATAAGCTTTTTAACATTTTTTACGACGATCTGCGATGAAACATGAAACTTGTATGTGTTATGCTTCTCATCTTCTTACTGGTGTTGGAAAGTAATAATTTCAGCATTTGCAGTAGGAGTAGGTATTCTAGGGTGTAGAGAATTTTGGCCTCGTTGGAAGGTTTAGAACTTAATGGCACATTTTATATATATACACGCACGGTTGGCGCAGTGGTTGAGTGATTGACTGCTGCGCTGCGTGTCGCGGGTTCGATTCCCGCACGGAACAAATATATGTATGACCTACAGATAGTTGTTCCGGCTCTGGGTGTTGTGTATGTGAGTTTATATGTTTGTAAACGCACCCACAATACAAGAAGAAATTCCTAGTGTGGGGCAAAGTTTAAAAAAAAAAAAAAAAAAACAAAATAAAAAAAAATATAACTAAAAGCAGTATTAGAAAATAATGAAAAGGTAATTCTATTTTATAGATCGCTGCGACAAGCCCGACATAGCCCGAAGAATTGCCAAACTTAAGTTGCAGTGAGTAGGGCACATTGCTCGTAGAACGGACGATCGTCGGGGCTGAACAATAATTCTGGAGTGGCGACCGCGAAACGGAAGATTTTAGCATTGGACGGCCTCCCATTAGGTGTGGACCGATGACATGGTTAAGGTCACAGGAATCCGTTGGATGTGAGACGCTTAGGACCGATAGATGCACTTGGGGGTGTTCAGCAGTAGACGTCTTTCGGTTGAACTAATCATGTTGATGATGCTATTGCTGAGTGAGATGCTCCATAGATTACACTTAAAGGCAGTATTTGAATGATTAAATCAATTCGGTATAACTGTCAACATGGCGAAATGTAGTTTTGGAAATGATAAACTAGAATTTTTAGGTTACGAGGTCACATCAACAGGAATCAGAGCTTTACCAGACAAAGTTCAGGCTATAATCGATTACCCAAAACCCAAAACGGTAGATGAGTTAAGGCGATTCTTGTGTATGATACATTTTTATAGGTCCAGCTTGCCAAGGGCAGCGGAATATCAATCAGTGTTGAATAAGTATTTACAGAACGTTAAAAAGAAAGATAAGTCTATAATTAACTGGTCGCCAGAAGCAGACATTGCGTTTGCGAAATGCAAAACTAGCCTACAGAACGCTACCGTGTTATCGTATCCAGTAATGAACGCTGAGCTTGCAATATGGGCGGATGCGTCGAACGACTGTGTTGGTGGCGTGTTACAAGTTAAGGTTGACTCACACTGGCGTCCGCTAGGTTATTTTTCTAGGAAACTCAGTGATGTACAACTAAAATATAGCACATATGACAGGGAGCTTCTAGCTATTTATTTAGCGGTACAGCATTTTCGTTATATGGTACAAGGCAGATCTTTTGTAATTTATACGGACCATAAACCATTAGTTTACGCGTTCACGAAAAAACCCGGTGATAAAGAGACAACCAGACGCGTTAGACAACTTATGATATCAGTGAATTTACTACAAATATTCAACACGTCAGCGGTAGAGACAATTCTGTAGCGGACGCGCTGTCGCGGGTCGCAACTATCACTTGCCCGGCGGCGCTCGATTTCAGCGAATTAGCATTGGCGCAACAAACGGATGACGAGCTCACGTTACTCTTATCGAAAGAACACAGTGTAATGCAGTTTAAGCGAATTATGTTACCCGACTGTCAAGGTGAGGTGACGTGCGAAGTATCTACTAGGGTTGCAAGGCCATATCTACCAGTAGCGTTTAGGAAAAGGGCATTTCATGCAGTGCACAGCTTATGCCATCCTGGAATTCGTACCACTAGGAAATTAGTGACGTCTAAATATTTTTGGCCGAGCATGAACACAGACGTAGGAAATTGGGCCAAAACCTGTGTTCAATGCCAGAAGTCCAAGGTTATTCGCCATACGGTATCGGGATTAGGACAATACGAAAGCTGTGGTCGATTCGAGCATATACATGTAGATCTAGTAGGACCATTGCCTACGTCACCGGATGATTACAGGTATTGCCTTACGGTGGTTGATAGGGCGACGGGCTGGCCGGAAGCTTTTGCAATAAAAAACATTTATGCGAGTACGGTAGCCAAAACATTGTACGACGGCTGGATTTCGAGGTACGGTTGTCCGATAAGGGTTACTACAGATCAGGGCAGACAATTTGAAAGCAGCTTGTTCAATGAGTTAATGAAATGTTTAGGAATAAATAGGTTAAGAACTACAGCATATCACCCGCAAGCGAACGACACTGTAGAAAGGTTTCATCGTGTGTTAAAAGCAGCTTTGATGGCCAGAAGGGACAGTGGTGCGTGGGTTGAAGAGTTGCAGACAGTTCTGTTTGGGTTACGCGCGACACCGAGAAGCGATACAGGCGTAAGCGCCGCGGAATTAGCATTCGGTAAGACACTACGGTTACCCGGTGATTTTTACGGTGACAAAAGCATAAGTGTTAGCGATTCTAACGAATATGTAAACAAAATTAGAGATATTATAGAAAATTTAAGGCCAAGACCGACGAAACAGAGAGATACGAGGACTATCTTTGTTCACTCAGACTTAAAAACGTGTTCACATGTTTTTGTAAGAGTAGATTTGGTTAAAAGATCCTTACAACCTCCATATGAGGGCCCATATCAGGTGCTAGAAAGGAAAGAAAAATATTTCTTGATACAGTTAGCAGGAAAGCGAGTTAAAATATCAATAGATAGGTTAAAACCGGCTTACGTAGTTAATGAAGGAACCCTTCCACTAAAACCGCAGGAAAAAGATAGTGTCGTAACTAATTCTACAAATAATTTGTTTAGTGATAAGACTAGCAGCAATAAGCGTATAACTTACACCACACGCAGTGGTAGAGCGGTAAAGCAACCGATAAGGTTTGTAGAATGAAAACTATATTGTAAACTATGGTACAGTGAGCCATAATGTTTCGAATAAGTGGGTTCGATTCCAACTTTTAAATAACATAACGTTTGATTAATGTAATATGATAGATTATAATATGTAAAATGTATATTATAAGTTTAAGGTATAAGGCTGTAATAAACAAGTAGATAACACTTAGATTGTTTTGCAAATTGACAAATATGAATCGTTATGTAAAAAACAATACGTAATGTAATTTTATACATGTTGTTTTAGGACAACGAAATGCATAAGTTGCATAAAAATTTACTTGTAAGAATAATTTGTACATTTTGCAGAAAATTCTAGAAACTTAAACAAAATGTATTGAAACATTAAATGAAATTTGTTCATTTTGCGAATAAGACACGAACTACAGTTGTCAGTACGATTTAATTATCACAGTAGTTAAAAATGTGTAACAGCCACAGCAAACCACCACAGAACAATGTTGCTATCGCACAGACGGTGTCTAACGAGATGACTGTTCAAAGAGTTGACGCTTTGGAAATAATTGTAATCGTGTGCGCTGTGCTCATGGGAATTTTGATCCTGTTTATGATCAAAAGCCAATGTAAGAGTCGCGTACGGGACTGGTTCCAGAAGGAAGCAGTCGGGGCAGGTTGGAATCCACCGGTGGTAAAAATGCAAACAGTACAGCCACCGACCGTACCCCGTAACCCAGATGTATATTAGTGACAAGTGTTAGTGAATGTAGTGTCGCAACTTATGCTCCATCATTCTTCTGTAATGAAAAACAGGATGCGTTAATGTTTAACTGTGTTACTATTAAGTGAAACTATGTACTTAGAGTTAATATTTTTATTTGAAATTATACTACAAATTAAAGCTTCTTTTAAGAAGGGGGCTACTGTAGGGACACAATGTACAAGCTATAAGCTTACTCAGCGTATCTAATAATAGAATGACGCACGGCTGCGCCCGTGATACATAAAGGCTTTTATTTTGAGTCGCAAATAAACTACAGTCGTAATTGGTCGTTTCTATTAACCCTGCACCTCAATACAAATAAATTAGAAGAACACAATCAAACTCAAATAACCTAAATCTCCATGGAAGAGTATCGAGGAATATCGTTAAGGATTTAGTCCGACGAAATATTAAAAATAATAGCTGTCGCTCGCGGCTCCACCCGCGTGGTTTTTAGTACTTATTTCAATATCTATATCAATTATAGACTATATATATTCTGATTTATAAGCTATATTTATGTAAAGTTTCATCAAAGTCCGTTCAGTAGTTTTTGCGTGAAAGAGTAACATACATCCATCCACCCATTCATCCTCACAAAACTTCACGTTTATACAACATTTATTAGTTATTAATAAAACATATATATACAATTGAATATTCTAAAAAAATAAAATACCTATATACAAATACAAAGGGGAGACGGAAAAAAGCTCATTGTTCATCAAAAAATTCGTCCACATCGATGCCAATGGGAAACGTGCCCAGAACGCTGGCAGCATTGCCACGTTGAATGGCAATGCTGATTCTCTGGCCGAAGAAAAGTCCAGCCCTCTGGTCACGTGAAGAGTCGACGAGCTTTGTGCTAATTTCTCGAAAAACTCGATGCGCACTCGGACCCCATGGACCTAATGTTTCAACCCCAAACGGCTCAAACATATAACTTCCAATAAGGTTGTTATATTTGCGCCGTTTGAGGTTTTCTGCACCAGCAGCAGCCGCCCCAGCACAGCCTGCCGTGCTTAGAAAATGGGATGGCGCAAGGGTGTCGACACATGTTGCATCCCACACCAAAGGTCTACCCACCTTCCAAGGCATAATGGTCATCCCGTCTGGTCTCTTCCCATCGTCGCGTGCCAAGCCATTGGGTTCTAAAACTGCTGGCACCCCGGCGGTGACAAGAGCACGACGTATGATGTCATTAATGCTGGCGTGCCGTGCTATCCGGCCAGCGCTCCTACTGCAGGATTGGCCATGGTGACCGAGGCGGTCGACTGCTTCACGTTTATAGTAGTAGTAGGATAGAATTATTCTAAGTGTAATTTATGATTGGCATTTCTTTCACTTTTTCGTCTAAACCATCGTAATAAATAATTTGAATTATATTTATAGAAAAACTTTTTACAAAAATATACAACCGACTTCTAAATACAAACACTGCAAAGTGTAAAATGACATTCATTTCAGAAGTCGGTGTTGTTGTTTTTGTTTCTTCGTTTTTTGACACCGACTTTCGAAATCAAAGTTTTATTTTATTGTAGTGTTTGTATTTGGAAGTCGGTTGAATTATTTAATAAACATTTTTAATTCAATTTTTAGTTGTAGTACGTATCTATAATGGCCACAGTTATGCCAGAATAGATTACCCAAATAACATGAAATTTGAACACAACAGGTGAAATTAGAGCGTATCAGGATGAACTGTAGGTATACATCTGCGTACCTACCCCTTTACAACATACTGGCGTGATGTTATGTTATGAAATGGTGTAAACAATAAACAGACATGCCATTTAAATAAGACCACATAGAAAGTATTTCAAATAAAAAAACCGGCCAAGTGCATGTCGGGCCACGCGCTGTAATAGGGTTCAGAAGTTGCATAATAATGCGGACTAAGAAGAGGGTTTTGTTGTTGTTACATGAACGTTAAAACGGTTTCAGCGGCACACAACGTCTAACAAGTAAAATACCAAAATTTAAAAAACCCCCGACACATTTTTATTTCATGCTACAAATTTAATTTATCTAGTACATAGTAGATACGCTTCGATCGGCAATCTATTGAACACGTAATTATGACACAATATCTTGCAAAAACACCCCGATTCATATAGTGAAACGCCCATAACTTTTGAACGGCTGAACCGATTTTATTCAAACATAGCTAAGAACACTCTCGACAAAATCACATTCTAAAAAAAAATCCTAAATCAAAATCAGTTCATCCGTTTAGGAGATATGATGCCACAGACAGACACACAGATACACAGCAACACACGTCAAACTTATATCACCCTTCTTTTTCCGTCGGGGGTTAAAAACGGTCCCACATAGGATGATGTTTTTTTAAAATCTATATGTTCGCGTTTGCGGAGCAATAGCGGTATAACTATACACCCATCCAGGTACCTGGACTGGAGGAGGCTGCAGCGGCCTTAGGGTCTAAGTAACCCTTAAAATGTCTGGTGTCTGGTCTGGTGGAAGGCAACGGGAAACCACTGCACTAGTTCCCACGAGAGTCACAATGGATTTAAGGAATAGCGATGTAGATCTGTTGAGCGATCCGGCTGACGCCCGGCGCCACCAAACCGGAGATGGTGGTGTGAAATTTGCTACCGGCCATGTGATTGTGTCAGATCAGGTAACACATGGAAACTATGTTACTGATAAACGAAAATCAGTTAGAGAGCCTCACCACCTTGGCACCTGGAATGTTCGCGGGCTAAACCAACCTGGAAAGCTTCAGATAGTGGAGAGTGAAATGAAAAGGAAGGGAAACACTATCCTCGGACTCAGCGAAACACACTGGAGAAATTCTGGATACTTCTCGACCCAGTCGTATAAAGTTTACTTCTCAGGACCTGAAAATGAGAGCTCCAGAGGCGTTGCATTCATGGTACCACTAAGCTTAGACAAATACGTCAGCGGTTATAAACCGATAAACGACTGAATAATCGCAATCAAAGTTAACACAACTCCCTGTAAATTAAACATCATTCAGGTATATGCGCCTACCGCCCAATCCAGCGAGGACGATATAGAGAGCTTCTACAGCACTTTGGCAAAATCTCTCCAAGAAATACCTAAAAAGGAGATAACAGTGGTTGTTCGGTACCTACAGCGCCATCTATTATGAATATGCGGCAGCTCGCGAGCTAGTCGATTCCAAGCAACGCGACAAGACAACGGTGAAAACGGCGGCGACACCTATACGCGGCGAAAGGAAGAAATTTAACCTGCGCGCGCAACCCGGTCGCGAGTGAATATTTTCTATCATGATCATTCTGTTCAATCGTTCTTCTTCTTGTTTCAATTTTAATTATTTAATGTTTATAATTCGATTCAAAACCTTTGTAATGACTAGTCCTTGGAGAGTAAACGCATTAGAAATTATTTCCAGTATTTCATTTTGAAATCCAAGTAGACGCCCAAACATATGGTCCTTCGTAGCCAAATTGAGAACCACAAGAGGAGTTCATGGTGAAAACTCAAGAATTCGTCGCATTATTACGAATACGAAGAAGTTCACCCGCCCGCCATTACGAGAACGCGAACACGTGCACGAGTACCTACCTACATACCCAGGACTTCGAGTGGACTAGAGGAGTGGCAGGTCTGGTTTTCCTTTCATTACCCATCCCATCCTCGATCTGTGTTTAATATTGGTGTTGTTTCCTAGTTGTTGAGCGGCGGTGCCCAGCCGGCGTGATAACCCGACGCCGTGAGTTGTAATCTCGCGGGCCTGAGCGGGCGGCACGGGGCGCAAGTCTAAATCACACAGGAAGGATTACAGTGAGTACTCTTGCGTTCTTATTTTCCCTTAAAATGAGTGAAGCTAAGATGTCGGAACTTGTTAAGAAAAGAGCAGTAGTCAAAGGTCGGTTAACGTTATTTGAAAATTATGTTAAAAGATGTAAATGCCCATTAGATGATCAACAAATATTAGAGTTACAGTTACGCGTAGATAACAGTTCGAGTTTACTAAGTAATTACACCGAGTTGCAAAGTTTAATTGAAGAAAACGCAGACGAGCTCGACCTTCCAAAACAGTTGGAAGACCGAGACCGTTTCGAAGATCAGTACTTTAGAACAGTAGCTTCAGCCAAACTCTTGCTGCAGAACGACGTACCTGTAAATAATAATAATGTTGTCGTTAAAAATAAAGTTTGTGTAAAGTTGCCGGACATTAAAATACCTACCTTTGATGGGTCATACGATAGCTGGCTAGAATTTAAAAGTTCCTATTGCAGTATGATACACGAACGGGAGGACTTAGATACCATTCAAAAATTCCATTATTTAAAATCGTCACTCACGAGTAGTGCATCGCATGTAATTAGTGCGTTAGAGTTTACGGCCGAAAATTATACTCACGCATGGGAGCTTCTAGAAAATCGTTATAATAACATACGGCTTTTGCAACACAACCATGTAAAGTCGCTCTTTACAATTCCTTCGTTACATAAAGAATCAGCTTCACAAATTAGAAAACTAATAGACACTGTTTTACGTAACCTACGTGCGCTGTCTTCACTGGGGGAACAGACGCATGCATGGGACACTTTAATTATTTATTTGGTCGCGTCAAAATTAGACCCCAGTACCGAACGCGAGTGGGAAGTGTACCAAGGTACACTTCATAATTCTAACAATAAACCCTTCGTTCAGTTAGGCGATTTACTTAAATTCCTCAAGGACAGAGCAGACATGCTAGATATAATTAAAGTAAACCAAAATACACATAAAAGTAGTGAACAAAATACCAAAAAATCATCAGCTACTCATAGTTACGTCGCCACGAACGCAAGCGATAATAACAATAACAAAAATTCGAAATCGAGCAAGCGCGGTCCGCGTGTGTGTGCGATGTGCAAAGGCAACCATTCTCTGTACGCGTGTACTAAGTTCATAAACTTACCTATTCAAGACAGGATTAACTTCATCAATACTACGAATATTTGCAAAAACTGTCTGCGTTCAGGTCATGGTGTGCAGGAATGTACGTTCGGCCCGTGCAGGTTGTGCCACCAGAAGCACAACAGCTTGCTTCATATTGATGGAGACAACGTTACGTTAGGTAATAATAACACGCAGTCGCAACCGACAACCACTAACGTGTCAACTTCGTTGCATTCAGCAGCTGATGGTACCGATTCGCTTTGTAAACAAACGTATTCCATGTTACCTACGGTTCTGCTGTCCACAGCGCTAGTAGATATCGCAGATAATAACAACGAGTATCACACCGCGCGCGTGCTGCTTGACAATGGTAGCCAACAGTGTTTTATTAGAAAATCGTTATGCGATAAACTAAATGCAAGTTTAATACAATCCAATTGTCAAGTTACAGGTGTAGGCCATTCGATCGCGAAGTGTACACACACTTGTAAAATATTATTACGCTCGAAAGATAAGCGATATCACACTAATATTGAATGTTTAGTGTTGCCGTGTATTACTAATAAGTTACCCGCATTTTATTTGAATATAAATAATATTAGTATTCCGGACAATATTCAACTGGCTGACCCCACGTTTCATTCGCCGTCGGATATTGATATCTTGATAGGTGCGGATAAGTTTTGGGATTTATTGATTGATGGTAAAATTAGGTTGAAAAATGGACCTTATTTGCAAAATACGAAGCTAGGATGGATCATGTCTGGACCTTTGTATAATAATAATAATGGCCTGCGCATTAATCAGGTTCAGTGTAACTATTCGCAAACATTAGATGCACAATTAAAACAATTTTGGGAACTCGAAGAGATTCCCAACGCTGGGAATATTCTTAGTCCTGACGAGCAAAAGTGTGAGAATATTTTTGTTGAAACGACAACACGTACTCAGGAAGGTAAATTCTCAGTGCGTATTCCCCTTAAGGAATCGCCCACGGTTCTCGGAGAAAGTTACAGTGCAGCTGAAAAACGTTTGTTGTCGCTTGAACGTAAGTTCACTCGTTTCCCCGAATTTAGGGAAAAATATATTAATTTCATGAATGAATACGAAAGTCTCGGTCACATGAGTCGTGTAGATACATACGGGTCACCTCACTATTTCTTACCTCACCACGGGGTAATAAATGAGAATAGTAGTACCACCAAATTGCGCACGGTGTTCGATGCTAGCGCAGTGACATCTACAGGCAAGTCGTTGAACAGTATACAGTTTATTGGGCCGCCGCTTCAAAACGACATTTTTTCCATATTATTGCGTTTTAGGCAGTTTAAATACGTAGCGTGTGCCGACGTGGAAAAAATGTACCGTCAAATTTTAGTACAGCCAGATCAACGTGACTTACAGTTGATTTTGTGGCGTAAAAATCCGTCGGACCCAATAGGTATATATCGCCTTAACACTGTGACTTACGGCACTGCATCGGCGCCTTATCTGAGCATGAGGTGTCTGAACCAATTGGCGAGTGAGTGTGAGGATGAACCAGTAGCTAGCGTGATTAGGGATGATTTTTACGTGGATGACGTGTTGATAGGTAATGATGACTTAAATAGTTTATTTGATATGTGTGATAAGGTCACGAATACATTAAAATCCGCATGTCTTCCATTACGTAAATGGATATTTAATTTAGACATCACTGCCCATGATATATCAAAAAGATTGGCATTGGGAGATCAGTGTCAAAATAAAACCTTAGGTATGGGATGGTTTAATAAACATGATGAATTGCATTTCACATCACGCGAAAATAATAATACGAACCCATTAACTAAGCGTAGTATGTTGTCAGTGATAGCGCAGGTGTACGACCCGCTAGGATTGTTGGCACCGGCAATAATAACAGCAAAAATTGTTATGCAAAAGTTATGGTTGTGTAAAATAAATTGGGACGATCCAGTTCCTAATGATGTCATGTTATCTTGGGATAAATTCATTAGTGCTTTAAAATGTTTACATACATTACGCATTCCGCGTTGTGTAATGAGTTCGCATTCACAATATACAGAATTACATATTTTTAGTGACGCTTCTCAGAGTGCATACGGTGCTTGCGCGTATGTGCGTACATATTCAGATAACTCAGCTGTTACTTGTAAGTTACTGTGTGCCAAAAGCAAAGTTGCGCCTTTAAAACCGACTAGTATTCCTCGTTTAGAATTGTGCGGAGCGCTGACCGCCGCACGTTTATACAGAAAAATAATTAACTCGTTACGTTTAACCTTTCATAAAATCTTCTTTTGGACAGATTCTACCATTGTCCTTGGGTGGCTTCGAATGTCACCTCACTCGTTGAAAACCTTCGTTCAAAATAGAGTAGTAGAGATAAATGAACTGACGAGTAATGCTATATGGTTGCATGTAGGTACTAAAAATAATCCAGCGGACTTAGTCTCACGTGGAGTTAGCTTAGACACACTCAGTGAATGCAGTTTGTGGTGGAACGGTCCACCATTCTTGCAGTGTCATGAACTGATGGAGTCGCAGCAGGGCACAGTCTCCCACTCTGACTACGCCACTGACCTACCTGAGTTAAAACCACAGGCTACAGCAATGGTTTGTGACGTCACGCAAAATACAGTTATTAATTTTGAACGGTTTTCTTCGTTTAATCGTATAAGGCGTACAGGTGCATATGTACTGCGGTTCTTTCACAATGCACGCACACAACGACACGATCGCATCGTAGGCCCATTATCGGTGAATGAGTTACGTGCGTCAACGCAAATGTTAACGAGACTCGCCCAACGGGAATCTTTTCCTAAAGAATTTAGTAAATTAAAAGGTAACTTACCATTACAAACTACTAGTGCAATTTCTAGCCTTAACGTGTTTTTAGATAACCATGATATAATAAGAGTAGGCGGACGCTTAAGTAACTCGCCTAACTTTGATTATGACAAGAAACACCCTAGCCTATTATGCTGTAAACACCGTTTCACATTATTATTGGTTCAGCATTTTCATGATAAGCTTCTCCATGCTGGTCCCCAACTGCTACTAGCTACCATGCGGGAGAGTTGGTGGCCATTAGGGGGAAGAAATTTAGTCAGAAAAGTAACTCATCAGTGTGTCCGCTGCACGCGACTGAGGGGAAAGACCGTTTCTCCAATCATGGGCAACTTGCCTGCGGAGCGGTTAGAAGCGGGGTTTCCTTTCATTCGCTGTGGGGTTGACTATGCTGGACCCGTATCTGTATTGAACCGCAAAGGTAGGGGGTCTAAACTTGAAAAAGGGTATATATGCCTATTTGTTTGTTTTATAACACGAGCTATACACCTTGAGTTAGTTAGTACACTTTCTGCACAAGATTACATATTAGCATTAAAAAGATTTATATCCCGTCGGGGTAAGCCGGCTCAAATTTTCTCAGACAATGGGACAAATTTTATTGGAGCCATGAAAGAAGTTAAGTCAATGTTCAACGAGCAATCACATCAAATTATTGACAACTTAAGTAATGATGATATAGAATTTAAATTTATACCGCCTTACGCTCCTCATTTTGGGGGATTATGGGAGGCAGGAGTTAAATCCTGTAAACACCACCTGAGGCGGGTCATGGGCACCGCTAATCTAACGTACGAGGAATTCAGCACGGTGTTGGTACAGATCGAAGCCGTCCTGAATTCCCGTCCAATGTTTCCTATGTCCTCAGACCCACAAGACCTTCTTCCACTTAGCCCAGCACACTTCCTGATCGGCCGGCCACTCCTCTCACCAGCCTGCAAGGACCTGACGCAGCAGCCAATTAATCGCCTGACGCGATTCCAGCGGGTTGAACAAATGAGGCAGCAGTTCTGGAAGCGTTGGTCGACCGACTACATAGCAGAGCTTCAGACCAGGACCAAGTGGAAGACACATAATCAAGACTTAGCATTGAATACCCTTGCCGTCATTAAGGAGGACCACTTACCACCTCTAAAATGGCGCATGGGCAGAATTGTAAAGGTGTTCACAGGAACTGATGGTGTGAGCCGTGTAGCTGAACTCCAAACAGCGACGGGCTTGGTGCAGCGAGCTTTCTCCAAAATCTGTCCGTTTCCGGTACCGTCGGCGAGTGAAGCACAGGATATCCGCGAAGTCGTCGACACCAGCGCGCACACCCACCGCACGGCGACGGCGACGTAGCTAATTAGTTTTGAAACCAGAGGATTCCAAGGCGGCCGGCATGTTCGGTACCTACAGCGCCATCTATTATGAATATGCGGCAGCTCGCGAGCTAGTCGATTCCAAGCAACGCGACAAGACAACGGTGAAAACGGCGGCGACACCTATACGCGGCGAAAGGAAGAAATTTAACCTGCGCGCGCAACCCGGTCGCGAGTGAATATTTTCTATCATGATCATTCTGTTCAATCGTTCTTCTTCTTGTTTCAATTTTAATTATTTAATGTTTATAATTCGATTCAAAACCTTTGTAATGACTAGTCCTTGGAGAGTAAACGCATTAGAAATTATTTCCAGTATTTCATTTTGAAATCCAAGTAGACGCCCAAACAGTGGTTTTAGGTGATTTTAATGCCAAAATCGGCAAAACAGACAGCGACGAACATCTGCGACGGGTAGTCGGGAGGTATGGAATCGGTAACAGAAACGAGAGAGGCGAACGTATGCAACTGTTGTGAAGAAAATCTGACCGTAACCAACACCTGTTTTAAAAAACATATACGGCGATTATATACTTGGATTTCTTCTGGCGACTGTTTCCGAAACCAGATAGACTATATCCTCATTCGGAGTAGATGGAAATCGTCTGTACTGAATACTACGACATGCCCTGGGGCTGACTGTGGCTCTGATCACCAACTCTTAGTCACCACAATCCGACTTCGGTTGAGAAAACTCCACAAGCTAGAACGCACACTGAACATGCGCCATGTTGACCTACAAGCCTTTAGACAAGCAATTAAACATAAAATACCTGAATGTTTTTTAAATGACGCCACTGACCCTGACATCACTTGGAAGGCTTTGCAGAAGATTGTTGTGCAAACTGCAAAAGAGAACATGCTCCCCAAAACTACCATGAAGCCTTTTATATCTGCGGAAACGGCTGACTTTATTCTTCGCAGACGTGAGTTGAAGGGAAAAGGTCTAACCCTACAAGAGAACAAGAGGTTATATGACCAGCACAGAGGTTCAGAAAAGATGTCGCAGGGACTATAACCAACACATCAACAACATCTCTACTGATCTCGAACATAATTCTGCGAGGAATGAAACTAGAGATCTTATCCGCAAGGTCAAAGAGCTTACTACTAAATCTCGTAATACGAGAACCTGCACGATCGCAGATAAAGTTGGTAACATACTGACTGAAAAGGATCAGGTTCTGGAACGCTGGGAACAGTATTGCGCCACACTTTATGACACTGGTCAACCTATCACATACGGCGCGCAGATAGACGTATCACCGCAGGAACCCGAAATTCTGCAGTCGGAGGTCGAAGATGCCATTGGATGCCTCAAGGACAGAAAATCGCCCGGTAAAGATGGAATTCCCGCCGAGTTACTTAAAAACCTAGATGCCAAAGGTGTGAAGCAGATTTTAAGCATCTGCAATTCCATTTGGAACACCAGGAGATGGCCTGAGGAGTGGACAGAGTCTGTTTTTGTGCCACTTTATAAAAAAGGCTCTACCAAAGACTGCAGCAACTACAGGACCTTAGCACTTATTCCACATGTCAGCAAGATACTGCTATACATAATACACAATAGGCTGAAACACTTTCTCGATCCACAAATTCCAGAGGAACAAGCAGGGTTCGTTAAAGGCAAAGGAACGCGGGAACAAATCCTGAACGTTCGCCAAATCATAGAGAACAGTCGGAAATTTAACAGCCCTGTGTTAATGTGTTTCATTGACTATACTAAAGCCTTTGATTGTGTGCAGTGGGATAAGCTGTGGGAGGTGCTAAAGGACATGGGTGCGCCTCAGCATCTTGTTGACTTGATCCGATGCCTCTACAGCAGCAACCGCTCTTTCGTCAGAATAGACACCGACTGTTCAAATGTGTTCTACATCAAAAAAGGCGTTAGACAGGGATGCATCCTTTCACCCTTACTCTTCAATGTATACGGAGAGTATATAATTAGGAAAACTCTTGAGGGCTGGGAAGGAGGGTTTGCTGTTGGTGGAAAGCGCATCTCCAATCTGCGGTACGCTGACGATACTGTTCTCATTGCTACAACATATGACGACATGAAGGAGATATTGCATAGATTGGAGATGGAGAGTGGCAAGTTGGGGCTTGCAATAAATAGACAGAAAACTAAACTTGTGGTGATAGATCGTGCGGAAAAGCTATCGGGCGCCTACAGCATCCAGGGACTCGAAGTTGTGGATAGTTTCATTTATCTTGGGTCTATTATTAATAATGAAGGCAGCTGCGTCCCAGAAATAAAACGACGGATAGCTATGGCTAAAGATGCTATGACACGCTTGCAGAACATCTGGAAAAATCATGGCATAAGTTATAAAACCAAAGCCCGTTTAGTCAGAGCATTAATTTTCCCCATTTTCTTCTATGGAGCTGAGACGTGGACAATCCGAGCAAGGGAAAGACAGCGGGTAGACGCATTCGAAATGTGGTGCTGGAGGCGGATGCTCCAAATACCATGGACAGCCAAACGCACAAATGTGTCTATCCTTTCCCAACTCGATATCAAGACCAGATTGTCTACAGTATGCCTACAGCGTATTTTGACCTATTTCGGTCACTTAATGCGAAAGGGAGATAGAAGTCTAGAAAAACTGGTCATTGTTGGCAATACCGAAGGGAAAAGAGCACGAGGCCGGTCGCCAACACGATGGTCTGACAAAGTGAAAGAAGCTACGTCCTCAAGCAAATTCCAGCAGGTGGTGATGGCTACTTTAGACCGGAATCGATGGAGGCAGATTGTCCGCTTAAAGGGGTCCAGTGACCACGATCCTCAGTAATGAGGGACCGATTAAAGAAGAAGAAGTTCGCGTTTGACCACTATCTCGTCTGAGGGTAAGCGATGATGTAGTCTACGGTAAAGCACGCTTGCCTAGAAGTAACCTATTCACTCTTGACTTAAACTAAAGAAGGCCTAACTGGTAACTGAAGAAGGATTTATTAAATCCAGCTTCGCAACTGAATTAGAAAAATATTATCTATTTAGTACCACCGAGGGTGCGAATTGCGAAAGGAGCCGATACGAGCGCCCGTAAGAGCCACGGGGAATGTTATGGTTCGTTCTTGGATCCTTGCGCGCACGGTTTTTGTTTATTACTCTTTCGGAATTTGAAAAAATTCGTATGTATTCACCTCTAATCTGCGGCACTCACTATTTCGTTCTGGAAAGTTTTACGCTACTCAATTAGTGATGTTGTATTAGAGTGATGTAATCGAAATAAAAGAGAAGTGTTCGATTCAACGATTCGTGTAATAATGCCCATAAAAGGTGTGTGCAGTTACAAATATAAGGTTGGGCGAGCTGCACACTACACCTCCCCTTTTTTAAAAAAAAAAATGTTGTTATTTAAGTACTTATTGCATTTTTTTTTTTTTTTTTTTTTACTTAAACTAAGCTTACATCACTACTTTTAAAATTATTTACTTTTTAACATAACATTATACAAAAAAAAAACATCTTATCTTAATTAAGTAACCAAAGTATTTTAAGTTACAAACAGTTTTGTATTATTTTTATGAATTACATATTCTTTATCATCTTTTTTAATTTTTACATTTGGTGATACATCTTCAATGACTCTGTATGGTCCTAAGTAAATTTTATCTAACTTATTTCCTACTTGATTTTTGATTAAAACTAAATCTCCACTCTTATATATTAACCGATTTACATTTTTATCAAAATTATTTTTTCTTAATTCCTTACTGAATAATAAATTATTTCTAGCTTCTGCTTGTGCTCTTTGAAGTCTGTATTTTAGCTCCAAAGGGTAAGAATCTGGATTATATAAAGGATCAGCATATATATTTTGTGCTATATTAGATGGTAAATTACAATTTTTTCCAAATACTAACTCAAATGGAGTGTATTTTGTCTCAGAATGCATTGTAGTGTTAAAAGAAAAGCACCAGAATGGAAGCCAACTGCTCCAATCTGTTTTGTTATTGTCACACTGAATTCTAAGATAAGCTCCTAGAACCTTATGAGTATTTTCCAAACCTCCCAGAGTTTCATGATGATAAGCTGTTGAATGCAGTTTATTAATATGCAACAAATTGCAAATCTCAGTGAAAACTGATGACATAAACTCTGTTCCCTGGTCTGTTATTATCTCTCTAGGGATACCATACCTCAGAATAAAATTGTTTACAAATAACTTAGCTACAGAAACAGTATCTTTCTTTTCTAAAGGATAAGCTTCGACGTATTTTGTTAAATCACACTGTAATGTCAAAATATACTTATTGTTTAAATTATCTACATCTAAAGGACCCATTAAATCTAAACTTACTCTTTCAAAAGCAGTGGATGCCGTGGATGTGATAACCATCGGTTCCTTCGTATGCCTATTGGTATGCTTTTGAATCTGACAACTTCTACACTTCTTTACGAATTCTGTTACGTCATTACTCATTCCTGGCCAATAATAGTACTTCCTAATATTATTTAACATTCTGTTTACCCCCGCGTGGCCACTCGTGGGTAACAGGTGGAAGTCATTCAAGATCACAATTTTCGTGTCTTTGTCAGTAACTCTTGTCACATCTTTAATAACAAGTAGCTTAGGAATATCATTTAAATGACTCATTTCCTTTTTAAAATTATTTAAAAAAATTTCGTTGCGCTTGTTCTTAATTATTATGAGCTCGTTTAATTTGATTTGCTTGCAAAAACGTTGTAATTCTCTCGCTAACACACTTACGGTCGATAACGATCGAGAAATTACAAAAACTGCTGACTTTTCAGGCACGAATTTGCAGTTACCATTGTCACTAGTGAAATGTTTTGATTTTTCTATCTGATTTAATGTATTTTTATTGCTAAGTAAAATCAATTCAACGCTGTCAATTGGTCGTTTGAGAATTTCCACTACCTTAGGTTGATCAGGCCTTGGAGTAGAGGATACCTCAGTAGTCATGTCGTTGTTGTCACAGTCAGTACGTAACCTTCGAGTCTGTGCTCTTGTCATGACCGATACTACATGCTTGTTCATATCCTTTAAGCTGTTGGATGTAATAGGTATACGGCTCAATGCATCTGCAGCTGCGTTTTGCCGTCCTGGGACATAGCTGATTTCAAAATCATATTCCTCGAGATATAATCTAAACTTTGTCAACCGGCTTGAAGGATCGGTCATATTAAATAAATAAATCAACGGCTTATGGTCTGTTTTTATGTAAAACTTTTTCCCATATAAATAAGGTCTAAAATGTCGAACCGCCCAAACAATAGCAAGTAATTCTAACTCAATCACAGGGTATCGTGTCTCGGCTGGTTTCAAGTTACGGCTGGCGTACGCGACTACCTTGCTATTGCTATTAGACAGCACGGCGCCTAAACCTAGTTTTGATGCGTCAGTTTGTAACGTAAAAGTATTATTATCGCTGAAGTCTGGATAGTCAAGTATAGTTGGACTAACAAGGATCTGTTTTAGCTTGTAAAATGCTCGCTCGCATTCATCACTCCATACGAACGCTACATCTTTCTTACATAACGCATTCAATGGATAGGCTATGTCGGCAAACTTTGGAATAAAACGCCTATAATAGTTAGCAAATGCAACAAATCTCTTGACTTCATCTACATTCTGCGGGACAGGGTACTTTTGCAGGCATTCTACCTTTGATGGATCGGGAAATATACCTTCTGAAGTGATCTTGTGCCCTAAATAAACGATTTCTTTACGTAAAAATTCACACTTCATCGGATTTAGTTTCAAATTCACTCTTCTCAGGCATTCAAAAATTTTTATAAGATTCTTGTTGTGCGTTTCAAGACAATTTCCTACGACAATACAATCATCTTGATATAAGAAGCATGATTTATAATTTAAACCAGACATTGCTATTGTCATGAGACGAGCAAAAGCACTAGGCGATGTCTTAAGTCCCATCGGACATCGTTTCATTTGATACTGCTTGTCTGTTGTAAATGCAGTAAACTTCCTAGACTTTTCTTCTAAAGACAGCTGATAGTAACCTTGACTGAGATCTAATTTTGAAAAATAGATGTTGTTAGATAACGAATCTAGAATCTCAGTGATGTTAGGTAAGGGAAATTTATCATCCTGTATCCTATTATTGAGTTGGCGATAGTCCACTACAAGTCTCCATTTCCTTTCTCCTGACCTATCTGTCTTTTTAGGTACTAATAGAACTGGGCTTGACCATTCTGAAATAGTCTCTTCAATGATATCGTTTTTAACCATTTCATCTATTTGTCGTTGTACCTCGCCTTTCAATGCTTTAGGCAATCGATAGGGCTTCACGTACGCTGGAGACGCATTTTCCTTTAGTTTAATTGAATGTTCTATTAAATTTGTAGTAGTGAGCGTATCTCCTGGCAAATGGAAAACATCGGCATATTTGGCACATACGTTTTCAATGCCTCTTTGTTCCTCTTTATTTAAATAAGTATGTAGTTGTAACGTAGTTAGCAAAGTTCGAACTCTATCCACAGATATACTATCGTCATCAAACTTGCAAACATAAAAATTATCTAGGCAGCTAATAATTAAATCTGAAATATTTATCTTAACCGAACTATCAGTTGTATTTAAAATCCTAACAGGAATAAGTCCATTATGTGGCTTCGATACTACACCCGCTGTGAACACACCTTTATAAATTTCCCTTGACAAAATGACGCAATCATTATTGTGTGACGTCGGGATGTGTTTAATTACTTCGCAACGAGGTGGAATTGTAAACAAATTCCTATTAACATGAACACTAACAGACTGATCTCGAGTTTCTAAACTCAGAGTTCCATTTTTATAATTTAATACCGCGTTATAGCGCTCAAAAAAATCCTGCCCGAGTATACCTTCTGCGGCGCAAGATAAGTGTTCAAAAATGTGAAACTTTTGTTGAAAAGTCTCATTATTAATTAAAATATCTAAATAAATGTATCCCATAGATTCTAAATTACCACTAATTCCTTTAATAACTATCTTATCCTGTTTTACTAAATTCAATAAATTCCTATGTCGCGACAACCATTCATACTTAAGCACACATAAGCTTGCTCCACTATCAATCAGTAAATTAAGATCAACATTACTATTTTGTAATTGACAATTAATAATACAAAAATTACTAAAACTAAGAATTGAATGAGTGTACGGTTTAGGTACGAAAAAATTCTAAGTTTTCATGACTATTTGCCTGATCATTGCGCAAGTTGTCTTGGACATTGGACTGTTGCGCGTTATGCTGAACACGCTGACAACGCACCGGACGTCCGCGTAAATGCTGACGCTGACCACCTGTGTGTTTACCTCGATTTACACTGTATGAAGTTCTTATACCTGTGCTATTTTCATAATTTTTATTATAATTATGATGATAAGTTTTATTGTTGTTATAAAACTGTCTATTTCCTCGGCCTCGAGAACCTCTAAAGCTTCCACGTTTATAGTTTTGGTTAGCCCTAAATTGCATAACCTGGTCTTGTGGCTGGACAGTCATGGATTGCTCATCTACCGCAGCCGTAATAGCTTCAGACAACGACGCAAACTGTCGTGAGGCAATGATGGTGCTGAGCCGCTTATCGGTCAAACCATCGCTAAACCGTTTGATTGCAGTCTTCTCATTGAGCGGACGCAAAACCTCATAGGCATCACGCTTATCGTTAGCCTGTGCAATCGTGAGATTCACAAATAACTCCTCGATCTCTGTACCGAATTTTTCTATGCTCCTACGGCCTTGAGTCACCTTAAGCAATTGTGTTTGTAATGCTACAAACGATTTTTTAGGTAACAAATAAATGCGAATATCTTCTATCAAACTTTCAATATCTGCGTAAGTAGTTTTAAGACGCAATTTTGCACTAGGCGAGAGACGTGTTTTTAATACAAACTGTATCAATTGACTTTTACTGGCATCATTGATAAGCGAGCTATAAAGTAAGATACCATCAATAAGCTGATTTGTCACCTGCTCCTGGCCATTCATCATCGGCAACAGGGAAATTGCAGTTTTAATATCGAACGTTTCAGCCATTTTTGTAACACTATTTGAATGTTCTATAAAATCCTTAGAACTAGTTTGACTACTATTATCTACTGAAGTCAGTAAACCCTTTATTTTCTGATAATTTGATTGAATCTCATGGATTAATGTTTGGAAAACCTCACAAGTTTCTTTGTCTAGCTTGCGTTCTTTAATTTCTTGGTTCAACTGAGTCAAAATACAATCCAGTTTACTGTATTCTTTTTCTGCTTCTACTAGTTTCTTATAAGCTAAATCTTGTCTACGCCTATCTGGACCTAGTTTCACTAAATATTCTCTTAAATATTTTAATTTAGCGTGCAAATCTTGCAATTGTTGGGACATTCCTATTCCCCAAATCGAAATATAAAATAATACAACATGATCTAATTACAATATTATGGAATATTGTAGAATATTAAAAAAAAATTGCAGTGCAAAACTTACATTGCAGTAGGTACGTATTGTACTGACAACGTATATGTAGGTCACGACGTGTCACGTGGCGTGGATGAACGGACTCCTCAGCACTGGACTCGGACTGACTCCGTAGGTCACGACGTCTTACATGGTGTGGATGAACGGATTCCTCAGCACTGGACTCGAACTGACTCCCAGCTGCTCCACATCGGACCCGAACGATTTATCTCCCGGCGCCCTGCATATCCTCTCATCATAAGGCTTGAGCATTCTCCCGGCACCCGGCAGCAACGTTCCTTTTCTGTCTTCTTATTTAATATTTTCACCGCTTCAAACTTATTCTTGGATTCTGATTTTTTTTTTCTTTTTTTTTTTTTTAATCTTCTTTTGTTTCTTTCTTCAAAATTTTCCGTCTTCATAAACTTCTATCAGTATATTTTTCAGGATTTCTTCAACTATTGACGTCTTCGCATTTTACGTAAGTTGCAAAATTTTAATTGCTGGCTAAGGGTCGCCATGTATTAGAGTGATGTAATCGAAATAAAAGAGAAGTGTTCGATTCAACGATTCGTGTAATAATGCCCATAAAAGGTGTGTGCAGTTACAAATATAAGGTTGGGCGAGCTGCACACTACAATGTAGTCGGGTCTAATATTGACTTTATAAGATGGATTTCGACAAATGAAAATAAATAATTTGCTTGGCAATCGAATCTAATTTGACTTTAGACAAAACGTCGAAAATACTTCTGCACTATCGTTGGCAATAGCCAACGACTCCGGCCACTTCAATGCGTTATTCGAGCTTAAACATTATTAATTCAGAAATCATTGTTATTAAGGATATTATGATTTTATTTTTATACTAGCTGTACCCTGCCATGCTTCGCTGTGGCACATTGTGATTGAATGGTTGAGAAATGAGAAACAAAACAAAAAATACATTTCATATAAGTTTAATTTTGCAATACTTGTGGATATACAATATTATTTAAGATTGTTTTAATTTTATTTTTTATTTTTTTTTAGCTGTATTTGTAACTCGTCCACAAAACCATTTTATCTTCGACATTACTATCAGCCCTCGCCTTCGCCTCGGGCTGCTAATAGTCTCGGATAAAAATGGTTCGTTTTGTGCACTCATTGTAAAATCTACTATTTCATCATTTTATTTTACCACTTTGTCGGAATTACTAATATGTATATCCATGCCAAATTATAGCTTTCTTGTACTTAGTAGATTTTCTGAGCTAAACTGCGGATGTATAGACGGACAGAGCGAAATTTCCTTGTAGACCTCGGAACCCTAAAAACATCAAAATCGGTATACTTAGTAAAAAGTTCTGAAGTAAAACAAAAAAAAAACGAATTAAGAACCGCCTCCTTTTTGAAGTCGTTTAAAAAAGAGTAATATCAACTATACCTTCTGATGTAGGCACTTAACGTGAAAATCATCAACTTACCATGGAAAAATAAAACCAACAAAATACTCAAGAAGGGTGGTGTGTGCAAAACACGAGAATGCGTTCTACGATTAATTATATAGTTTGAATAAATAGACATGTCAAATGGTAAATAAGTTAGACAGTTTGACATTGAGTAAAACAAAATTAGCTTCTAATGTTACCACTAGCTATCAAAGCTTGTGGTAACTAAATGATTGATCTTTCCTACCACTGAGAGACAAGCCACAACCTATGATATGATTAAGCCGCTACGTCTAGAAGGATGATTAATTGTCATAATAGTTCTTGTGACAAAAAATGATTTTTGAAAATTAATGAATTTCGTAACGAGGTTTACCCCTATTTAACCTCTTTTTGGGATACATGAAAGCTTGTGCCATTAAAGTGGTAATTATGTTGCCACGTCTGGTTTGTATCGCATCTAAAGAAAGTGAGAAAACTCTTCTTTAGGCAAACGTTAAAGGCACATTACCTATACAAAATTTTCTCGTTACCTTGCTTATTACATTTCGACCCATCTTGCGCTAGGAACTGAAAGCTTGTGCCTTTAAAGTCTAAACAAGGTGGTAATTATGTTTCCAAGATTGGTTTGTATCGTATCTAATGAAAGTTGAAAAAAGTTGTCTTTAGGAATACGTTAAAGACAATATATAAAAAAAATTCTCTTAACCTTGCTTATTACGTTTCGAGCCATCTTGTGCTAGGCACATATCCATTTGAAGCGGTGTCTAGAAGAAGGCGTCGAAATAAAAATTTATAATTTTACAGGAGCGCAAAAAAATATCATATCTTCTATAATATCTATACTACTTTTTATACAATGTCCCTACATCGTTAGAAATAATTTGCATGTAATGGGAGAATGTGAAATAAAACAATAAAAACGAAGCAAAAATTGCCATCATCATCAAAACTTTCATTGTTATGCAAGCCTCGCGAGGAGGTTTTTATAATAACAGTCGGTGTCTTTTGTACCCATTTTTTTTCAGTTTTTCGACACCGACTTCGAAAAAGAAAGTTATTTTTTGCTTTGTAGTTTTTTGTTCTGGAAGTCGGTTTGATTTTTTGTTAAAAAGTTTTTTATTTTTCTCTTTTTAGTTTTGGTAGGTATCTCCAATTAACATAATAATCATTTATGGCCAAAGTACATCTCATGACGATTACAATAAGCCCAAGCACGGCTAGGATACATTGTTTTATTTCAGAGTTCCAGTGCCTACCTTCCGGCTTCATCATCAGAACAGTTCAATGGTACCATTTTCATCAGTACCATTCATTTATAAGTATTTGCTTAATCATAGTCGGTTAACTATTCGAGATATTTTATACCCGTGACATACTTAGCATTAAAAAGTTTCAGTGGCCATCTGTGATCTTCTTCATCAGTTCCACTTCACCAAATTATACTTTCTGAGTGCAAGTGATTGCATTGTTGGTGAAAATACCAAAATCACTATATAAATGCCCATAATATTTGAGGAGTTCCCTCGATTTCTCTGGGATCCCATCATCAGATCCTGACCTGATGACTATGGGACCAACTAGGAAGTATACCCTTCAAAACAAAATAATATTTTTTGAAATCGGTCTAGGCGTCTTTGAGTAATCGGGGAACATACATAAAAAAAAAGATTCCGTCGAATTGAGAACCTCCTCCTTTTTTTGAAGTCGGTTAAAAAAAGGTCCGATTTAGTATTCATGGGGTGTTTTGTCCACAAACTCCAATATTGAATGCCATTTTTGAGCCATTGTCTCATACATATTGGGACTATATTCCACGATATTATGTACCATGGGCCTGACTATTTTATCATTTTGTCTATGTGTATGGATTGGGCCCTTCTTCCAGAATCCGCATCATTTGGAAATAATAAGAGAAGTATAATATAATAGAATATTTCACTAACATCAATAAAAGCGTATCTGTAAATTGAATTTGTCTGCCTCTGTAGTGACCGGTTCTATGGGGCAATTCACAGGCTCGTTCACGCACTAAATGACCACACTTCAACATGTCTACTCTGGCCAGCGGCTCTCGTAATACTAACGCGGTGCGCACGAGATTGTGTATGCTGTGTGGGGGAAAGTGGGGATGGCAAAGTGAACGTGCGAGTGAGATAGATACACTACATCCCTTCCTCATTAATGATTTTATTAAGAATATATTTAATATTAATTCATTTTGTATAATGTATTTTTGGTATGCTTAATGGAATCATAATTATATTGTTTGTTCTTCACGTGACAGATTCTTGTCTTTTTTCACGCTCTCAATATCCCTTCACCCTCCTATTTTTCTCCAAAATCTATCACCAAAATCTCTGAAAACTGTAATTTTACAGTGTACTTTTATAATTATTTTGTTAGTACGTGGACATTAGTATGTGTGACATGAGTACTTGTTTGTGATTTTAGTTTTTTACGTATTTTGTTATATTTTCTAGATTGTCACTGGGAAATAAAAAAAAAGTGTGAGTTGGTGTATGTTAATGGAAATCACAATTCCTCAAATTTAATGGCAGCTGCCACCCAGCAATTTAATGGCAGGAGCCCACCAATTTAATGGCAGCAAAACCCACCAATTTAATGGCAGCAGCCCACCAATTTAATGGCAGCAACCCACCAATTTAATGGTAGCAAAACCCGCCAATTTAATGGCAGCAACCCACCAATTTAATGGCAGCAGCCCACCAATTTAATGGTAGCAAAACCCACCAATCTAATGGCAGAACAACCAACCAATTAAATAGCAGCGCAATCGCAATTAAAGAGATCGCCATTGCTCATCGTATCTACTCTAATACATTCAGGCGTCCCGCTTTAAATACCCAGAAAACTGTAAGTGTAAATTCTGTGTTGAATTATTGTATAGTGGCGTGAATCTCAGTGTCACGACACCTCTATTAAAATTTTCAGTTCAAAATAATTTATTTTACAATGACACAATATTATTATAATTATGTGTACAATCAACAAGATTGAAACCTGACCCACCATAATATGGTGGGTCAGGTTTCAATCTTGTTGATTATATTATACTAATTATTCTACGGGTTTTCTAACCCAATTAGGTCTAATCTTGCTTAAATATATTTTTTCTCAGCAACAACTTTCCATCGATTTAATAAGACAGTCATATACTAATATATTATAGAGTGAAAGTCAGTGACAATTAGTTTACCAATCTCGCTGTCATTTCAATGATATTAGCAGATTGAATATTTACTCAACATCTTGATATTTAGCATTTTTCTTTGAATTCAGAATAAACTCATAAATAGTAGTACTCTAAATAGTTCGTATTTTGTATTTATTTTATCAAATTCTATTCTGCGCTTCTTTATATAAGTAAACAATGCGCGACGACAGTTAATTCCAATATCTGCTATAACACAATATTTTTTTTTCTTTTAATAATCTTACTGCAATGAACAAAATGGGCATAGTAGTTGCGCGACCAGATGCCTGTACTAACTCAGTTTTTTATAATTTTGAAACATCTTATATCCACCATAAGATGACTGGTATATAGACAAACGGATGGGTCAAGAATCAAACAGCCTAACTGTATATATTGGGTATTGTTACGTACGTAGTATATTTTTGATTTATTTTATTCCTTCTGTGTTAGTTTGACTTTTTACACCTGACTACATCTACCCTCTTTTACAAACTCTCTCCACCACTCAAAAGTTTGGTAGTAGAAAACAGAATCCAGAGCTAAACTCGTCTTTGTACAAATATTTATTTTATTTTGTATGTCCTGTGTACAAAAATAATTAAGAATGTTCCAAATGCAATGGTGTAAATCTGTTTTCACGACCACTACACTCTCAAAAATGTATATACCTGATAGGGTCAGCAGCTCAAACCCTTTTGTAGAATGGTAGGCAACTGTCATTTCAGACAGATCGGAAACCTTACTAATATTATAAATGCGAAAGTACGGACGGACGGCTGCATGTCCGGCACCCAACCATGCTAGAACTGCCGAACGGATCCGGCTGAAACTCGGCACAAAGACAGATCACAGTCCGGAACAGCCCATAGGCCACTTACCCTGGTGTAATGTCCACTAGGAATAAATTTCGACCTGCGCGGTTGTGAAGCCGCTGGAAGAAGCTAGCTCATAAATATTTTTTCGTGCCCAGAAAGTAATAAGTTTAGTATATTGTTCCAAAACGTACTGTATATGCTTCGTAGGCAATGAATAAACAACGAGGTCTTGAAAAGATTATTTCAGAGTTAACACGAATTTGTTAACTAACTAATAGTTTAATTTAACTAACTTTATCTATTTATAAATCAATCATTCCTTTTCTTTTTACGTTTAATTAGCCCTAAAACTACGTAACTGAAACCCGTATTTTATATAGCAATGTCTTTTCATGAGTCACCGCTGATTACATCAGGAATTTGGACTCATATGCATGGCTTATGTAACCAAAACATGACTGCTTGGCCTTAGGATGTTGCAAATATTTACGTGCCCATTATGAGCTTTTTAGAATCTGCGTGGCTTGACGTGATTCAATTTAAACTTGAGACCTTCCTTTAAGTAGTTACGGCTACAAATGTGGATATTTAATTTTATATTGTATTGGTTATTAAGAAGTACACAATTTTTTTTTTTTTTTTTTTGCCCAAGCCACCTTTGTGATAGGTTACTGTTTATTGTCATTAACATTTTAATCGGTAGACAATTCAATTTTAACCTGTTTATTTTAAGGGTTAGGCTCGATAAACAATGAATAAATACGTAGGCATTTAGGTATATATGTTCCTACAATGTACATATTCACATAAACAGTCAGTGCGTGTATACCTATGTTTTAAGTTCTTTCATTAGGATTTCTACATAGGCGTGGTTGTAACTGCAAACTTCACTAGAGCGACTATAAATTCTTTGGGTTTACTGCTTGATTTCGAATGTCATGTGTCCCATAACTAATTTTCCTAAGTCATCAAATCAAAGTTCCGAATTACCGAAATTCCATAGCATCGATGTACCACAAATTCGAATAGTGTCCAAATGTGTCCGAATGGAAACCCCTATTTGAATTATTAACGGTGATCAGAGAATGATTCCATTAAATAAGGTAGACTCTCGATTGTCTTTGTAAATATTACAAAGATATCCGCGTTGCAGCCGCAGTAGTTAGGTTCAAAATAACAATGCATCGATTTTATTATTTTAATCAGATGTTATGATTTGAAATCGTAAAGTAAATTTTGTTATTTACCTACCCACCAATATAATTTACAATCGTTTTAGAATAGTTAGTTTGATGTTTCTTTAACGACACAGTTTTTTGTTATTAGACACAACTTAGTCATGGCCCTTGGCTCTTTGATTAGAATAACACGAATTTCTTTACCTTCGTAATACTAAATGTCCTTTATTATTAAAATCTGGTATGGTTATTTACTCAATACTTAGGCAAAATTTATTTTCCTCTACATAGTTATGTTTAAGCAGTCGTATGATGTTAACACAACAAATAGGTATTTACTATGTAATTTTTTTAATTTTTACTCTTAGGATCTGCTTAAATGTCTTATTTTCATAACGGAATGTGGGCGCCTAACGATAACAAATAACCGTGTGTCATGTCATGCATTATCTACTTACCCCAATCCTTCTTCTTTTTATTTACACCAATGTTTTCTTACTTTATCCTCGTCGCCATTTGTAGTGACCGGTTCTATGGGGCAATTCACAGGCTCGTTCACGCACTAAATGACCACACTTCAACACGTCTACTTTGGCCAGCGGCTCTCGTAATACTAACGCGGTGCGCACGAGATTGTGTATGTCTGTGTGGGGGAAAGTGGGGATGGCAAAGTGAACGTGCGAGTGATATAGATACACTACAGCCTCTAACATGGGTTAACACTTTTATCGAAAAATAACAGAAAAATATATAAGACGTAGGTACCAATAAATAATCGTAATAACATGACAAGGGTCAAGGAACGATAGACCAGTGGCACGGGTACTTAACCAGTGGTCGTGAGTTCGAACCCCGATCAGCCTCATCACTTTCATAAATTTGTTGTCACAGTACCTAACCTGTGGTTTCCAATGTGGGACCACAGCTAAGTACTAGTAATCTTGGTGGTTTCGGTTATGTCCCCAGTTTTGAATTCTCTGGGTATTCCAACTTCTAGCTAAGGCAAAATTATATGTGTTCAGTAAATTTGTCCATTTTTGGGTCTAGTTTTTATAAGCTGCATGGTCTGGTTATTTTGATTGCTTTTGCTGAAAAGCTGTAAAGGGTGGGCTTTTAGTGTTTTTTTCTGACGTCATAATTATGTCGTAACCACTTTATTTCTTCTCTTTCTAATACAAGTAGTATTTTCTTTGAAGTGTTTGTGATTAGAAAAAATCTAAGTCAAATCATTTCTTTCTATTAGGTCATTATAAGACAATTTTGAATGTCAAAAAGATAAGTAAATAAACAGAATGGCCATATTTTAACAGAATTTACGCTGTCTCATTCGTGGTCTTGTTTCCCATAAGTCCCAAACAAATAGCAGGTTCTAACCAGTTCCCATTGTATTAAACTTCGCCATAATTAATTAGTGTTGGGCTGCACTACTGTCCTGTCCTAACAATAAATCCCAAAACGTACAATAAACTGTTCATTTATAAACCACTGTTTTACGAAGTCGCTGGCAAGGCGTGATTAACCCAACTGATTGATGTATACGACTGTACCGGCGACCAACATAAGCAGAACTATAACAACCCTAATAAATGTGCCGGTGTAGTTTCACTGAAGAGGTCACGGTAAATTGGTTTTCCAGGGAATTAATCACAGTGTCACATAAGCTACACTAAGCTAGCTTTGAAAGTCGCAATATATTGGCTGAAACCATGTCCTCTTGTGGTCTGTTTCTTTCTGAGTACACTGAGAAACTAATGGCGTTATTACTGAGAAATGTACTTAGTTCGCATTTTCTTTATAAGAAAAGCTACGTGAGAGTAATAAAATTCCATTAGTCAGCGGTCACCAATTACTTTAATTTGGGTCTGGTTTTTTAAATAATCGGGCCATCGAGTTCCGTAAGGTTTAATCCCCCCAACAAAGATTCCTGAGTTATATATTAAAGATTTTTTTCTAATTTTAATGTGCATAATGCCATTTTATACCTTGAACTATCCGTCCGAAGTCATTAGTCTTGGATATGTTCATCGGTAAGTATACATACCCCAAAATTTATTTTTCTCCACGACGACTAACGATCTCGATCGTCGATCTATTCCGTTGTCGAATCGACGGCTTTAAAGACAAACCATGGGATAAATGATTTAATTACGTACACAAATTGACAAATTATGACATATTTTTAATTTCGGCGCCCATACCATTCAAACTGGAGCGCAGCTGTGGTGTTTGGAAGCAGAAATTGTTATAGGTTAGCCAACTAATATTATACATGTGTAAGCCTGTTTGTAACTTAGCCACTCGTTGACGACTGAATAGATTTGGAACACAACTAGACAATCGTCTGTATTAAGACGAAGTATATTTTTACGATGGATATTATTTAACAGTCTTTTAGTTTCGTAAAATTTGACAACACTGAAATAACAACAACATAGCTGATGCTTAGTGTAACCATACAATAGCGGCTGGTAGCGTAGCGTGGCGTGTCTAGTCAGCGGGCGCTCGTACGTCTTCGGTTTCCTACGTGCGCCTCCGGCTCTCTCCTCGGACTCCCTTTTGTGCGGATCTTCGCATGTACTATCCTGCATGCAGCACGCTGTGCCTCGCACAATTTAACACACAAAATACATTATTGATATTTTATTTATATTAATAAATTAAAGTATTTAAATGTTAAAACTATTTTTTCATATTCTCAAAATTTTCGGCAAGCCGAATAAATTGAAAAAGGTTTTTTTTTCTTAGGTGATCGGGCAGTGCCTCAAAAGTCACTGCTAAAAGGAGTCGGTTTTTGGTGTCGTTTTTTTTCATTGTAACACTTTTTGGTCTAGCCCCTCAGCCCGCAAACAAATCAGAACTATTAAACATGCGATATGGAGCTCCGTTCCAATATTAAAAGGGGGAGGGGATATTGTTTTCTCGTTGCACCGCGTGGCAAAAAATCTTAGGGAACCCCCGATTTAAAAGGACTCAAGAGTTTGATTCCATTTCTATAGCCTTAAGCTATCATTTATATAGCTATATTGATAGTGTTGTAATCCACAAGAATGTGTATGTACCGTACTCCAGAGCTTTATTAGTCACCCACAAAACGTTGATGGCTGGGTGTGCCAAATTACTCCAGCTAATCCTCACAGATATCTTTAATGGTTCATAAAACGCGCGTCAAGAACTGATTGTAAATGTTATTAACCTTTTATCGTGAAGATGGTGGAGTAAGCTTGGCTAACCTCTGTGTAAACGTTTCCTGTAAGTGCCTACAGATTTGTCTTATTTTTTCATAACATCGCCATTATTTGATCTGTAGACTTTCTAAACGATTTATCTAAGCGAAAATTATGTTAAAGTTAAAATTGTCTCTTTGTTTGCAGGATGACTGATCTGATTACAAGATTTTTTTCGATGATAGAGGTTCTTCATTCCGAAAAAAATGAGGAATTGGCCACGGTAGCGAAGCTGCGGAATACAGTCAGATAATAATTTTTTTTAAACTGTCATGGTCACTAACATTAATATTAACATTATAAGCGGGATATTTACCATGTTTACTGTTTGTAGCGAGTTTCCGATATTTCGGTGCTGTTACAAGCACCATGATCACGGATAAACTGAAGTCATTGCGGGTGGGTGTTTATGAGGAGACAAAACGGTCTACCCTCTTTCTTGTTCGTTTTTTGCACTCGCTACAAACAGTAAACATGGTAAATATCCCGCTTATAATGTTAATATCAGATAATAATTGTCACAATCAATGCTATGGTTTGTTGGCTTCAAATGCTGCGGCATTGTTGTGTACTGTCTATAAGAGTCATTATTGTTTCAGTACAACAGTAAGAAGTACCACCACCCTTTGCGCTCTGAAACGATAAAACTTCATAATAAATGGTTCCGGATGGAGTCTCCTGGCAAGTTTGTTTAAATGTTTGTTTCTCTTTCATGCAAAAACTACTGAACGGATCTGGATGATATTTGGCGCAGAATAATATTAATCAATTTGTCATAGAGATAGATTGGACCTTGCAGAAGGACAAAGGATACTTTTTATACTGAATATTTCTCTACATAACCCAAAGATTGACTGATAAAAAATGCCTGAGGCATGAAGCCCGCCTCTGTGCGTTTGTTTACTTAAAGTATTAAAATTTTATAATAAAATTTTAATACGTTATTTTTCTTGCGGGGGAATCCGCTGCCAGAAGCTAGTTCTATACAAAAGTAACAGTCCAATCTCCAGAGGATATTGCAGTAGATACCTACCGCTGTTTCGTAAGAACTACAAAACTTCGAAACTGTATTTCCAGATACTCATCCTACGTTTCAGACTATTTCACCAGTCGCATAAACTTTGTAAAATTAAACTTTCTCAATCCTTTCACCGTGGTTTCAATAAAATCTACTTACTAATTATAGCTGTAAAAGATACCTAGTGTACATTGTACATACTAATTGTGTAAAATTATCTGCATAGTTGAGTTCAACTTTAAACTTTATGTTATATAGCTTCTGCCAGCGGCTTCGCCCGTGTGGAAGTCGAAATTATCCCTAAGGAACATAGTCCAGGTATAAAATGCTGTATGCTATTCCTGATAGCTCTAATGAACCATTTTTATTAGAGCCATTTATATCATACCATTGAACTGATCTGGTGATGAAGCCGGAAGGTAGGCACCGGAACGCCGGAATATAAAAAATGTATACCAGTCGTGTTAAGTTAGACTTGTTAGAATTGTTATGAGAAACCTTTTGGCTATAAATGATTTTCATGGTAATATAAGGCACCAAAACTAAAAAGAGAAAAATAAAAAACATTTGAACAAAAAATTAAACAGACTGAAAATGAAGTTAAAACCTGGGCGGGTGAATCCGCGGGTTACAGCTAGTCACATGATATATTCCAACTGTTGCTTAAGTGCTTTATAAAGAAAAATATTTAATACGTGCTGAAAAATATAGTCAAGGTGACTTCGTATTGCGAAATATTCCTCGCTCATATTAAAATTGGAAGTGGGTGGAAATCGATTTGCTTTTGATATGGGCAATTTTATTCATAAGTTACGAGTAAAACTAAAACTAAACCAACCTTAAAGGATCCTGTCTGAAATATTTTTTAATATATAGATAGAGTAGGTACCTAAGTTCAGTTTCTTGGCAGAATATGATCGCAAAAATCTTGTGGCAAATTTTCTAATGCACTTTAGCGGCTGTGATGGGTTGAATGAATTTTTAACAGTCAATTGTTTCTTGTGATATACGTTGTGACGCGCCAATCATTAATTTGCTCCTAGCATCCTGGGATTCATATTTTTATATTTGGATACACGTAAAAACAACCGAATTCGAGTAAACTTTGATGCTATTTTAATCTAATGGCTGGTTTCTGATTTGAGTAAAGCAGCAATAATCAGTTGAGTATTGTCAAATCAGTGTCAAATAATTTAGGAAGCTTTTGAGTATTTTACTTTTCACCATTGAGAATCTACCTAGATCAGTTAAGTAAGTAACTAAGTACCTACATAAGTATGGACCTGTCAAAGATCCATTCACTTTCTCTTTCACCCTTACGTTCCATTTTACAATAGAAATCCGAGACATCACAAGATTGCATAAAATTTACTAATATAAATTTTATACAGCTATAAAAAGTACGTTAGTATTATATTACTTCATTCAAGATTAAAATAAACAAGTTATTAAATATGTTATAATCTTAAATTACTTGATATTTCATAATTAAGCAATTTAATAGATACCTATTTGAAATGTATTCAACCTTATTATGAAACTATGAAATGGATCGTAGGCACTATTCAATTACTTCAAGATTGTCATAGCAACCGTATTTATTTTGTCAAAGATGTCTTATGGAAAGAAAATAATATCTTATATAATTTGTTATTGCCAAAATCAATAATTTAAGCTTATAATTACTAAAAGTGAATGTGAATGAGAATTATATATTTAAAAAAACCTGTATTTAAATGTGAGATGTTTACATGTTAACATTTACAGTAAAGCACGGCTCATCTGCAAAGGCCTCAGAAATCAGCTGGATGCGAGACACACAATACCGGTCGCCGGGTTTTCAGAAGAAATGATGCTTAATTTCTCTTTCTTTCAAATAGGTACAGGTAAACTCTTGGCGTTTTGTGCCAAATATTCTGAATAAATATCTCGCTTGTCATGAATACAGAAACTTTGTACCACGTCGTTATATTGAAAATATTGACAAACATTTGAATATTATATGGAAATAGGTTGAACATTTTAGACAAATTTTGAGGTATTAGGGACGTAGAAATATTTTGTTATTTTTAGCTGTCCTACAGACAGTTAATAAATAATACAAAAAAGTAGCACACGAATTGGAAGCCTTAAATTTTAATAACTGAAACGGATATTCTACCTTACTAGCTTATGAGATTCACAGTCTTATAGACGAGTACCTTAAGAAATCTGTGTTTAGCAATTTATCGTATGAAACTTTGTTTTCATGTGAATAACACCCTTTGAAGATCTTTCACAAAGTAGATGGAGTAGGAAAAAAGTTACCTAACCCATTCTTTGTTTTTGTCTACCCATAACTCCCGTAATTTTACCATTTCCTTCCGACTTATTATGATCGATGTCCACTGCAGTGCACATAACGACAGCTCGCCTGTTTATCACCAACCGTCGACGTTAAGTATGCCGTTCTCGCAAACGACTACAACTTACGCGAAAACGGGAATCCATATTTTCCAATAACTTTCCGAACTTTTTGGTGGAAAACATTCGTATTGACAGAACCGATCAGTTTGGCGATGCTTGGGGAGGCCTATGTCCAGCAGTGATGGTGATAATGATGATTCGTATTGATGTTAGTTTTCCTTTTGAGCTGGGGATGTCGTTTCGTGAATGTGAAAATCACAGACACAAATCTAACTAGATGACGCGATTGTATGTACTTCGCGTGCCAAAAACGGAGTAAAGTTACGATAAATGGTCTTAATTTGAGCTTTTCATTCAGCATTATCGACACAGAAAATTTACCGAAATCTAGAAAAATGTATTTTAATGCCATATTGAGCTGTAAAGACTGGGTAGAAAAAGTTAAAACTGTGACGAAAGAGGCATTGGACATGTTTTCTTTCATTGGTAAGTAAAATTGTTTTTAAGTTGTGTGTGAAAACGTGCCACGCTTGGTTTTCATATACTGATGGAAGGACTTGCGTTATCTAGTTAAATTTATGTGTGGTGAAAATGTTATAAATAAAAAACGTTTTTATTCTAAAGCTTGGAACCATAAAAGGTATTTCCAGTTACACTATCAGGGCTCAAATAACCATGTGTCATTATTTAAACTAAAACATACAGCCTGATTTATAAACATTTGAAATTTATTTCATGTTGATAAATATTCCATGCCTTAGGATGGTAAAAAATATAGGCTGTATATTTTTCATTCAGTTTTCTTTCAAATCAATTTATCATGTAAATAAGTCTGTCAGAAAAATTAAGATGAAGTTTGTATTAAAATATGTTGCAATATAACTTAAATACTCTATAGATAGCCGAGTCACCCCCAAGAAACTTTACGGTTTACCTAATTCATCAGTCTATTGCACCGTAACAAATTAATAGGATTTTCAATTTTATGGACATAATATTTCCCGAAATAGCCGAGACTTTCGGCTCGTACAGCGGTCAGTGTTTAGTACCACATCGATTTTGTAAGCCAATTTCCTTGAGAGGTTCGTGAACATCGGGCTTACCTAATTGGTTTTTCGCCAAGTGCATTTTGATTGTTACACAGGTACTCGTAAGTATATTTTTCATATACTTAGTTTTTTCAGCAGCAGTAAAACATGTTCGGAGAGCAGTGGTGGGCCAGTGTAAACGGCAGTGACTTACGAGTCATATGTCGTGGGTTCGAACCCAGGCAGGTACTTTACTTTGTGTAAATTATTTCATCACCACTGCTCTAAAAACGGTGAAGGTAAACATCTTGAGGGAACTGAAAAAAATCGAAGACGTGACCATAAAACAACCCGCAATGGGCCTGCGAGGTGGATTAAGGCCCATTCCCTCTCACAGAGAGGAGGCCTGTGTCTCAGCAGTGGGAACATTCAAAGGCTGATGACGATGGAAACTTGTTTTATGAGTGACTAACTTTTCCCAAGGCTTAGCTCCTGTTGCCTATCTCACAGGAATCATGCATATTTTCGGGAAAAAGAGGATTATATTTATGACACTCAGCCATCTTTTATCTAGTTTTTCTTTCTGTAGGTAAATAAAAACTAATTTACAATTGTACCTGTACGTTGATCGAATTTGTTTAGAAATATTATTAATACAGTCAACATATTCCGAGTATTAATAGCGTCTCTCAGTGGTTGGACAATTTTTCTGCTCTTTGGCGGAATTCCAGAGGGTGACAGTTAGTGTATTGTCCTCTATGTAACTTGTGCCGGCACCCGGAGCTGTTACTTGGGACTGGTCAATCATGGACGCCAGTACGTGTGTGATCAGTTTTCGAGGGGCCGTCTCTGAGGGTCGTATTGAATGACTACTGTAATTAGGTACCTTGGGTTTTAGCGGTAAAAATAATTGTATGTGAAAATTAATAAGTAAAAAATAAACAATAATATATAATAGGCCTCTAAATCCAGGCGGGGATACAGGAGGGATGCAACAGGGGCAATTGCCTCTGGACCTCGACCAAACTATCTAATAGTATCTACAGAAAATGTATGCAAGATGCAAGGCCCTCAAACTTTCGAGCTTTCTACGTTGGTTCTTGCAACAGAAGTTGCCTACATTCTGATCTTTTGAAGAATTGTCAAAACCCAAGCTATATCTATCAATGAAGTCCTAAAGTTTTCGAGCTCGCATTGCTCGCTCTTGACCACAATGGTTTTCAAGTTTACATATCATCAAAATTCCTACTGGAAAACAAAACCAAGGAGGTTATTAATACTATATCCGGAAAGCAGTAACAGAATTTTTTTCATTGACAACCCAGCCCCGCCCCCCTACAGTGCCATTGGCCCCTCCTGAGTGAAATTTTGGATCCGCACCTGTTTCAGTCATGATTATTTATTGCTTATTGATATTCAATAAGAACTAACTGTTGGGTAACGATCTAAGGACTCGACTTGAAAGTTTATCATTTTATCTTAGTTCTAAAGTTTTTCTTTACCATACCAACTTGTTAGGTATATCTTAGTCCTTTAGAGACGAATAAGTTCCCCAGATTAACATAAACCGGGAATACATCAACATAAATTACATAACAATCTGCGACACCAGACTTCGCAAGTTGTGACGTCAACAAACTTTCGAAAGTCGAAGTTGAATTCGCGGTCAGTAATTGAAGGAAGTTTTATTTTGTTGAGTGGGTAACCTTTCCCTCATCATGGTCATTAAGACGCCCTTCAGAAGCAAATCCTTAATAAGACCCTCAAATCGAACACATTCTGTAGATCTATTTGGGGCAAACTTGTCCGGCAGAGTGTATTTTGACCTACATAAAAGTTTAGTGGATGCTGGTGGATTATTTATCAATTGCTATAAGATTGATAGCGGGCGATTAATAGTTTAAGCGATGTGATTTATTAATACGTGAAAGTAATTCAATTCAATACGAACAATCTTAAATCAACTATAAAAAAAATTGATACCGTATAATTTCGGCTTCATTAAAATAGCTGAGCAGTTATAGGTAATGATTGAGCTGAATAGTTGGCTTTACCTATATAGTTATTCATCAGCAATATAGCGGTCATTGTTTGTACCTAAACATCTCTCCGTAAGAACCTAAACAATAAACTGTCACATTTATAATATTAAATAGTTGGATAAAGAAAGTAGGATTTCTGATTTTAACATTAAAAGCGTTCAAAGAAATTAATATAATGGCCTTATGCAAAATTTTCCTGAATCAATTAAAAACTTCATCTTTAAAGCCTCAACTCATTTTAATTCAGAAGTGAAAACGAACAAAAAACGTCGATGATCTGCGTCTCCTTCATTTCAAATACTTAGAGAGTATTAAACATTCTTGTATAATTACATCCCACTTTGCAAGGGCTCTTTAGAATGACATTTTATTGAAACTGAAGTGAAATATTAAACAGAGAAGTGTGTTTTTGCAGTAGGTAGGTTACGCAACAGCTTTTACGGTTCCAGCTTTGCATAATTTATTTACTTATTTCTACCCTGTATCACCCCACTGCAGAGCGAAGTCACCACCTTTTATTTCTTTCCATTGCGCCCGATATTTCCTTGTTTTAGTCCGTCACGGACTCGTTCCACCAGCTTCGCTTACGTCTAAATTGAATAATTTATTATTATCATCTACTACTTTTACTACATGACAAACTTCGTTCAGACAATGGTTGAACGAAGCTGTATGTTATATTTTATGATAGGCTCACGTTTGACCACTATGTATGTACCTTATGACGCCTGATATTAAGCGATGATGTGGTCGACGGTAAAACACGCTTGCCTACAAGTAATCCATTCACTCTTGACATAAATACTCATAGGTTGTAGCTATCAGGAAACAAAGACTACGGCAGGGAATTACACTCCTTAGCTGTACGCACAATGAAAGTATTCTACAAACGCTTTGTGCGTATGGGTGGGATGTCCCCCCATGGCGCATTGCCGTACCTCTTATAGTCCGATTATGGAAAGGACTAGGCGAAATCAAATTTGTGCAGCCCATCGCATACTCCCCGAAATGTAAACGATAAAAAAGCGACAGGCTGGCAACTCAACGTCGACGCCAGGGTGTCGGTCTATCTAATATTGCTTATCTAAATTCGAAAAAGTGTGCACTCTTGGTCTTATCCTTAAGGTAAAGGCCTAGTTTTTAATTCATAGATTACTCAACCAATAAGCTAACCAATGGATTCCAATTTTATTAAAATGCGTTGTTTCATATTTAGTTTTCGGTATTGCAAAACTAATTTGGAAAGAGTATGATCATCCTCCTGGTGATTTATTTATTTCAAATAATTAGGTCATAATTTAATTTTGTTTTACTTACAAGTAATAGTTTTCTAATGCTTTTAATTAAAAATGTATAATGGTTCCTTAAAACTGCTAAAAACTAATAATCTTTTTAATAAATTCTACGTCAAAATATTGGTAATGGAAAGATTCATCTCCTTTCCTTTTCAGAGAGTAATATGCAATACGCCAAGTCGTTTTTGTGAAGGTTCCAGACTGTTTCCTTTGCCGAATTGCAATAAAGCTACTGGTCTACCTGAAAAGGTTTTCTTTTTTAACTTTTCTCCACGCTAGGAATTTCTTCCTGCATGGGAAAAAGTGTAAACGTGGGTGCATTTACAACTTACATTCACAACACCCAAAGCCGGAACAACTATCTGTAGGTCATACAAATATTTGTTCAGTGCGGCAATCGAACCCGCGACCCGCAGCGCAGTAGTCAGTAATCACTCAACCATTACACCAACCGAACAACAAAACAAACATAAACATAACTTCATAAAGAACCTAAAAAATACACTTTGACAAGAGAAATTAAAGTTAGAAAGTGTTAGCGTAACGCTAATTGACTTCTTTCGTAAAATATTAAATATAGTCATATCTATACAGGCTGTATCGGAAAGGTGTGGTCATATTTAAAAACTCCTTCTGCCCATGTTAATAAACAACTTTCTACAAGGAAGACAATGGCCAATACTTAAAAACAAAATTGTTTCGCCCATACAAATTCTGGACAGCAGATAACAACTTTGTTTGAAAAATTATCCAATTTTTTTTTGCCAATAGACTGTGACTTCCTTTGAGAAAGTTATTCAGTTACATAGAGAGAAAAAGTTTTTAAAATATAACCTTTCCAATTCATCATGAACCATAATAATTTTCCATCATTCCTTTTTGATCCCTTCCAAACTCAACCGTAAACGCTCCCCTGTGGCGCAACATAACATCGACTTCACGAAGTTGTTCTCAATCTGGCCGAAAATTTTAAATAATTTGCATCACATCGTCCGGATCAAAACGCTGGCGACCCAAGGCACCCGGGGCTTGTCCGAACTGCAACATGTGCTAAAATGCCACTATCTGTCAATTTACCGATTTTAGTTTTATGATGGCATGGTAATCAGTAAATAATTCCCTATCGATATGTCTCCTGTTAATAGATTTCGCATAGAAAAAATAAATCGACGTTTTGTTCCCTTTCCAATAGGCATGCTACAAACAATTTTAATAGGATTTAACTATTCTGTATATGGTGGCTGTTACCAATCAAACACAGTGTGGTGTCAAACACGTTTACCTGCTTGGCGTGCAAACGGATACAGCTTCCGTCACAGAATAAATAATAGTACAAGCATCCGTCAACGCACGCCTCTCGGGTATTCGTATCTATGTATATTTATAGTTTGGCTATACCACACATAACTACATAAATTAACAATGTTCAAAAACCTCGCCTCTCGTGCTTCGGGGCGTAGTTTCAAATCCGGCCAAGTATACGTACTATTGTGAATTTTTCAATTCATATGTACTTTCTATCTTTATCTTGGTCATCGCTGACAACGGTGAGGATCACATCGTGAGAAACATGGAATTATAGTTAGTTTATTATAAGTTTGTACTCCATTGGAGTATTTGCTGTAAAGGATTATAGTGCGAAGATAAACAAATAAATAAACAGCATCGACTTTTTATTATTTCGCGTTTTTTTTCTATAGAACTCAAAATTATGATTTTGTCAGATAGTGGCTTTATAGCTTGAGGATGGCAGCGAAGCACTTTGCGCCTCCCAAGCCCTCATTAAGTCAGGCAGTAATCAAATTTGTCACGTTAGTCGCGGCCATGTCGTATGACAGATTAATGAGGATCTCTTAATAAAAACAATGTATATACGAGTTATTGTTAGGCTTACAAATGAGGGTAGAATTATATCGGGTTCGGCTTTTGAGAGTTTGCTTGTATGTTGTGGAGTTAATACTTGTGGGACGTTTATTTGTTGTCGGTCATGGGTGATTTCACAAACTGCACACGGACAACTGACAATCTTATATGCTTATAAAAAAAATCCCACTGTTGGAAAAAGTCTTACTCCAAATCCTTCCAGGTCGTTTCATCACTTAGGAAAAGAGCTGCAAAAATCATAGCAAACTAAAGTATTTTTCTTTTACCAATAACAAAGACCTCGCGCTACACTCCGGGGTCAATGTTACACGAGTAAGCCTTCGACATGACAACATTTGAGTCCATATGCATTGCTGCAAAGAATCATGGCATAAATAATACCATGTGCAACTGGATTGACTATATGCTGAGAAGCAGAATAGTCAGATCGTAACTGATGGGAGACAGACTTAGCGCTAAAACAATAGAAAGAAAGAAAACTAGTTTATTGGGCACACACAATGTAGGTACAAAGAAAAACTTAATTTTATAACAATTACATACACAGTGTGCCCCGCGGCTGCGCCAAAAAGGTCCAGTTCAGCAAAATGCCAGACAACTGGGAGTTGCCTGACGCTGGTTTTCAACTGAACCTTACGTTGAAGTGTACGGATGTGAATCAGTTTTACGGTGTTAAATATACATGTAAATAAATATAAGTTAGTGTGTTATAAACTATACACGTATAGGTATGTATGTATAATAATTTGGTGCGAAACATTATGCCATGAGCAGCTGAGCGAAATAGACGGATTGAAAGTAACTTTTAATATTAAAAAGTTGTTTTCATATTCGAGTAGCTCAGACCAACAAAAAAATATAGACGTAACGTCACGAACATCATAAGTGAAGCCACAAAACTATGCTCCTCCAAGTAAATATACACTCTCACGCACACACCTGCACTAAAACTATGCTCATCGCTCTTAGTACGTTACGAGTCGTCGTCTAGTTAACATATATTAAAAAAATAGAATTATGCCTTCCTGTGTAGTGAAAACTTGTAAAAACAATAGCAAAGCACATAAAAAGACTCACGGGATCACATTTCACATGTAAGTACTTGAAATGACATCGTTTATTTATTAAATATACTATGAATTTTAGGTTCCTTGGAACATAAAACCTCAACGAACGAAATCAGTGACATAAAGTGCGTGGGTTGCCATAATATGATTTCAAATTACCCCATTCGATTAAACAAGTTTAATATGATTTCTTACTTCGTATATATTCCTGTTTTCTTTTTTTATGTTATTTTAATATTTTATATTTCCAAATAATAATGAAACAAAAAGAAAATGGATAGTAGCTATAAGAAATAGTACATTTATCTTTATCTAATAGTACCATTTATCTTTGTATTACTTTTTGGAGTCAGTGATTTTGTTATGGTGGTTTTTTTGAATTTAATAAAGTTGATTGAAAATATAATTATCTATTTCAAAACAATTTACATAATGACTCATACACTTGACGATGTTATGATTTACGCTTCAGCAACTTATAACCTTTAATAGAATTTCTATGAGCATGGTTACAGGAATTAGCTGTGTTTTACTTCTTCCGATCCCAAGACACTGTCACAGGCTAAGCTAACTTACGCCTAAACATATACCCCAGAGTAGAACTAAATATACTAATTTAAAGTCATACAAACTATATACCCTCACACATTAGCGCACTCCTCTATACTCCCACACATCACACAAATACGCGCATTTTTTTCTCTGTATATACTAATTTTAACTAATACAAACTATACACCCTCACACATTAGCACATTCTCCCCTATACTCCCACACATCACACAAATACGCGCATCTTTTTGTCTGTATAACGCTCGTTCACATAAAGTTTGCTTTTTCTATTATTTAAAACTTATCTATTTATATTTGTATTTTTTTTTTGCATTAAATTGCAAATTAATGGATATTGCTAAGCGGTAGAGTGGAGTCTCCTAACACAAGCAATGATTGCATAAAAGGTGATCTACAAATCATAAGCATGTAAAGCCACTTTCTAATTGTTTATTTATAAATAGATTTTGCGATGTAACAAAAAAAATATTTCTTTTCGTGAGTTATAATTAATAATGTACCTTAATCGTTTACTTTTGAGGTTCAATACCATACACAACAATACCTTACTCGAACAATATTATCCTACCCACAATAATATTATAACCCATTTTATAGGGAAAAAAATCAACAAATGGCAACCCTTCCAAACACACATAGATAAAAATGTGGCTTCACTTTTGATGTTAGCGACGCTACGTCTATCTTTTTTTGTTGGTCTGAGTCGGGTAGTTTGAGAAATATTGCGATCAGTATGTACTCGTACGTCACTAATACATTTTGTCAGAGCGGCGAAACAAAGTGAAATAAGGACATTGGCAGAAGCATAGAAGGTAAGTGTCTGATAAAAGCTACGTGTGTGTCATCCATCAATAATATTAACCATTTAGAATTTAAAATATTAAGCAACATATTCATTTTTACCCACAGGCCTCCCAACCTCGAGCGAAAGCAGGCGTCAAGGATGGATGACACACCAGCCCGCGGCCGAGGCAGCTATGTGAAGCAGCGGTTTATACGAAACGATAACCACCCGCGTATTTTAGCTATGTATAAACTCTTTTATAATTTATGCAACTTATACTCTCGCACCCACACACGCACATAAGAAAAACCGGGCACCATCAACTGAGAACAGAATCGGCATCATATAAGTGAAAGGTTCAAGTGTATCAAATCTAGTTTCCGTTGCGCGTCCGTTAAATACTGCCGTAAACGTCTTCTAAATATACTTATTGTGTTTATTGTTCTAATAGGCGGCGGTAGATTATTCCATACTTTGGATGCTGCGTAACGGAAACTTCCTCTGAATGCTGCTGTACTGTGGGGCTGCGATGATAGTTGTTGCGAACATTGCCTTCTTCCACATTCTCGTCTACCAGCGATCCAGTTCAACCTGTTGTTTAGGTAGTCTGGCTTTTGAAGCTTAATGACACCGAACAACAGGCAGGCTAGGTGTAATTTGCGTCTAGATTTCATTTTAAGGGCAAAATTTTTGTTGAGGAATGGCGTTAAGTGGCTTCTGGGCGGAATGTTATAGCAAACCGAGCACAAGCATTTTGGACCCTCTGAATGAGCTGGTCTGTACGGGCCAGTAGGCGCGGGCCGTACACAGTGTCTGCATAGTTTAGCCTGGACAAAACCAGACTTTCCACTAGTTGTTAATAAGAGTTTGTCCTCAAGGCTGAGTGCTATCACCATTATTGTGGTGCTTGGTAGTAAACTCGCTACTCACCAAACTTAATACCGGACAATTCTAAACACTAGGCTATGCAAATGACAATAGCTGTAGGGTGCAAATGCAAATACACCTTAACATTAATTATTGTAAATGTAATGCAAATGTCAGTGTAATGTAAAAATGTCAATGAGTGCCAATGGGCTGGAATCAAGAAATAAAAATGCAAGTTGTCCGATCCAAACCGCGTCTTTTAGAACACTAAATTAAATATTGGTACAAATGCATCATCAATGCTCTGCTTGCTGCTGCTGCATGATTGATCTAATGTAGGTCGCACGTGTGAGTGCAAAGGTGCGAGCCTACTGATTGCACAACTCCTTACTTACTAAACAATTTTAAAACCCATGTACGTGCACCGTACATATTGCCACCACAATGAATGATAACAACTACTGAACTAAACATTAATCTAATAAAATTATGACAAGAACGAATGCAATGTAGAAACTAATGCAGATCACTGATGTAGTAGGTAATAGGTATAATATGTAATGTAAAATATGACTATTGTAAAATGTTATGTAAATTTACACTTTAAATCTATAAATATAATTGTCAAACTCCCTAATCACACACGTGACTATGTTTTTCAGTGTCAAATTTCACTTCACTTAAGGCGCGATCAACACTTATCACTTCGTTCACTTTTGAATCCCGTTTATTAACTTTGCTACACCCGTCCTCGATGTTATCTTCTTTTTCTCGTCCTCTTCTGCTTATCGCATCTCGCGAACCCTCCCCCAGTCTTTTGGTGCTCGTTTTTCTCCAAAAGTACACCGATGTTACAGACAGTGCAAGACTAATCGTTATTACAACATAGATTGCGGTGTAGAAGTGAATGTCGTGGGGGGATAAGGTTTCCAGGTTTGATTGCTCTTTAATCGAGCGCAGTTGTTTGTCAATCTTCTGGAACATTTATTCGTGCGTTTCGATAGAGACGAGTGACGAATGACGAGTTATGGATCGACGTGTTGATGATGTTGTTAATAGGAGAGATCATGGGTATGATCATGGCGAATGGTTCATTGACTATGACGTTACTTTTATGTTCCATGTATGCGTGTAACATGAATGAGTCACCCTGCAAGTTACATCTTCGTTTAAGTGTAATCAGACCCGAGGGAGGTAACGACTCCGATGTCATTTGAGCGCCGCAAACTAATTGCACTTCACACGTGCCACAACAATAATTTTGCTGGTGTAGTTTTACCCACTTGTCAGCGCATTCTTTTATTTCCGTGTGACAGTAAACACTGTGTTCTTCATTGTCTCGGATCAGCTGTAAATCGCAAATTGACTTGCGTCGGTCACCGGTGCTATAGATAGGGTGGTTTAACTTGCACATTAATGTTTTGTCCTGGATTTTGTAGATGTGTCAGTATCGCCAAGTCTTTCTTCTTCAACCTCAACTAGTGGTACTAGTCTTGTGATCGGCCGTTTAACTTCTCCTTTTGCAGTTTGTAATGTGACAACTCTCGTGTGGCCGTCTTTTCCTTTATGTAACTCTGCTACACGGCCCAGTGCCCATTTGCCTGCCGGTAGTATTTCATCCTTGAAGCAAAAAATGTCATTTTCTCGTGGATCGGTAGTCTGTCGTTTCCATTTTAGCCTTGTTTGGAGTTGTTAAAGGTATTCTTGCGACCATCTCTTCCAGAAATCTTTACTGAGCTGCTGCACAATTTGCCATCTTTTGCCTAAATTATACGTATTGTCAATGTCCGGTTCTGGAATAGTCATAAGTGAGGTGCCGGTTAGAAAGTGTCCTGGCGTTATGCAGTTGATTTCTTCGGCGTTCTCTGTTACGGTGCAAAGTGGTCGTGAGTTCAGGCAAGCTTCAATCTGGCATAGTAGAGTGGTAAATTCATCGTACGTCAGACGCTGACCTCCGATGACCCGTTTTAGATGATACTTCATGCTCTTCACGGTGGCTTCCCACAGTCCGCCTGCGCTTGGCCATACAGGGGCATTGAAGTGCCATCTGATTCCCATCTCTGATATTTTCCCAAAAAAAGGTTGTCAATTGTGTCTACAATGCATTTATATTGTTGCAGTAAAATCCGGTTAGCACCCACAAAATTCGTACCGTTATCGCTGTACATGTCACGTGGCGTGCCTCGGCGGGCGCAGAAGCGCTTAAAGGCTGATAAAAACGCTGTACTGGACAGCTCTGACACAAGTTCCAGACGGATGGCCTTTGTTGCCAGACAAACAAATACGGCAACGTATGCTAGCAATGCTTTGACGCCTCGGCCTTTATTTGCCTTGATCTCAACGTGGCTAGTAAAGTCTCCTGTATGTGTAAAAGGGCGAGATACTGTCACTCTCGGCTCTGGTAGATCTGCCATAATCTGCTTTGAGGTTCTTGCATGAAATCGGCGACATGTTACGCATTTGTGTAGAACCTTTTTAACGGCGCGATGTCCTTCTATAATCCATACATAGAAATTTATTTTTTGCTTTGTAGTTTTTTTGTTCTGGAAGTCGGTTTGATTTTTTGTTAAAAAGTTTTTTGTTAGATGGGTCGCGTCCGAGTCAACTTTAGGAATAACTGTTCAAGAGGACATAAAAAAACATTCGATGAAGATATACTCAGGTGGGTTGTTATAAAAAAACGTGGCTTACGAGTATTTAAATCAACCATTTCTAAGTTTCGTTTCCATCACAATAAATCATTTTTTCATTCACCCTTCTCAATATTTGTACAGTTTCTCTAATATCTACAGTACTATGAGTTACCACATTTCTCGTCAGATATTATTTTAATCATCAAATTGCATGATCAACATCCAGCTCCATCCGAAACATAGGTACGTGTTGTTTCACTGTCCTTACGTCCCTGAGCGAGGCGGTCGCAATCTCATTTACCTGTCGCTTTAAAACTCGCTTCGGTCGCTAAAAATCATTTACGTTCTGCATTTTATATGTCTCAATTAGTTTGTATGTATGTTAGTACGTTTTTCTCTTGTGTTGTGTTAAAAGCTGTGGTAATTTGTAATAATGGGTGAATTTCTGTTTGGAGTTATTTACGGCATTGAGTGTTCTTGTTGCTGGTATTTACTTAGAACGGCAACCAAGCAGCAGGCTCACCCGATGATAAATGTTTATCGCCACCGTCTATCATCATCATCGTCATCATCATTCCAGCCGAAAGACGTCCACTGCTGAAGCTTTTATTGAAAAAAAATGAGTTTCAGGACGTTCCCGTGGGAAGCTAGTAGCTAATAATAAACATACTGAGCGGTACTGATATTTAAAAAATAAACATATCTATATAACATTATTTAGTCATTTCTGGAGATTTAAAAGTTTTTAACAAAAAATCAAACCGACTTCCAGAACAAAAAACTACAAAGCAAAAAATAACTTTCTTTTCCGAAGTCGGTGTCTTTTGTATCCATTTTTTTCAGTTTTTCGACACCGACTTCGGAAAAAAAAGTTATTTTTTGCTTTGTAGTTTTTTGTTCTGGAAGTCGGTTTGATTTTTTGTTAAAAAGTTTTTATTTTTTTCTTTTTAGTTTTGGTAGGTGTCTCCAATTAACATGATAATCATTTGTGGTCAAAGTACACCTCATGAAGATTCCAATAAGCCAAGCACGACTAGGATACATTGTTTTTTTTTCAGAGTTCCGGTGCCTACCTTCCGGCTTCATCATCAGAACAGTTCAATGATACCATTTTCATCAGTCCCATTCATTTATAAGTATTTGCTTCATCGTAGTCGGTTACCTATTCGAGATATTTTATACCCGTGACATACTTAGCATTTAGGAGTTCAAGTGGCCATCTGTGGTCTTCTTCATCAGTTCCACTTCACCAAATTATAATTTCTGAGTGCAAGTGATTGCATTGTTGATGAAAATACCAAAATCACTATATGTTTGCCTATAATATTTGAGGAGTTCCCTCGATTGCTCTAGGATCCCATCATCAGATCCTGACCTGATGACTATGGGACCAACTAGGTAGTATACCCTTCAAAACAAAAGAAGATTTTTTGAAATCAGTCCAGGCGTCTTTGAGTAATCGGGGAACATACATAAAAAAAAAAAAAAAAAGATTCCGACGAATTGAGAACCTCCTCCTTTTTTTGAAGTCGGTTAAAAACAGAGGTCATTTACCTGATCTTTTGGCAAAGAAGCTCCTGAATAAATTAACGTTTATTAACATTAGATAGATGTTTCATAAATATTTATTTATTAAGACTACATACATAAAGGTACAAAGGAAGACTGAATGCCACAAAGCCTAAGGATAAGTAGTGTCGCGCATCTTATGTCTTGGTCTCCGGTTGCTATCGCGGCCCAATAATTTTTACCGCATTTTTTACCAGTTAACCAAAGGTGGTGAAGCTAGCATGACAGGTGCATTATATAATCTGTTAATAGTCAAAAAATATTAAAAAGACATTTTAGTTTGAAAGTTAAATCTAGTTTTTAGGGTTTCGTATCCAAAGGGTAAAAACGGGACACTATTACTAAGACTCTGCGGTCCATCTGTCTGTCTATCACAGGAATATCTTGAATTGAACTGCTTTTGGAATAACTTACATACTCTGACTACAATAAATCTTGTTGTGACTTAGGAATTCGTTATTGTTACGTCTTGTTAGACAGCGATTGATCATTTAGTTTCATTTTTTGTGGTGTTCTGATTTACAGATCCACATTTTTAACTCTATTTACAATTCATAACACTATACAAACCATACCTTCATATCTTTTGATATTGTATCAACTTTTGTAATTCATTTTTATGTGTTCTTTCTATTGTTATCATCTGAAAAGCATACTTTTAGTTATCTCTTATTGTTTTAATATTTAAAACTTAAATTATATTGCTAATTTGTAATTCTTGCAATATTTTTCTACTGTGACATTTTCATCTGACATGACATCTGTCTGTCTATTTTATTTTCTTAAACCATAGACCGTAACATAGGTACCATGGACTAAACCTGCTTTAAGCTAGGTGTACAATATTTTAAGGGTAGCGTAGACTGACCCCTTTGTGAACCGTTTTTATTCGTTCTGGTCTTTATTTCTTAATTGAAATTTGAATTTGAAATGTAGACGATATGACATAGAACGATGAAAAACGGGCGTCAGCTTTTTAGTTTTGAATCGGGACTGAACGCCGAAAGTCTGTTTACTACTGAGTATACTAAAATGTATCTTCTGATCTGAAAACTCCTGGAAAACTCTAAACTGTAAAACCCAGCTTGTGAAAGAGTGACATAATTCTCTAAAAACTGTAAATAAATCGCATTTGGTCTTATAAGAGTACTTTTACTGCTTATAATAATCGACGTGCCAGTCCGGTACGTGTTGAAAGAGATGCATCAATCAAGTCTACAGCGACGCGCGTGGCCTCAGCGCGCCCGCTAGTGATAAGCGCATATTCTGAACCCTTCTTGACTGTCTGCCTGAAACTCCATAGCCCAGCACATACTCATAACTTATTGCCTGCCTTCCTGTCCGCTTGACTACTAGCTTATCCGGCTACATGCCCGATTGCCCGCTTATCCATCGAGGTTTCTGTTCACCGCCTGCCTACCTCGAGCATTCCGCGACTTCTGAAGAGTTCCTGACCGTCCTGCAGCCTGACCTGCTGCCTGGTTAGCTGCCCACGTCGTGCGAAGCCGAACCATAGTTATATATACCCTATATCCTTTTATTTAATTTATAATTGTTTTTATTTTATTAACGTTGCTAATGTTAGCTCTCCGGAGCATACGTAACGCTACATGTTTTGTTATCCAAACGAATAGTTTCAATATGATATTACATATAATATGTACACACATCAATACGGTCTAGGGATAATTCATACTCAATTTAATAACTCGAAAAGTACTAGCCTCATTGGAATTTTTTATACACCGATTTGTTTGTAATTTATCTCAGATTAATACCAAATTAAATTTTTTGAAAACTCTTTTGTTTCGGTGGCATAAAAATGTCTTGATGTGTAGGAGAGGGAATTTTCATTTGTGCGAAATTTAGAAAACAATACGAATTACGTTTAGTTACAGTTTTTTTTTCCTTTTTAAACGAAAGATAAAGTTAAAATTGAGGTATTGTAGCCATGCAACGCCAACATTTGACGAGGGCGGAGATGTTACGAGCTGTGGGAATGCTGGAAGCTGGGTCTGTTCAGCGTAATGTTGCTGAGGCCATAGGGCCACATAGGACCCACCAAAATGTAATTTCAAGATTGTGGACACGCTATCGTGCCACAGGTGAAGTAGCGGAGAGGTACCGGGGGCCAAGTCGCATCACTACCCCCAGACAAGATCGATTTTTGCAAATTACTGCGCGAGCTCAACCAAATGCAACGGCGACTCAATTGGTCCAAAGGCTGCGAGTGGAACACCAAGTGCTTGTGAGTGACCAAACTGTAAGAAGGCGATTGCATGAAAGCAATCTACGCTCTCGTAGACCACTCCGGGTCCCACCTTTACGGAGAGGCAATCGTGGACGACGATTAGAATGGGTTCGGAACCACGTGGACTGGGGCCGTGAGCAATGGTCCAATGTGCTGTTCACGGATGAATCCAGGTTCGGCTTCCATCCAGATTCACGAAGGACGCGTGTTTGGCGAGTTCCTGGACGATGGAGCCGTCTTCAGAACCCTCAGGAAGTTCACCCATACCAAGGAGGAACAATTATGGTTTGGGCAGGAATTCGTCTTGGAGGACGGACGGATCTCGTTTGGGTGCGGGGCAATATGATGGGCAAGATTTCCTGCTCATGCACGACAATGCCTGGGGACACACGGCGAGAACGGTAGTAGCTTGGTTACATACACACAATGTTAGGGCCTTAGACTGGCCTGCTCAATTGCCAGATCTAAATCCCATTGAGCATGCGTGGGATATGCTGCAAAGAAGAGCTCTGAAGGAAGTTCCTGAAAATCTGGCTACAGAAGATCAACTTTCTGCGCACCTCAGAAGGACATGGGACAATATTCCGCAGCAAGACATTGACAACCTTGTTCTGAGCATGCCGAATCGTTGCCGATGTGTTATGAACATCATGGGCGCTTTCTCAGACTACTAACTTCAAGTTTATAAACACAAATTAAATAATTTTTCTTTTTTTTTCAGTTTTCACTCAAAAATAAAATATGAATCATGTACGGTTTCCGTCTATGCTTCATTTTTTTCCCATAAAATCCTGAAATTTTAATCGAAGTACATTAACCATTATTAAATAGAATATTAAATAACGTATCATTTAAATATATACATGTCATATAAATAATTAACACATTGATAGTAATTCGCTTTTTTAAAAATATCCCTAGACCGTGTTGATGTTTTTATATTTTAAGTCTGTTATCTTTTCAAGTCCTTGAACCGGCTTTCATGAAATTTAACTTAAACTTTAAAACATTTTATCAACAAAAACTTGAGCAATATATAAATCAACTATTTACCAAAAGCAAACGCCTCGGTTCTGTAAAAGACTTGCAGGTAAGAATTAAATTGTCTCTATGAAATTAAAGTTCAATTTACATAACAATGACTACAACCCGTTTTATTATATCGTCGACTCGATCACAGAGTACGGAACCAACACACTGGCAGCGACTAGAGACATGATAAATGATAATGATTTTATTTCTGTAAGTTGGTTTGTACAAACACTTTTACATGTCGAACATATTTTTTTAAACTAGATGAAGTCGGCGTTTCCTATCTGAGAACTCTGAGAAGAAAGGCCGAAACAAACTCAGAGGTCACAATCTCTTTTAAAGTCCAGACAAAACTTGGTTAGATCATGTGAAGACCATGTAGACTGATGTCTGAAATGGTCTTTTGAGGAAAGAACCAGTCAGATTGAGTTGACTTGTCCAGTCTGTGCACGCATTTGTCAATAACCGAGCAGCTCAACTCAGAATTTAAGGAGCTCAACGATTCGACGATCAATACCAAAGAAAGGACATTCGGGTAGGCCTCATAACTTGTAACATAGAGAACCGAAACACCTTGGCGGCCATTGGATGTATAGCAATGTAGGTAAATTTGACGGCTGGCGTTTAAGAGTTCTTACTTATTCGAGGCAAACTTTTTTAGATTCACACAAACTAAGCGTGTCATTGATTTTGACGGCAGTTTCAAAATATACCATGCAAACCAAAAATGTGTATGTGATTTGCATTGACACTTTAGAAAATGATCTTTTTAGAATTGGCCGCCGAGGCGTTTTTGTATTCTGTGGCTCTCATTCACTTATTGTAGGTACAATGATTTCAATTGGAGGGTCTAGTCATTTTAATAGCCATTCATGTATAAGCAAACAGAGAAAGACTCTATTTTATTTTTGGTTAATATTTGAATGGAAAATAATAACATTAAAAATGCGAAGAATGATTGGATTTTTACTTCAAAATTTATTAAAATCCGAACTTATTTTAATAAACAAAGTGGAGTTTATGATCTGACAAGTAGTTGCCAATGGTTTTTGCACACAGGCTAAAGGTCTTTCTTATGTCAATTATTATGCGACTAGGGAAAACTGAGACCATCCATTTGAAAGGTGGACGTAGTATGATCACGTTTATTATCGGTCTTCCACAAAATACTCTTCTTCGTGTCAATGAATCCATTTGCTTCAACCTGAATTCAGTCACGTCGACAGCGTTAGCGTTGTCTTCACAAAGGTCTTTTATAGTGCAGATATTATAGCATAAAGGGCTGGCCAAGAAATAAGGCAATGTTTATGGTGTTCGCACATTACTGCTGGTAAATAATTTTATCTGGTAAAGTTAAATGCATTTACATCTGGTTCAAGGCAAGGCTTAAAGCTATCAACAAAGATTCATCATAATCATTATCCGCCTTTTAATGTTCCCGTCTGCTGGAGGGCTCCTCTCTGTGAGAGCGGGACACTAAAGGTTACAAAATAAATAAAATCTAGACTCTTCAAGATGACTGACCTTGTCGACAGCGTCAGAATTTTGTAGCATTATATTGCTGCGGTAACTCGTGTATAAAGGGATGAATATTATTTGTGCCACGTGACTTGACCCGTTTGGAGGTTTACCCACTGAAAACGTGCATATTTGGGAAAAAATGGAAACATCATTTTGCATTTGGGAATACTGTCACTTTCATGCACCGAAAGAATTTAAGTAGTAGAATCGATAATTCCAGAGATTATTTTTCAAATATTCATTTTACATGGCAAGAATTTCATCCACATGAAGGCTGTTGTTGATGTCATCCTTTAAATCACGACATTTACAAAGATGGATAGTGTAGTAACTAGTACCTCCTACTTTTATGAAACTTGCTTATTTCCCTGAACAGTAAAAAATGCAGCCAACGGGAAACTTTGCCAGCCGGGATTGTAACTTTTTCAGAACATTCTAGCTTTTCGTTCAAAAATCTAAATCGTAGCTTTGCATTTTATATTGTTTTATTGCATTGGTATTTGCTATCCGGGAAACAGTTTTGACTGGTGAAATGAGTGTGAACTATCCACCTCTGCCCAATCTCCTAGGGAAAATAAAAATAAATAGGTACAGCAGGCTGATGATAAGTAAAGAGTTTCTCTGAAATATTGGTCACAATATGGTGGCGTTGTGATATAAAACGTAAAACTTTATACTCTAGTATAAGTTAAGTATAGAGTATAAAAGCAACTATAGCCCGAATATTGCCATTCTCATAAATAAGAAAGCAGTTATGTGCAAAAAAAGTGTAACCACTTACGACAAATCAAAAGATATTTTCTTTTCAACTTTCGTTTTAAAATAGCAGCAAACAATTTCTTTTTGACATTAATTCAAATTTTCAACACGATTCACTGTATAAAAATAAAGCACACGTGGAAAAAAATATTTTTAGTTTTGAATCAACACGGAAAAGAAAAAGTATTTTTCATACGATTGTACCTAAGAAGGACTTCTATCAGAAATTGTATCAAAGAATATTCGTTTCAATATACGACCATAATTTCTGAAATAATCTTATTCAGAAAGAATTCTTTTGACAATTGAAAAATCTTTGGATTTATTTCATTTAGGGTTTAATAAAGTTTTTTCAACAATCTGTAGAAATGATATTTTATATATATGAATTTAATATTTGGATAAGCTTCTTGAAATTATATTGTATTCTTCATTATATCAACTTAGTCTTTATGAAGAGTTATGAGAGATGTTAACTTAGTCTTTAAAATCAAAATCATAATTTATTAATTCTATTAGTTCATTAACTTTTGAACGTCGAAAAAAAAAATTTAAAGGTAATAATAATTGATTCTACCGTCCCTCTGAAAATGTAGCTTGTTATGGAGAAGAATGAACAAGATACTCCACACTCACTCTTTTAAAAAAAAGTGTTTTTCAAGTATTTGAGAAAAAACATATATGTGAGAACGATGTAAAAAAAACATGCACATAAAAGCGTCTAGAGTGAAACAAACAATAATACATACAATAAATAGGTACATAACAAGAAAAATTTCAAAATTTAAAAAACCCTCCTACACATTTATCTTGCGAAAACATCCCGATTCAAACAGTAAAACGCCCATAACTTTTGAACGGCTGAACCGATTTTATTCAAACATAGCTAAGAACACTCTCGATACAATCACCTTTCAAACAAACAAACTAAATCAAAATCGGTTCATCCGTTGAGGCGCTATGATGCCACAGACAGACAGATACACAGATACACAGATACACAGACACACAGATACACATACACACAGATACACAGCAACACACCTCAAACTTATAACACTCCTCTTTTTACGTCGGGGGTTAAAAATAGGCCGAGGCAACCAAGTTATGACCAATCCCAACTGATCGAGCCCGTTCACGAACATGACACATGGATCGGCACCACTTAGCTCAACCATCATGAAGGGAACCGAATGATTCAACACATGTACCAGCATCAGTGAGATATAAGAGAGAGCATGACACATGAACACACACACATGTACATGATCAACTGCCAGGGAACGCTGAAGTCAACGAACAACACATAGGTAGAGTAAATTATAGATTTTTAGGTACGTGTAATGATGTAGGTCGGAGACACAATAAAAGTCATATGTAGGTACTCACAATTTCTATTGTCCGTTATACACACGAAACACGTAACACATTTATTAGATAGTTTGGAAGGAGAATAGACGAGAGAGTTAGAGTAACAAGGATTAAACGTTCACAGCACAATACACAGAAACACAGATACAGTTCAAGTTCAGATCGCGTAAACAATTAATATAGCGAGAGCGCAGTAGCGGTAGTGAGAGTTGCAGACTGACTAGCGGTGCCTCACTGCGGGTAGCAGAACATAGTTATAGGCTCGCGGCGCAGTACAGCAGTTGCGGTAACGTTCAACCAGACATCAGCCGACATTATATCGTATACGATTTATGATGCCGTGAATGTCTGTCGACGGTGTGTTAATGTTATTATAATAATATATAAATAAATATAACGATATTGTATGTGTGTATTGTATGTTTGTGTATTAAATAAATAAATAAACTATGTGGGTAGATAGTGTACCCTACATCATTCCCCTCCAGAGACCGTCAAGGGCGATAAAAATTTCTAAACTTGACTTGACGACCAGAACGAGTGGTATACTCTTTGCTACTGTTAGATGGAGTGACTTCTGGGTCAGCTTTGTCAACCAATATGTAGGCTGGCTTAAGTCGGTCAATTGTGACCGTGACTTCCTTGCCCTTGAACAGGATTTTGAAGGTTTTGTCACCTCTTTGCAGAACTTTGTGAGGACCTGTGTAGGCTGGCTGTAGCGAGCCACGTAATGCGTCGTCACGAAGGAACACGTGATCAGTGGTCTGCAGATCCTTATAAACGAATATTCTCGTTTTGTTGTGACGGGAAGCTGGGGTTGGTTGCAGGTTTTGGGCAAACTTGCGGATGCGAGCGACGAATTCCGTGATGTCGGTCGTTCCTTCATCACGGGGAGAGAAAAATTCTCCCGGGAGTCTTAGCGGTTCGCCGTATACGAGTTCGGCGGAAGACGCTTGGACATCCTTTTTGAATGCGCTCCTTATTCCGAGCAATACCCACGGCAAGGACTCTGTCCACCTGTTGTTAGCATGGCACGTGATGGTGCCTTGAGTTGTCTGTGAAATCGCTCCACCATGCCGTTACACGCCGGGTGGTATGCCGTTGTCCGCTTGTGCTGAAAACCAGCCAACTTGGACAATTGTTCGAACAGGGCTGACTTAAACTGACGGCCCCTGTCCGTAACAATGTGTGCGGGACAGCCAAACCGGGAAATCCATCCGGATAGCAGTGCTTTAGCTACTGTCTCGGCAGTAATGTCGACGATAGGTACCACTTCGGGCCACCTGGTAAATCGGTCGACTGCCGTCAGACAGTACCTGAAGCCTTGCGAGATTGGGAGCGGGCCCACAAGGTCAATGTGGACAGTGGTGAACCTTGCACGTGGGAGATGAAACGACCCTAATGGCGCTGTGACGTGGCGGCTCACCTTGGCCCGCTGGCATTGAAGACAAGCTCGTGCCCATTCCCTGCAGTCCTTCCTAACGCCTGGCCAAACAAAGCGCTCTGCGATTAATTTGGCAGTCGCTGATACACCAGGATGGCTGAGGGAATGTAAGCTGTCGAAGACTTGTTTTCTCAGCATCTTGGGTACAAATGGTCTGGGAGGCGCTGTACTGACGTCACAGTACACAGGTGTACGCTCTCCGGTGACCTGCATCTTCTCTAACACCAGAGAAGATCCTTCCTGAAGGAGTTGGGTTAATTCGGGATCAGATGCTTGCGATTCTGCGAGGTTGACGAGGCTGACCGGTACCTGAAGCTCCTCCACGCGAGATAAGGGGTCGGCTACGACATTGTTCTTGCCGGAAATGTGCCTTATGTCGGTGGTGAACTGAGCGATGAAGTCGAGGTACCGGAATTGCCTTGGCGAGCAGTTTTTCTTCCTCTCGTGGAATGCGAAACTGATCGGTTTGTGATCCGTGTAAACGACGAAGTGCCGAGCCTCCAGCATATGGCGAAAGTATTTGATGGCCTCGTAAATGGCCAGCAGTTCCCTGTCATAGGGAGAATACTTTGTTTGCGGAGGGCTGAGCTTCCTGGAGAAGAATGCTAACGGCTGCCAACCATCGTTGCTAAGCTGCTGTAACACCGCGCCGATTGCAGTATCCGACGCATCGGTAACCAACGCGAGTTTGGCGTTGCAATCGGGGTGAGCCAATAGAGCAGCGTTAGCTAGGCTTACCTTGCAGTTCTCAAATGCTTGCAAAGTACTCTCCACAAGACATATGGGATGTGAGCCCTTTACGTTGCCAATCAAGAGGTTGTGTAGCGGCGCCTGGATCTGTGCTGCGTGTGGGATGAATCGCCTATAAAAATTGATCATACCCAAGAATCTACGCAGCTGACGGACATCTTTGGGTGGTGGGAACAACTTGATGGCCTCGACCTTGGAGTCAAGCGGTTTGGTGCCTTTCTCGGAAATGTGGTAACCAAGGAAAGTTACCTCCGAGACACCGAAAACGCACTTGGACGTGTTGACCAGCATGCCGAAATCCCGCATCCTGGTGAAAATGATGCGGAGGTGCTCCTCGTGTTCCGCCTCTGTTTTTGAAAAAATTAGAAAGTCATCCAAATAACAATAGCAGAAGTCCAAACCTCTGGTCATCTCGTCGACGAAGCGTTGGAACGTTTGGCCTGCGTTTCGCAAACCAAACGTCATGTACGGGAATTCGTACAGGCCGAACGGTGTGGTGATCGCCGTCTTCGGAATGTCGTCCTGGCTGACAGGTATCTGATTGTAGGCTTTCACGAGGTCAACTGTGCTGAAAATTTGACATCCGGAAATGCTGTGTGCAAAGTCGTGAATGTGCCTAATCGGATACCTGTCAGGAACAGTTCGGGCGTTGAGCATGCGGTAATCTCCGCAAGGTCGCCAACTGTTATCCTTCTTAGGGGCGAGATGTAGGGGTGATGACCAGGGACTCTCGGAGGGTCTAGCAGTTCCATTCGACAGCATTAACTGGAACTCCTGCTGGGCAATTTTGAGTTTATCTGGCGCTAGTCGCCGGAATGATGATGAAACTGGGGGGCCTGGGGTCGTGCGTATGTGGTGTACTGTGTTGTGCGGTGTAGTGCGTAGTGTACCGGCGGGTCGGGTGATGTCTGGAAAACTTACCAGGAGCTTGTGATACCTCGAGTCGCCAGATAAAATCTTTACAGAAAATAAAGACGAATCTGCACGACTCGAAGCTAACGAGAACACGTTTGTCATACTATCAACTAGTCGTTGGTTACGACAGTCAACAACTAGCGAGTAATGACATAAAAAATCTACGCCAATTATCGGTTTGGTAACCTCGGCCACAACAAAACGCCACTTAAAGTCTCTACGGAGTCCTAAATTTAATTTTAATTCCACAAAACCATACGTAGTGATGAGTGTCCCATTTGCGGCCACCAGCTGGTAGTTCGTGGGCGCACGACGCTCGTTGAGTAGACGACGGGGGTAGACGCAGAGGTCGCTACCTGTGTCGACCAGGAACTGCGTCTTCGTGCTTCGGTCTGCGACGAACAGGCGACCAGTTGTAGGGCGGCAGTCGTCTGTCGCCATCATTAGCGACTGCCCGCAGCGTTTCCCTTTTTGTAGTCGCAGGGAGTGATGCAGCGTTTCGCTTTGTCACCGTGCATCGCATGGTACCAGCATACAGGATGGCTCCGGTAGCTGGAGTCCGAGCGAGTCGACGATCGCTGGGGTGACCTCCGTCTCATGTCTCGGCCACGGCTGTGGGAGCGGTTCCGCGAACGGCTGTCACGCAGCTCCAGCATCAGGTCCTTCATATCCCGTTTCAGCTCAGCGATCTCGGCTGCCATCTCACACAGAGAGGGCCCTGCTGCTGACGTTGCAGCGACGTGGCCAGATGGCGTAGTGATGTCCTGGACGCGGTCGGCCAGCTCGGCCAGGGCCTCCAGGGTGCTGTGCGGCTGCGTTGCCAGGAGGGGCTGGATGCTGCTGGGGAGTCGGCTGCTCCAAATGGTGCGCACGAAGTCCTCGGGAACAGTGGGTCCTGCCAACCCCTGCAGATGGCGCAGGAACTGCGACGGCTTCCGGTCACCCAGCTCTTCATGCATCAGTAGTTGTTTCACCTTGTTTTCCTGGGAGCCCGATAAGCGCTTCACTAATTCCGTCTTTAGTTTTTCATAACGGTTAGTAGCGGGTGGTGATAAGATGATATCCTTTACCTCCTTTATATGTTGGGAGCCGAGTTGTCCAATGACGTCATTATACTTGGTGACGTCATTTGTTACCCCTGCATTCTCAAATTGTGCCTCAATCTGTGCGAACCAGATTTCGGGTTCTTCAGGCCAGAATGGTGGCAACTTCAATGCAACGCGGTGTACGTCGTGTGCCTCTTTGGTAGACACGCGCTTCGCCTTGCGTGGTCTGTGCGTCACGCGTTGCGATCGCTGCGATGCGGATGACGCGGTATGCGCGGACTCACTGTCACTCATTTTCACTTTTTTTCTGTGTTCAATACGGGGTCACCAGTTTAGGTACGTGTAATGATGTAGGTCGGAGACACAATAAAAGTCATATGTAGGTACTCACAATTTCTATTGTCCGTTATACACACGAAACACGTAACACATTTATTAGATAGTTTGGAAGGAGAATAGACGAGAGAGTTAGAGTAACAAGGATTAAACGTTCACAGCACAATACACAGAAACACAGATACAGTTCAAGTTCAGATCGCGTAAACAATTAATATAGCGAGAGCGCAGTAGCGGTAGTGAGAGTTGCAGACTGACTAGCGGTGCCTCACTGCGGGTAGCAGAACATAGTTATAGGCTCGCGGCGCAGTACAGCAGTTGCGGTAACGTTCAACCAGACATCAGCCGACATTATATCGTATACGATTTATGATGCCGTGAATGTCTGTCGACGGTGTGTTAATGTTATTATAATAATATATAAATAAATATAACGATATTGTATGTGTGTATTGTATGTTTGTGTATTAAATAAATAAATAAACTATGTGAGTAGATAGTGTACCCTACAGATTTACAGTTGGTACATAGTACTCACATATGTGCTGTGCAGTTATATAATACTAAAATAGACTAAGTTTATACAACACAAATATATTCTACAGTTTTCTGCAGGTCCAACAATACTTCAGAACTTTTCTGCTTATTACTTATTTTTGTACCCTAGTGGCTGTGGAGCAGGACTAGCGTTGAGCCAAGTATTTTTATCAGCGATGTAATCCCCCAATGTATAATATGCCTGCCTGCATATTGTGCGTTTAATACAAGGTTTGAATTTTGCCTCATTAAGTTCTAGAATGTGGGGAGGTATTTTATTGTAAAATTTTATACAGTACCCCATAAAAGATGACACTATTTAGCCAGCCTGAAACCTGGTTGAATTAATTGCTCCCTATTTTTAGTAACATAATTATGTCCATCACTGTTTTTACTAAAAATATGTAAATTCTTTCTAACGTACATGATGTTTTTCGTAAATATATTGACAAGGTACCGTCATGATGTTAATGTCCTTAAACATTTCCTTCAGAGAATGGCGCCGGCGAAGATTGCAGAATAAAAATTGACTGAATGTCTGCAGCCCTTCTCCATAGTAATATACCATAAGACATTATACTATGAAAGTAACTAAAATAGGCCAGCCTCGCGGTATTGTAGAGGACGTTAACAGAGGTTAATAAGTAAATAGATAAATTACTTTTATAGTTTATATATTTTGCACGAATTGAACAATATGCCTGCCTTCTGGGCGGCTACACTTGTAACAAATAAATTTCCGTAACGGCTTTCAGCGACATCTGGTGTCAAGCATTCTCTCATCTGGGTGTGTCACCAGGTGGTTGAGGCAATTTGGCGCTAGATGGCGTTGAGGTCGGTGCGGAGTTATTAAAATTCTTTATAAAATCTATTAAATATTGTGTGTAATAATATAATTCAACAAGCACACAATTTCCTACATATCTAGGTTATTAATTTCTGGTAAACATAATTACTTAAAGAAAATATAGACATGACGTCTCTATTGGTTAATAAAATGCTCAGTGTCTATGGCCGACAAGAGTGACATTTCCTTTCCATTGAGAATTCATATGGAGGAGGTCCATAAAAAACTTCCTATTAACAAAAGTTAAATAAAGCAATCGGAATGACTCGGAGGCGACAGGGAAACAGCCCTAAATATAAAATATAATGTGCCAGCAAGCGTTGTGAGTATTAGTGGAATTAAACTATATTTTCATGTTTGTGAGACATGTGCTTGTATGATGCTAATACTGCATTTTTCCCATCGACAGGGCTCAATAGGATTAATTTTAAATTAGATAATAAATATTAAAATATGGTCAACGACGTGAAAGAGTAACAGCTACGGCATTCAACAACAGGCTCCGAATACCCATGATATTTTGACCGGTGAAATACTGGATGCCATCTGCACAGAGGAACGATGCTGATTGAAATATCATACATCTGGTGCTAAGTTTAAAGGGTATTTTATATCCCATACACAAGTTAGTGTAATACCTATAAATTGTGATGCTGCAGTGATGCCAATGTGTTAATAAACTAGTTGACCAAATAGAATGACTTTTACTTCTGTCGACCCTCATGCGAAATCATCCCTGCAATTGTTTCATCCTGAACATCTACCCCTGAGCTGGCTGGTGAGTAAGGGAAAGTTACCTTACACACTAGAATTGACAATCAAAAGCTTTTCAAAAACATATTCACTTATTTTTTGTTCGAAATTCATTTACCTTTCAAGTAATACCAATTGCCAGTGTTTTTTATAGGCAAGAAGGTTGCCTTCTAGTTAAGCAAAGTCCTCACATGAGCTACGCCCCTACGAATAGACGCGCAGAATCATATGAAGTGCTTCTATTATATGTCTTGAAAGGTTACATGAATCCTACCTTACCCTAATCCGAGCATTTACCTAATAGGGGAATCACATTTACAATTGAGGTACGACCCTTAAAAGGGGAAGGCTTAATCATGACAAATGAGTTATCGGACGCTCCGATATGTGCTTTAAACTTCAGCTGACGTGCACATACGCACTAACAAATCAACGCCGTCATGCTTGAACCTCTTTGGCCAAAACCCTAAAAAAGGAACAAGGCGTCCTCCCAACACTAAATGATGCGTCAACTCATATCGACCCGGATGGGGCTTAATCTCAAAAATTCAAATATGATACAATTTTTTCATCTCATGCGTTTATCAGGCCAGAGAAGGAAAGGCTGGATCGCATCGAATTTCTAATCCTATTCATAGAGCTTGCACCAGGGTTTATTATTATAAATGCATTTATTTTTTTAAACATCAGACATAAACTGGACCCATGATGTCAACTCGACATCCTTTGCAAAGGCTATGCCCCGTTAGCAAAGTCGGTTTCAGTTATGACTATAACTTTAAGAAACGCACTGGGTTATACTAATACCTATGCCTTATTCGCATAACCAATAAACATTTCTTCGATGCGTAGCCAACGTTGCCAGCCTCTTCTTCCCCCTGCGGCTCATAACTCATCAGCACATCATCAGCACATGCAACGGAAAGAACTAATTTAATTATATATATCGATACTATTTGAAAATGTCAACAAGAAAACTATAGATACATTTTTTCCTACTTTCCCATGCCTATTAACTTTAATATGTCAAATTTGTTAGAGGTCATTCATATATTTTTTTTTAATTGACAACAGGCCTCTTCCTATATGGAAACGTTACTAACCTTAACATATTCTTATTAAACCTATCTCTTATTCTACTCTAACATTAAAAGGTTTTAATCTATTTTACATGTACTATGTCCCTAAATCGCCTATTTTTTTTAATAATTACATAATTTACATCATATAATCTTCTATTCGGTATGGGCCTATATAAATCTACATAACTATTCATATACATAACTATTCTTATCTATGGTCCGCCCTAACTAATCTGTGGCTAATACGGCGCATAGAGTAAAACTAAATTTAATTATGGTGTGAACACTGTGCTTCTATTTATGCATGTTGTTTATGGCACTATATGTCAAACCAATTCTTATAATGAAAACTATGCTTTACTTTTGACAAGGTTTTGACACTGTCCTTTTTTGTATTATCTGTGGGACTATGTGTCAAACCGTTTCTTACAATGACATCTATGCACAGACTACATAGAGATACTACGTATATGCTTTCAAAGCATTTATTTGCCTTAAAGGGACTTAAAAGACTTTTCTATTAATGTTTGACTGTTTCTGACTTAGTCCTTATGGATTTGTATTTGGACTTCTTCAGCAATTTCGAAAGCTAATCCTATTTAGTAAATAAAGACAAGACAGAGGAATATTTAATTTCATCAAAACATATACAGATAAATCATTCAAATAATCATTCGCATTTAGTTTCATTCGATGCCCAGCGCGCATCGCAAATTCCTTCTAAGTTGGACCGTATTCATTTGCACGACATGAAAAGAAAACATTGGTTAATAAAGCACAAAATATAAGACACAACATTAAATAAATCAGTTTGCATAAATATATTATTTACAAAACTTTATACCTAATCTTCTTTCTATAAAATTTCCATAATTTGCATTTTACGAGTTCGAATTGCTTTTCGCTATACATATATCTTTGTACAATGTTACATCTAAGGCAAATATGAAGTGAATTTTTACTTTCAACAATTATAGTAATCTTCCTTGAACCAAACCTTGCTCCCCAAGAAGTATTATTAAAAATTCTTTTGTATTTAATTTGAATAATTTTTTTATTGATCACCTTCTTTGAATTTATTTTGGCGCAATAAGAACCTTTTCTAAATACTCTTTTAATTTTCGTACGGATCTCCTTCGATTTATTTCTAGAAAAACTTTTCTTAAAGGCTGTCAAAATCTTTCTTTTCAAAATGACTTTTATAAAATTTTGTTTTAAGTCAGATTGATTTCAATTTTATGGTTGAAATCAATAGGATTCTTATGCATGTTAATATCCGAGACATATTGGTGTCCCGATGGAACCACAACTAGTTGTTCCGAGGAAATCTCATCATTGTTCTCTGCAAGACAAATGGAATTAGTGGAGTCAATTGAACTGGACCGACACATTACTATACCCTCATCCATGCACTCGTTGTTGGATAGGGAGTCCAACTCGTCGTCAGCCGGACCGTCCGCGCGCTCGACCTGGAACACATACTCCACCTCCAACTGGACATCGACGGGGCCGTCATCTCTGCTGGTCTGGTCACCTTCGTCCTCGAACATGCAGCTCTCTCCGTCGGTGTGATCGCCATCGCCATCAACTGCGTGGCCTTCTCCGTCAATGTGGTCAACGCTTTTCTCACTGCACTGAATATTGTTTTGTGTTTGTTCGTCCTTAATCACGATACTAGAAAATAAATGTGCATTAACATCTTCACACAATACATCAGGTTGTTTTTTATCTGCTTTTATTTCAGCGATTATTATGCGCTGTTCGCAATAACTACATCTGCGGCGAAAAATTGAGAATTCACTCCTCAAGCGATCGCATAACACTTCAAAGTCCAAGTCATATTTAAAAACCATACGGTAAAAATAATATGCAGTCCCCTGCAGGAATCCTCCCAAGATCAGGCTGTAGTCGCTCTCTCTCCATTCATTTATTTCGGCCACTGACTTGAATTCGGTTAAAAAATCCTCTAGGCAATACCCGTTCATAACATTTCCTATTTTCTGGGATTCTGTACCCGGCGCCTCCACTAAATGTTGAGGACGTAGACAGAGGTTAATAAGTAAATAGATAAATTACTTTTATAGTTTATATATTTTGCACGAATTGAACAATATGCCTGCCTTCTGGGCGGCTACACTAGAATTGACAATCAAAAGCTTTTCAAAAACATATTCACTTATTTTTTGTTCGAAATTCATTTACCTTTCAAGTAATACCAATTGCCAGTGTTTTTATAGGCAAGAAGGTTGCCTTCTAGTTAAGCAAATTCCTCACAGTATCTACATGAGTAAATTGACGAATTTTTCTAACAGCATAAGCTGCCGAACTTAACCGCCCCGCAAGTGATATTAAATGAGGACCCCATTGTAACCTTGACTCTTCCGCGTTGATTTGCGTGATCCCCAGGAAAACCGTTTTGTCGGCGAATTCTAGCTTCTGGTTATTTAATATAATGTCACAATCATAACTTTTGACATTCGGCAAGGCAAATTTTACAGACTTAGTTTTTTTTAGCATTTAAAACTAAATTTAGCAGTGAACCAATTTTGAACTAGTACTATTTATCTTAAATATCAAAGAAGTTTTATCAGGAAATAACACCATGTTTAGATGGTTTTTCAATAGATGGGGTAAATCGTTAATGTATACTAAAAATAAGAAAGGAGCCCTGGGGCCCATTTTCACGTTCAACCCCGGACAAATTGACACCGTTTATTTGAACTAATTGCTGTCTATCAGTCAAATAGGATTTTACTAAACTTAATGCTGATTGGCCTAGCCTGTAATGCTCAAGTTTCAAAAGCAATGTTTCATGATCAACGCAATCAAATGCCTTCGACAGGTTGCAGAAGATACCTATGGCATCTAGTCCGTCCTCCCACGCATCAAAGATGTGTTTTAATAAGGTGCCAGCGTCGGTTGTACAACTTCCTTTGGTGATACCATTCTGTTTCTCGTGTAGGATGTTATTCGTTTTAAAATGAATGAGCATTTGATTTTACATTATCTTTTCAAATACCTTGCTTGCTTAAGTTACTTATATCTAAACAGTGTTTATGGTTTTTGTTAATGAAACGCCCAAATGTAAGAAGCAATGTGGGTTTACAACGTAACGGTGGCCAGTAAAACCGCTTCTGTGTTCACATGCGAGGCATTCTGTTTGATTCAGAATTGGCCGTTTGTCCTCGGCCTCGCTCGACCGCTTCCTCCTCACAGCTTATCCTCACCCATTGTGCCCGTGATAATCTTTTATAGTATGCGCCTTGATCCTAGGTCTCTTCAAAAGTCACCCGTTTATTTATTACTATAAAAATATTGTCATTTCCTTTCTAGGTATAATCAGCAAACCGCGCGCGCCTCTTCGTTGAAGTACGTAATTATTTTTTAATCTTTTATTTATCTTAACAACTTGATAACTTGGATATATATACTGTATAACCAATTGCTAACATATAATATTTAGTTGGGTGGTGCGAAGAGCTAGAACTACAAACCTGCGAAATGGCTTGCGTAAGTTAGCCTTGGAGAAGTTGCAAATCACAGCGGGCGGCGACGGCCTACCGCTCAGTGGGTTTCTCGGCGGCGTGCGCTCTGGCCGGCTCCCCTCCTTGGGAGTTGGAGGCATGGGTGCTTGTCAGAGTGTACGAATGGACGGCATGGCGTAAGGCGCTAGGCGAGCGCCCGCCGCGGAAGAGCGGGAGGCCGTGCGGCAGGAGGCGAGGGACGCCATCTTCGTCCATTGGACGGAGGACCTCGCCAACGCCACCTTTGGCCGCCGGACGCTGGACGCGCTCGGTCCTGTTCTGCAGGGCTGGCTCGAGCGGCCAAACGGTTTCTTCTCGTTCCGTCTAGTGCAGAAGTTGTCCGGACATGGGTGTTTCAAAACGCACCTGCATCCGGAGGGAGGAAACCCCGGCGTGCCACGACTGCGTAGCAGCAGAGGATACTGCGCAGCACACCCTCAAGGTGTGCCCAGCCTAGGCTGAGCTGCGCCGTGTCTTGATCGGAGATGTCGGGCATGACCTCTCACTTCCCGGTGTGTTCAACTCCATGCTGGGGAGTGAGGAGGCCTGGGTGGCGGTTGCCTCCTTTTGCGAGGATGTCATGTCGTAAACGGAGGCGGCGGAGCGTGCGCGGGAGGATGATCCTCTCGCGCCACCGATCCACAGACGAAGAAGGGCCCACCCCTTCTTCGTTTGCGGAGAAGGCGGTTGTACGATCGTCTCCTCTGTGACTAGCGGGCAACAGGCGCAGGAGCGCCTTCGCTCGCATTGCAACAGTCTTCACCCTCGTCGGGCGGGAATGGCCAAGCTCTCGAGGTCGTTCCCGGGCCCCTCCACTAAGTGAGGGGCGTGAAGGCCCCGCTGTAAAGGCGGGCGGTCAACGGCAAAGGACTGGACGTAAAGGCTGTGCCGGTTTCGCAGTCCTCCTCCTCTCAGACGATGCGGGAGTGCCACTGGTAACCCAGTGGGTATACCGGGTCATCCCGGGGAGTCCCACATAGCCCCCCCATTCCCCCAATGGGCGGGTATGCGTAATGCATTTTTTTATATTTCGCCTTCGCATATGAGTCACCGAATAACGATATTTACGCGACCGCGTTCAATGGCGCATAGGGCGAGACTGAGAGACAGATATGGCTGCTGCAGACATTTAAAAAAAAATGGAGGAACCTAAGGGACCAATTTTGAAATGAATATAACAGATCAGACCTACCAGTCAGACTACATATCAAGACCGGCAACGTCCGATGTCAGCAGTAGTACCTATATACAGACGAATGTCTGAGACAGTCGTCCAATGAGTTCCGAGTCGGATCCGAAATCGGCCGATGACTCGGTTCTGGTGTACGCGTACCGTTAGATGACCTTCACAAACCTTTGATTTCAATAGCTGCATTGAAATCAAAGAGATTGCGAATGCGAGATGAATATCCCTTCAGGACCCGTCACCCTAAGAATATTGGTGTCAATGGGTATCGGATATTGATTGGGAACCCTAATGGTGAAAACCTTTGTTTTAATGTCCCTCTCATAAATATAGGGAATATAGTGGATCGAAGTTGGGAATCAGTCTTTCTCTCAGAGGAGAAAGCAGTACTAATGGTTATTTCCATTATATCCAGCTAACATAAATACTTTTAGAAAAGTTTTGGTGAAAATAGCGGATTAATCGAAGCGAAAAATTAAATGTCAACGTACAAAATGAAATTAACATAATATGCCACATTAATACAATTTTATTTTGTTACTTACTCTAAATGATACGAATATTCACTTCTGGCAACACAAATGTGTGTTGCCCGGATAAAATTGGGTTGCCAGTAAAATCGATTTACTGGACTGTGTCCGATGTCAATGTCCCTTGTTTTTAATTAGAATTAACTCCAAGTGGGAGTTTTGTGCAAAAAGAATTGGGAATTTTGTTTAGGTGTTTCATTATCTGCATTGCAGAGATAAATCTTGGTTTTTACTGTTTATGAAGAAGGTATTTTTTTGGGATATTGTAAAACATACGATTATATGCAGATAAACGGCAGGTGATTTGAAATAAAGTCAATAAACTTACATAAGGCTTCTATAGCAAGAGTTCATAGCAACAGTTGGTTCTACAATATTTTCAAGTCATGCAAGTGGGCTTTAGTAAAATTAGTCATTCACTCAGATGGATGGACTGTGTGAGGAGTGATATGAAGGAAAAGGGGGTCAGTAATAGCGTGACAGGGGACAGAACGGTATGGAAGAAGAAAACTTGTTGCGCCGACCCCTAGTAACATGGGATAAGGGCAGGAAGATGATGAGTCATTCACTGACAGTAATTGTATAGTAGAAGTATGGCAGAAGTCGTTCATTTTATACAAAAATTTAGCATATGCAGGATTTTTGAAAATTCATCCAGAAAACAGGTAAAGGGGTTGAAAGTTTCTAACGAAGTTCGTATTTGTTGCCATTGAGAAATCTCACCGTAGGCACGACTTGAAATTTATAAAATTTCAAAAAATATAATTAGATATAAGAAACTAGTTTTATTTTATTAATTTATTTGTAACATGTCTAAATCTTTAATTTTTCCTCAACGCTCTTGTGCCCTGATATGTATGTTCACTCACATTGTTTGTTCAGGTATGAGGAGGCTATAATATCACAGAATATTGCCCTGTCGAGACGACACATTGAAAAGCTTTCAATAAACACAAATTTTCCCTCTACAAATTTGAGGATATACGGTAACATTCAGTAAATTATATTAGGTAGGTAATGTCTTGTATTACCTGCGGGTAAGAACCCGCAAACAATGGTTTGGTGGGCTCCAACCAAATGGTATATATGTTCTCCATCATAAATTCGATTTTAGGAGCAGTTTTCAAACTTGTTTTTTTTTTTTGAAAACATCGTGCAAAATAACTAGTTATACCTGAGATGTTTTATCATTGTTACATTTATCTGTCATAAAAAAATCTTTAAGAAAAATGTATTTTCTTTGCTAGCTAGAAAATAATGTAAACGTAGCTTAAGTGTTATATAAATAAAATCTAAAATAAATCAAGTGGATTGAAAGTTTTTATTGAAACGAAAAGCTTCTAAACGAGTGATTCCCTTACAAATCTTAATAAAATAAAGAAACTAGATACATTTCACTTAACTCAGAAAAATCCTAAGAAAATAAGAAAGCAAATAAAATCGTGTGTATTTGATAAAATGCAATCACTAACGAAATAACAAAAGGTAGGGCGGGCGAAATAAATTAAAAACGAAAATGGCGGCAATTATTCTCGTATATAACTGAATATACTGATATACACGTTCATACCGACATATATATAAATTGACAGTTGAAATATTGTATTCGACATTCCGCGGACTGTGTGAAAAACTGGCCCATTTTAAGGTTCGGCCTTGCTTCACACGGTCACGTATCGAATTGGGTAATTTTATAGCCGATGAATATTAAAATAGTGATTCAATGATTTTCTTATTCTGAACCGGAAGAGTTCATCATTCATCATTCAGACCTGAATTTAGCCTCCTCTTATTTCTGCCATACTGCCCGGTTTCATGCATTTTCTTCCAGGGGATATAAAACATCTGCCCCTTACGCACAATGGAAATAAGCTTGCTATAAGAGCTCATCAGCTACGGGCCCTGGATATTCTTGCGACTTTGATGATAAATGATTTTATTTCTGTAAGTTGGTTTATACAAACTGATGATCTCGTCAAACCAACGCGCTTTTGCTCGTCCTAGTTGCTTTGGCTCAACATAACCATAAGTATTAAGATTAATTAATAGATACAAATTAGTTAGCCGTCTTAGCAAATGGCAGCTGATTACTGCAAGAAATTCTAAGAATATCTTGCTGTTTTTGCAGACGTTGGGTTATCCTTTTACATTAATAATCCAAAAGGATGTAAAATCCCAATATTTTTCGGGTCCTAGCTGTTCCCCTGTTACGAGACAGTAGCAACACGGCCCCGGATGAACTAAATGACGTAATTTACAGCCGACAAAAAACTACGATTTGTATGTGTCTCTTAGGTCGAAACAAATTAGATTCAGTTAAAATAAATTGTATCAGATATTTTTTGTTATTTTTCAGGATTTTCGTGGCCAATATAAGCGAGGTGGCTGATATCGGAACTTGTTTGGGGAATCTTTATCACTTTACAGCAACCAGGTACATTATACTATTTTATTAACACTACCCTAGGTAATTTACCGATAAACGAGAAGTATAATCTAAATGAACAATTAATTAAACAACAATGGCAGATATTAATTTATTCTTTGTCTCTGTCACCTCTGACCTAGACAAGAGTCAAGAGCAAACCCATTCAAAATTAAATAAAAAATGCCTTGGGGAATCTATGTTTGATCATCATACCAATGATTTCAAAGCCAAAGTTTTGCGATTATTTTTTTGAAACTCACATTCTATACGGAATTTCAGTTAATATAGGATGCCTACTTTGCGACGTAAATTGTAAATTTGGGGGCCGAGTCACTCACGTCCGTAGGAGTTTACCCTCTGATTCCCTACACGTGGTCCCCGGGTAGTGCAAATCAGGTGACATCTGGTGGTAGGCTTCGGCCAAAGGCTTGCGACCACCCACCGGGCAAAGACGTACCGCCAAGCGGCCTAGCCGTGTTCCGGTACGATGCCCGGTGTAGCCACTAGAGGAGTTGGGTCGAGACAGCTGTTGCACTGCAGGCTGACTAGCCTGACGCGCACTGTTATGGACGTATCGGGAGACTAGTCGCGGAGGGTAGTGGGATCCGAGGCACGGTGCGCCGCTTGCCGACCGCAGGTAGTTGGGGGCCCAAGGAGTGTGCCAGCCACACACGAAAGGCTGCCCCGCCAACTGCCGCCAAATCCCGGAATGCACCATCGTGCTGGTTGCCGACCAGATGGGGAGGGCCCGATGGACATTCCGGGGGGGCTCGGGCGTCCCCGCAGTCTCCAGACTAGTGCCCCAATGATGGCGGCCTTTCATTGCGTGTCTGTAGGTTAGCAGCGTGGAACCTCGTCTCACTTCCTTCTCCTCTCATCCATTCACTCTTCAATCATTATGAAACTGACAAGCAAAAATAATACTGGATCTAAACAGCGGCTGCACCCCCTCCCCCACAAAGTGCACCTCACCAACATTAGAGGTCTGCACTCAAATCTCTCTGCAGTCCACTACCACCTGGAGGCTGAGAAATCAGCGCTGTTTTTTCTTACGGAGACGCAGATAGCGAGTCCTTCAGACGTCTCGTACTTATCATACCCAGGGTTTACCCTAGAGCACAATTTTAGAACACGCGCGGGTATAAGTATGTACGCCCGTGACGACACTTGCTATCGGCGTCTCCGTAACCTTGAGGACTTCAGATTCTCAACGCTGTGGGCTCTCGTGGACACAGGTCTGGATAAAATTATCTACGCCTGTGTCTACCGTTCGCATTCAGGAGATCAGGAGACAACCAGGCTCACAGAGTACCTTAGTGAGGCGGCTGATGCGGCACAGCAACGGTACCCTTCCGCCCAATTAGTGTTTCTGGGGGATTTCAATGCCCACCACCAGAAGTGGCTCTTCCCATACCGGTGCACTGACCATGCTGGACGGGAGATGCGTAAGCTTTCGCTTGCGCTAAATCTAACCCAGCTGGTCCATGGGGCAACAAGGGTGCCGGATGTTGATTCGCACACGGCCAATTGCTTGGACCTTTTGCTGACAACAGATCCAGACAGATACTCTGTGTCGATAACTTCACCTTTGGGTAGTTCCGACCACTGTCTGGTGAAGTCTGTGTCCGTCTACTCCCCGCCCGATCCCAGCCCAAGAGGCACCCGGCGGTACAGGTCAGCAGATTGGGATGGCATGCGATCTTTCTTCGCATGCTATCCTTGGCAGCCTACTTGCTTTTCTTCGGCTGATCCTTCGTCGTGCGCGGACGCCGTGACAGGTGTGTTGCGTCAGGGAATGGAGTACTACATTCCGTTCTCTGAAGTAACAATGTCCAGCGTTGACCGGCCATGGTTTGGCGCCGAATGTCATTGCGCCGATGCCCTTAAGCATGAGGCGTACCTGGCATGGGCCGACACACGATCGCGCAAAGCGAGTGTCGTGGATCAAAAGAAGAGAGCCTACAACAGGGCTGCCAAGTCCTGCAAGAAGGTGTTGCGAAGGGCTCGGTTCGACCACATTAGCCGAATAGGCACCAAACTTGCTTCTTACCCAGCAGGTTGTAAAGCGTTTTGGTCCCTGGCTAAGTCGGTCGAATCGAACATCTGCCGTCCCTCACTACCACCATTGCTGAAACCTGATGGGTCACTGGCCCACTCCGCTGAAGAGAAGGTAAATTTATTTGCCTCCCTTTTTGCGGAATCTTCGCGTCTGAATCCTGGTGATTCGCGGCCCCCTCCTTCTCCCGATGGATGCGAGACGAGTATATCGGACATTCGCATCCATCAAAAAGACGTCCGTAGGGTGCTGCGAAACCTCGACGTGAATAAGGCTAGTGGCCCTGACGGAATACCAGCTATAGTTCTTAGAACCTGTGCGCCCGAACTGTCTCCGATCTTGACACGCCTATTCCGCCCTTCATATGAGACTGGAAAAGTGCCGAATGCTTGGAAGCAAGCCAACGTACAGCCCGTGCCCAAGAAGGGCAGTCGAGCTGACCCAGCTAATTACAGACCCATCTCTGTAACGTCCATACTCTGTAAGAGTATAGAGCGTATACTAAACACTAAGATCCTGGCATACCTAGAAACTAATGATATCCTTAGCGACCGCCAATACGGCTTCCGCCGAAATCGGTCTACTGGGGATCTTCTAGCGTATGCCATTCACATATGGAGTGAGGCCATCGAGAGGCACGGGGAAGCGCTTGCCGTCTCCCTTGACATCTCGAAGGCTTTCGATAGGGTCTGGCACGAAAGCCTTATTGGTAAGCTTCCTTCATTCGGTCTGCCCGGTGGTCTGTGTGATTGGATTGCAGACTTCCTGAGGGATCGGTCCATTCGAGTGGTTATCGATGGCTGCTCGTCGGACCAATTGGATATTAATGCCGGCGTCCCTCAGGGGTCGGTGCTCTCGGCAACATTGTTCTTGATCCGGTCTCTCCGTGAGGCCATGGTGGAGCGTTTGAACTTGTCCTTGCAGGCAGTCTCCGAATGGGGTGATGCCAATCTGGTCAAGTTTAATGCTGCTAAAACCCAGGCGTGTCTTTTTTCCGCTAAAAACAGCCAATTTCACCCGGCTCCAACTTTCCGTGATGTAACCGTGCCAATAACGGACCAACTTGAGATTCTTGGCGTTACGCTGATATCAACTCTCAATTTTGGGCCATACATTGAGGCAAAGGCTCAGCTGGCTGCCAAAAAGTTGGGGATCCTTGCGAAGGTGCGAAAGTACTTCACGCCTGAACAGCTGCTCAACTTGTATCAAGCGCAAGTTCGATCGTGCATGGAGTACTGTTCTCATCTCTGGGACGGATCTGCCAAATATCAGCTAGATGCACTAGAGTCGATCGAAAAGCGGGCCAAGAGACTCATCGGCGATGAAGCACTGGTCAAATCAAAGCTCCAGAGCCTTGAACATCGTCGTCGAGTTGCCAGCTTGTCGGTATTTTATCGGTTACATTTCGGGGAGTGTGCGATGGAATTGCATGATTTAATTCCGCCCAGTCCGTTCCATCATCGGACAACCAGACGCACGGTGATGCGTCATCGGTACATGGTGGACATCCTACCCATACCCCCGTTTTGGGGACACTTTTATTATGCGTACAGCTAAGGAGTGGAATTCCCTGCCGGAGTCTGTGTTTCCCGATAGCTACAATCTAGGGGTCTTTAAGTCAAGAGTGAATGGGTTTTTTCTAGGCAAGCTTGCTTCATCGTCCACCACATCATCGATTTCCATCAGGTGAGATAGTGGTCAAGTGCGAGCCTATCGATAATAAAAAAAAAAATGAAATACCATTCTGTTTTGCCCAGGCTAAGTATGATTCACGGCCTCTCAAATATTCAAGGCTTCTCAAATGTCTCTAGACCACTGACCTCTATCATACATTGTACACTGGACTTCATATTAACGATGACAAAATGAAGACATTTGATTATCGCCATTTTGGCGCTGATAGCAACGTGAATTAACGTGAGAGTCGCATGGAACTAATATTAGAGATGGGACACAGCTTTCGGTGAAATACTTTTATGGGTTTTATCGATCGAGAGAATAATTTAATACGTAAGAGAAAAAAAACTGTTATTTTTATTACGATTAATTTTTAAGTAATAGAATAATTGCTGTAAAGGTTACTAAAAATATTTTCAGTCAGATTGCAAGCTATAAACTAGTGGATAGCGTGCTAGTAAAGTTATAGCGCATTACTGTCAGATCAGTGAGATTTAAATATGGGGTTAGGCTAACAACTTATCCTAAAAACTATCACATTTGAGCAAGTATCTCCTCGCTCAAGTACACTAGTTGTACGCCCATCGGATTCGTGAAGGGAACATCATTTATATAATAATAATAATAAATGAGATGGATAATCATTTACAACGGACGTATTTCTCACTCTTATCGCTGAGATCTTGTCTTTGTAGTGTTAAGGTGCAAATAAGAGTGACATCGCATTCCAGCAAGGTGAAGACTTATATTTATTTATTTAAACTTCATGCACAAAGGTACAATGGCGGACTTAATGCCTTAGGCATTCTCTACCAGTCAACCAAGGGTGGTGAAGAGATAACATGGCAGGTGCATTGTTTAAATCTGATCTAAATATTATATGATACATACCTAAATAAATATATATATTTAATAAAGTAATGAAAATAAGTTATCGAGATGACCTAACCCCCGCTGAAATCAGTTTTCAGCTCTGTTTCAGATGCAGATAATAAATTGTTTGACTTCAAAACATTTGTTAATAAAATTATAATTATCATGATATTGTTCCAGAATTAGTTCCAGGTTCAGGAACGTAGTGATTGGTACAAGAGAGAGGCCTGTGCTCAGCAGTGGGTGAAGTCGGGCCGTGGATGATCATGATGATGATTCCAGAATTTAGTATTACACATTGCTATTGAACATATTATAACTGATTATTAGGCATTCATATAATATTCATCACCAATACAAATATGAGATATTTAGTACCAACATACTACGAGAAGTCAATACAGTAGATGAGTGATACGCCTTGCCAAGTCTACTATTTTGATATTAGTGTAATTTAAAAATATCACTAATACTGATATATTAGTTACAATATTATAATATTTCCAGTCAAATATATTAGTATTACCCTATCTCTTAGTAGTCTGTGGTATTACCTAATTTTTATAAATATTGGTAGTATCCTATCTCTAAATGTGTCAATTTTAGTTCCTGATACGCTCGAGCGGGGCGCTTTGAATCAGCACAAAAATCAACTGTCATTTCATATAGTATGTTTAGTCCAGTGTACTTGTATAATAGAGGTCAGTGCTCTAGACAGAGACTTTTTGTCAGCGATAACGGTTCTCAAAAGTCTATTTTTGGGATTGACTGACGTGACATTTCGACAACGCTTGCGGGATTGTAAGAAGGAAATTCATTTTCGATTTACAGTCGATATCGCTGTTCAAATGTCACTAGCGGGTATACACTATCATAATTATAATCTTGGATCTATTAAATATGTTTCTATCCTAAACATCAAATGACAAAAATCTTTTTTCAAAGAAGATATGATTTATATATAATTTATATATGATTACGCTATCATATAAATATGAACTATAGATCTATGATCCTAGATATATGATAGTGTAATACCTCCATAGAAATATTAAAAATACTAGCTGCCACCCGCGGCTCCACCTGCGTGGTACTTCTTGCAATATCAATATAAATTATAGACTATGTGTTATTATGATGTATAAGCTATATTTCTGTAAAGTTGCATCAAAATCCGTTTGTAGTTTTTGCATAAAAGTGTAACATACATCCATCGATCCACCCATTCATCCTCACAAAATTTCACGTTTATAGTAGTAGTAGGATAGGATTATTCTAAGTGTAATTTATGATTAGCATTTCTTTCATTTTTGTCTGGTGATGGCAATCAGTATTGAATAGGTGCTTATAATTTGTTTTATATTTATAGAAAAGCTTTTACAAAAATGTATAACCAGATTCCAAATACAAACACTACATAGTGAAAAATAACTTTAATTTCGGAACTCAGTGTTCTTGTTTATGTTTCTTCGTATTTTGACACCTGACTTCCGAATTAAAAGTTATTTTTTACTATGTAGTGTTTGTATTTGAAATCCAGTTGTATATTTTTGTAAAAAGGTTTTGTTTGTTCATAATAATTCACAAAAATCTATAAAAGCGTATCTGTAAATTGAATTTGTCCGACTCTAACATGGGTTAACACTTTTTTCGAAAAATAACAGAAAAATTATATAAGACGTAGGTACCAATAATATATCATAATAACATGACAAGGGTAAAGGAACGGTAGACCAGTAGCTCGGGTACTTAATCAGTGGTCGTGAGTTCGAAGCCCGATCAACCTCATTAGTTCCATAAATTCGTTGTCACAGTAATCTATGGCTTCCGATATGGGATCACAGCTAAGTTCTAGTAATCTTTGGTGGTTTCGGTTAGGTCCCTGGATTTGAATTCTCTGGGTATTCGAACTTTTAGCTGAGGCACATTTATATGTATTTAATTTATATACAAGTTACTGGTATTTTTTTATTTCCTTAATAAGTCGGCAACAGCGCAACGTTGCCATTAATTCTGATAAATCAACAACTACTGACTCAAAATACCGTTTGATTGTAATTGGAAGCAAGTTAAAAAATGAAGAATGAGAATTATTAGAACAGTGTTTTTAAAACGGCCGGCAGTCGGTCTAATAATATTGAGTTCTTAGGCCCATTTGCATTAATAGGTAGGCCAATTCTATAATCTGTCAGGGACAGCAAAAAGTTAGAAGGCAACTTTCAAAGTAAGTTGATTCTCGAGACCTCCGAAGAGATTTTAATTACAAACTTTTTGTCACCAAGTCTGTTGAATTTAAAATTTATCAGATATAGTCTGAATGAGTGATCGGAATATTGAAATTAGGCATCTGTCCCACAGACGAGGAAGCGATTAGTTATCAAATATTTTCTCTCTCAAGAAGATTACAATTAAAGATGTTTGATTCGTGTCAGTAAAAATAGTACATTGTGTATTAAGGGCGGTAAGTAAGGAATTACGATCGAGACTAGTAGATGCCCGAAGTCGAAGACTGAGGGCTTTCTGAGTCGAGGTTCGTAATTCCCGTAACGCCCGTGATACATACAATGTTTTTCATCACATTTGCGAGTAATAATTATGAATTATAGCTTTAATACATAAGTCAGCACAGCTGTTATTACGAAATACGTGAACTTTTTTTTAAGCGGTTGGCGAATTTTTGCCCACACCACAGATTATACAGTGTTTCGTTCAGAAACTTTAAGTGCAAATACTTGCTTAGGTATACAACCATGACGGAGTGTAAAAAGAATTAAATAATTTCGATGTTTTCATACTATAACTATGAAAATCGATTATTAAGAACATTAGTTGAGTATTTAAGTAACATGTAGCGAGATTGCAAAGAAATTCCTTTCTAGATAACATTTTAAGAAAATTTTTCAATTGCGTGTAAACTCCTTGCTTGAACTTGCATGACCTGTGTGCTGTGAAATAAATTTAAAAAAAATATTACTTACCGCCCTAGGGTTTCATGACAAAAAGAAATCCCGAGGGTTTTATATGGGGCATTACGGCCAAGTTAACCTGTATGTTTAGATACTTTTTACGTGCAAGTGTGATGAAAAATATATTTAACTAGCTTCTGCCAGTGGCTTAGCCCGCGTGAGGTCAGAAATCGTGTGATCGTCCTTTCCGTGATCAAAATATCCTATGTCTATCTCCAAGATAATAGAAATCTGATCTGTCTTCACCAACATTCATAAAATTATATCTGCGGTTTAAGCCTGAAAACGTTAAAATCTGACAGACTGGAATTGTTGATCGCTGACTATTCACACTGCTTGCGAAAACTTTATCTATACTAGGTTTGTCGCAGTAATGTGTGCTAATAAAGAAAAAAAAACAATTATTTTAAGTCCTTGATTAGACCGGTCATACTGTATGGATCAGAATGTTAGGCTGTGAAAACGTTGGAAGAAAAGAGATTGCATGTAGCAGAGATGAGAATATTGATATGTATGTGCGGCGTGATGAGATTGGATACAGTGAGAAATTAGAGGAAGTTTGAAAGTGGCGCCAGTGGCAGAAATGTTGAAAAGAAACGGTTTGTCCTGGTATGGTCATGTGATGCGGAGGGATGAAACGCATGTTACTAAAAGAGTTATGAATATAAATGTGGATGGAAGGAGAGGGGAAGGCCAAAGAAAAGATGGATGGACTGTGTGAGGAGAGACATGAAAGAAAAGGGAGTCAGTGATAGCGTGTCAGGGGACAGGACGGTATGGAATAAGATAATGTGTTGCGCCGATTCCGAGTAACATGGGATAAGGGCAGGAAGCTGATGATGATGATGACCAAAATTAGAAAAAACTCGCTCAGCGACGCTCACTCGGCCGGGTAGAACACTCAGTACTCGTTGCTCGTTGTTTGGCTACTCGTTTTTACAGTACATACACGATTATTACAACCTTTTATTTAACTTGCAATGTATGCATGTATGTAAGTGAATTCGGGTCTAATCTTGCAAATGAATTTTAAAGCAGTTATACGCCATCAATTTAGATGAAATTTTGCATACACGTTTTGTTTGGATGACAATGCATGGTTAGCTTAGCAGAGTGACGTCATTCTAAATCCAATATGGCGGACAGCCCAAGATGGCGGACCAGTTTTGTGCACTGCCATGATATGGGTATCAAATGAAAGGGTTTGTGCTGAGAAGAATACAAAAAAAAGCTTGTTTTTAAAAAAAAATGTTTAATGAATAATTTTATTTTACCTCCGATTCTGCATCACTAACAAAATTACACTAATCTTCTAAGGGTTCAATTTGTTATTTGAGTTAGTTATTGTCAGATGTATTATATAATAACTGTAAAAGTATAGTAGTTATATCTCTGCTCGCTTTTCGCTTATAGTAACGGTGGGACTGATGCCTTATAGTGAAACATTTTTCGTTGATTGCTATTGGTATTAAAACGGGTGAAATATTTCCTGACACGTATGCTTCAGAAAAAAATAATTGATTTGGACAGATACCTTTTATTGGTGATGATGTCATTGTTATAGCCCCGTTTTGAGTCTAGCAGTGTTCAGTAAATTTGACCATTTTTGGGTCTAGTTTTAAAGGCTGGGCTTTTAGTGTTTTTTCTGACGTCATATATCGTAACCACTTTATTTTTTTTGTTTCTAGTACTAGTAGTATTTTCTCTGAAGTTTTTGTGTTAAGGAAAAGTCAAAGTCAAGTGATTTATTTCAATTAGGTCATTAAAAGACTATTTTGAATGTATGTATTTTGAATATATGTCAAAAAGATAAGTAATTAAACAGTATGGCTTATTTTAACAGAATTTACGCTGTCTCATTCGTGGTCTTTCTTCCCATAATACCCAAACAAATGGCAGGTACTTACCAATTCCCATTATATTAAACTTCGCCATAATTAATTAGGGTTGGGCTGCACTGCTGTCCTGTCCCAACAATAAATCCCAAAACGTACAATAAACTGTTCATTTATAAACCATTGTTTTACGAAGTCGTTGGCAAAGCGTGATTCACCCAACTGATTGATGTATAAGACTGTACCACCGACCAACATAAGCAGAACTATACCAACCTGAATAAATGTGCCGGTGTAGTTTCACTGAAGAGGTCAGGGTAAATTGGTTTTACCAGGGAATTAATCACAGTGTCACATAAGCATCTAGGTGGCTTTGAAAGTAGCGATATATTGCCTGAAATTATGTCTTCTTATTGTGGTCTGTTTCTTTCTGAGTACACTGAGAAGCTAATGGCATTATTACTGAGAAATGTACTTAGTTCGCATTTTCTTTACAAGAAAAGCTACGTGAGAGTAATAAAATTACATTAGTGTATGGCAGGGGTCACCAATTATTTTCATTTGTGTTCCATTTTAGAATAATCGGGCCGTCGCGTTCCGTTAGGTTTAATCACCCCATCAAAGATACCTGAGTTATATTTTAAAGATATTTTTCTAATATTAATGTGCATAATGCTATTTTATACTTTGAACTATACGACCGAAGTTTTGATTAAAGTTGGTGCAGTCTATTGTTTTGGACGTGTTCACGTTACTTACCGAAAGTATGCATTCCCCGAAATTTATTTTTCCACCGCGAATACTAACAGTCTTGATCATCGATCTCTTCCGTTGTCGAATCAACCGCTTTAAAGACAAAGCACAGGATAAATGATTTAATTACGTACCAAGGGTACTCAAGTAGATTACATTGTACGGTTTACTTAAGGTCCATACAAAAAAGGTCGATGGTCCGGGTCTGTACCGCGGTCCGCCATTTGGTGACCCAAGGTGTATGGTATGATATTCCGCGTTGTGCGAATAAATTTTAAGTTTCGTCTTCTTATAACATTATCGTGCACTTATACCAATTGATTTTCGGTCGGAACAACACGTCATGATCTTCCATACTTCAGGATATGTTGTCTTCTCAATCATCACCAACGTTCTAGTCATACGTAAAGTAAGTAAATAGTTTATTTTCTCTTCCCTTATTGTCATAATCATTCACGTTCACACTAAAAACATTCCTCAGGATGTTCCGCAACATGCCATTGAATAGGAACTGAAAAATTGTGACATATTTTTAATTTCGGCGCCCATACCATTCAAACTGGAGCGCAGCTGTGCTGTTTGGAAGCAGAAATTGTTATAGGTTAGCCAACTAGTATTATACATATGTAAGCCTGTTTGTAATTTATCCACTCGTTGACGACTGAATAGATTTGGAACACAATTAGACAATCGTTTGTATTAGGACGTAGTATATTTTTACGAGAAATATTATTTAACAGTCTTTCAGTTTCGTAAAATATGACGAAACTGAAATAACAACAACATAGTTGATGCTTAGTGTAAACATAAAATAGTGGCTGCTAGCGTAGCGTGTCTAGTCAGCGCGCGCTCGTACGTCTTCGGTTTCCTACGTGCGCCTCCGGCTGTCTCCTCGGACTCCCTTTTGTGCGGATCTTCGCATGTACTATCCTGCTTGCAGCACGCTGTGCCTCGCACAATTTAACAGAAAAAAAGATTATTGATATTTTATTCCATATATTTATAGTTCCAATTTGTATGCCTTGGGTTTATCCTTCGTCTAGTTTCGGCTTCTCCCGCCGTCGTAAGCCTATAGCATATATAATTATGGTAAGACAGAGATTTTTCGTCCGATACATGCCAATTTTCAGTGTAAGCGCTGGCTCTGTTTGAAGCCAGTGTCAGCTCAATTACTTCAATTCTCGCAGAGGTCCTGAAAGTAGGTTTATTGCCTGCGTTAAGAATTTGTAAAGAAGAGCTTACCACAAAGTCCAAAAATCTTCCCCTCGATTGTTGACATCTGAGCTGCCTCAAACGACGTGGTGTGCATTCGCATCGCAGCCAAGTATCAGGTCGAGGCTTTCTTGGTTGCCGTAGTCAACCAGTCTTCGGATTAGTGGTGTTACTGGTTCCTTTTGTTCATATGGAAGGTAGGCAGAGGCAAGGATAATTTTCCTTTTCTCTGTTCCCGTCCCCACTTGGATCAAAGTTGTTGTGAGATCCCTGTACCAGAAAGTACGTAAGGGCATTGCCTCTATACCGCCCCTGATATAGATGCAAGTCCTCGCATCATTAGTTGGATAGTCATAGAGCACCATGCCTCCTGTCCCACCTAACAGGAACCTTGATACAGGAACCTTATACAGATAAGGTTCCTGTATCAAGGCTACGTCATATGTGTTAAGCTTTAGTTGCCGAGCCAGAAGGGCAGTAGCGGCTCTGTCTGTTTGTACACACCTTAGTCCCTCCATCTTGGATGATTTTGATGGGCCTGTGTTGATATAGGAGGGCCTAAGTTTTGAGGCCCCTCCTCCATCGCCTGGCTCTCCTCGAGAGCAATCGGCGACTCAATCCCCAGGGTGTCGAAGTCCCCGAGGATGTCATCCTCGTGGTCTGCCTCTGACGCCCTGGTCCCAATCTCTGCCTCCTGCGCTGCATCGTAAGCAGAGATTACTCCGATGGCCTCCTCACGTTGTGGTAGTTGGACCTAGTGGGTAACTAGTGGGCTTGGTCTACAAGTAGATATTTTTTGCCTCAGTGTTTACTAAGAGTGTAAGTACAATTTTTTTATCAATTAAAATTTTGTTTGTTCGTACCAAAACAAATCAGCTAGATAAGCAGATGGATCTAGAGTTATCTCCAAAAACACTCCAAAGATTAACATAGGAAATTATTCTGCCTCTATCACACTAAATATTATAAAGGCAAAAGTTTGTGAGTATGTTTGTATGTTTGTTTCTCTTTCATTTAAAAACTACTGAACGGATCTGGATGAAATTAGGCACAGAGATAGATTATAGTCTGGAATAATAGCACATAGGATATTTTTATCCCGGGAATATGTTTGGGATAATTTTCGACTTTAACGCGGATGAAGCCGCTGGCAGAAGCTAGTTCTCTAAATATTCCAAAAAGCAGAGCCGGTAAAACTTTTCATACTATTACTAATATTATAAAAGCGAAAGTAACTGTCTGCTTGTCTGTTTGTAATGTTTTAACGCGAAAACAGCTAAAATAATTTTATTAAATTTTGCCATAGAGATATATTGGACCTTGCAGAGAGACCAAGGATACTTTTTATACCGGAATTACATTTCCTTAGAATAATTTCATTTCTAGATTCATGCGGGCGAATCCGCTGCCAGAAGCTAGTAGATCTGTACGTAAGTAATAGTCTAATCTCCAGAGGATATTGCAGTAGGTGCCGCTGCGCTGTTGCGTAAGAACTACAAAACTTCAAATCTGTAGTTCCAGATGACTACTCCTAAGTTTCAGACTATTTCGCCAGTCGCCTGAACTTTATAAAATTAAACTTTCTCAGTTCTTTCTCCGTGGTTTCAATTAAAACTACTTATTAATTATAGCTGTAAAAGATACCTAGTGCACATTGTACATACTAATTGTGTAAATGTATCTGCATAGTTGAGTTTAACTTTAAATGTTACATAATACAATAACTTTCTAGGATTAGCTAGCTAGATATATGAAAATGGTACATATTACTTGATACCTACCTATGTTTTTTTGAATAATTACCGGTTTATTTTTTAATCTAGCCGTTGATGTCCCACAGCTGGACAAAGGCCTCCCGGAGGCCTTTCAGATATTCTTATACTGGTTTAAAAATACCTATAATGTGATTTTTAATTCCGTAGACTAAACTGACATTTGGGGGATTGTCAATTTATCCTTACATAAAAATAGTGTTGTATCCTGACTATCCTGAATGATCGAAAATCGAAGTAAAATGAAATAATTTCAGGGCAAAAATTTGTTTAGAAACTAGCGGCCCTTATTTAATTTCTATTCATTTATGTTAGACTTCATTTTATCGATCGCATTTATTTTATCGTTGCTTTCATATTTATCACTTAAAAAGTTTATGTAATATGTGTATGAATATTGATATATTTAAATGTATTACGTTTATATTCATAATTTTCATTTATTTACACCAATTAAAAAAAAAAATTGAGGAGCCATGTCACATCGATTCGATGAATCACCTACGATTGAGCCTTACCTACAACACTATGCTCCGCGCTTGCAACATTTTTAAAAAATAAGGTCAATAACAACTGTCAGTTTAGTCTACGAAATTAAAAATCACAGTATACAAACCTTTTTTTAGAAAGCGCGGGAAACGTTTGAATTGATAGGCGCGAATTGTTTACCTTTTGCAAAAAAAAAATGTTTTATATTGTAAATAGTGGTCAGGAGGGTGCAGTTTGTATATAATTATCTTATTTTTTGTATTTAGTTTATTATTTCATCTTTTTATTTGGTAAGTCCTTGATTTTTCTATCTTTTTATGCAGGAGCCCCCTGATCCGGGGGGCTCAGTTCCCCAAGCAACATGCTTCATCACATTACCGTCAAACGAATCAGATATGGAAACAGATACTTCAATTTGTTCTAATAACAATGTTTCTGTTTTTTTTTATTATAAATTTGCGTGTAGGATACACGCAAATTAAAACGACCCCGCACTCACAAAACCTGTCGCCATTGTAACAAACACCGACGTAAACGCAACTCAACTGCGGAATATAAAGAAACGGACTGTACATGTGACTCTATAGATACAATAAATGAAAAGAACCAGATTCCTATTGCTCAAGACTCTCATCCACCGCAAAATATCATACCAGACCACCAACAAAATGAATTTTCAAAATCAACCCGCCCGCAACCTACGCCAGTAGGACGGCTAACTTACGAGCATAGTGATCTAGCTCCCTACATTGTCCACATTCAAAGAGAACACGTTAACTCGAATGACTCCATATCCTTGCACCCGGTGGCCTTTGATAAATTCCTCAGGATAGAAAATTTCCAAGGTATAGTAAATGACAGCTTAAAAAATAGGAAGAAATCGAATGTCCCTTACTTATACAGGCTTTGTCAAAGCCAACATATTTTTAAATCATGAGAGCCATAAAAAGAATGGGTTTAGAACATTTGTATACCCACATTTAATATCACTCGCATGGGCCTCGTTAGGGGCGTTTCATCAGAATGATCTCAAGAAGAGGTGTGTGACAGCACACATTTCAGTGCATGTTGGTTGCGGAAAGATCCTAAAGATCAGGCGTTTGAATTACAGAACTGTTGTAGATGGCTCTCCTGTGTGGAAGCCATCACAAACAGTAGTCCTGACATTTGTTGGCCAGGTGTTGCCTAAGAGAATTTTTATGTGTTACAATGCTCTCCCAGTTGAACTTTATATATACTCCATAATACAATGTTACAATTGTGCCAGGTTTGGACATACCAAAGTACAATGCAGATCTTTGCCCCGCTGTTATAAATGTGGTCAAGCACACACAGGTGAAACTTGTATTATCAGTGAAGACAAGGCTACCTGCTGTCACTGTTCAGGGTCTCATTTTGCGACAAGCAAAAGTTGCCCAGAGCTTGACAGACAAAAGCGCATAAAACGATCTATGGCTGAGTCCTGCATTTCATATGCTGAAGCTAATAAAATACATCCACCTGTTATAAGATCATATGCTGACATTGCATCAAATCATGCTTCTAGTGTAGGGCGGTCTGCTTACGACTTTCCTGCCTCATCCCCCACACTGTTATCTCCAGTAAAGACCCCTTCATATAAAAAGACAGTTAGTAGACAACCCAGTCTACGTTAACATCATCCATCCAATAACCCGTCCTCACATAAAGAACTCACCAAATACTTTAAAATTCCCTGTGCATATAAAGATCAATTAAGCCAAGAAAATCCTCCATGTATAATTGATATGATAATGATGTTATAATAACATTAATAAGCTCCCTTTCACACTCAACTATTATTAAACCGGACCACGTTGCATCCATTGTTGAAACTTTGAAAAAACTCGCACACACTCATAATGACTGCAACTGACAACAAACAATGTTCCAATTAACTTTAACAACGCTAACTCTGTATTGTCTTCATTGCATTACCCCCATGTGGTGATGCAATGGAACTGCCGCAGTGTAAATGACAAAAAAAGGAGAACTTTCACACCTTTTGAATAAACACAGTCCCACAATAATAGCCTTATCAGAAACCTGGCTCAGGCCAGGCTCTGTCTTCAAAATAAAAAGTTACTCCCGTCTTAGAGAAGACAGGAGTGACCGATATGCTTGAGCAGCTTTACTATTTAAAAACAATATCCTATATAAACATATTCCTCTGCCTTCTCATGATGATTTTACAGCAGTCGCTCCACTTATTACTAATATATGTTTTGTTTCTATATATATTACTAAGCCGTCTGCTTCTAGTTTTTAACAACTCAGCAACATTTTTCAGACTCTTCTTAGTCCTCTCATTCTATTAGGCGATTTTAACTCTCATCACATATCTTTTGGCAGTACAAAGTCAGATAACAATGGACAGGAACTTCTCAACTTACTTCACGAACATAATCTTTGCCTCCTTAATACAGGTTCTCCAACACGCCGTACAAATCCTTCCCAACATCTTAGCTCCGTTGATCTATCCATCTCATCACCTTCCTTGGCTTCTTCTCTTACTTGGCACTCTCTTCTACCTATTACAGTGATCACTTTCCTATAATTATATCATTCCCTGGCAAGAAAGTCAAAGCTACTCCAACTAAACCCAGACTTAAATATAAACTTGTAGATGATAATTGGTCTAAGTTTAAAAACTACATGGAGACTAACATTTCAGATTTACCCAAAAATAGTGACACAGAAATATGCTCTAAAGAATTTAAAAAACTAATGATACAAGCAGCTGATACTTACTTACCTTTAAAAAATGCTTCTAAGGGCCAAATACCTTCACCCCCTTGGTGGGATAATGAATGTACATTGGCTATTAAAAAAAGGAAAGAGGCAGAGGATATATACAAATTAAACATGACCAATGAAAACTTTAATAATTTAATGGATATAATGTCTCATAAAAGAATCTCCTTAAGAAAAAGAAATTTGCGAGTTGGCGAAGTTTCAGTGGTTCTATCTCAACTAGAACACGTCCTTCAGTTATATGGACAAATATAAAACATTTCCGTACTGGAACATCTCCAAACACATTTAATATTATTCCTTCATCCTTAACCGAGGAATTCTTAACGAACTTAGCTCCTCCTTTTGTTCCACAACAAGAATTAGTTTCTGCTCCTCCTCAAATTTCTTCAAATGTAAGTATTTCATTCCTTGATGGACCCTTAAGTCTGGCAGAACTTAAAGGTGTCCTACCTTATGTCCGGGATTCTGCTCCTGGACAAGATGGAATTCCTTATTCATTTTTTTTCAAATCTTGGTGATGATAGTTTACTTTATTATTTAGAGGTTATAAACTCCGTAATTCTGACAGGTGACGTTCCGGAATCATGGAAGTTACAAACAGTATTGCCCATTCTAAAACCTAATAAGAATCCATCAGAAAGTACATTTTATCGCCCCATAGCTCTACCTCCTGTGATAGCGAAATTAGCTGAACACCTTATAAAAAATAGATTAGAATGGTTTTTAGGAAACAATAATTTACTACCAAATTCACAGTTTGGCTTCAGAAAGGGAAAGAGCACCATGGACAGTGTTGGTTTACTCATTTTATACGTCTCGCATTTTCAGGAGATGAGTCTGTCGTAGCCGCTTTCTTGGATATAAAATCAGCTTACGATAATGTTTGCCTTATAATATTAAAGAAAAAGTTACAAAAATTACAAGTTACACCAAACCTAATCCGTTTTATCATCAATATTTTGTCTGGTCGTAAAATAATGATTAATAGTTTGACCAGAATGCTATGGAAAGGGCTCCCACATGAATCCGTGCTCAGCCCTATTCTCTTTGCCATATGTACATATGACCTTGAAAGCTCGCTGGCTGCAACATGCAAAATTCTGCAGTACGCCGATGATGTGGTTGTTTACAGTAGTGACAAATCTATTAATTACGCTTATGCCTCTTTGTCCAAAGCTTTAGATCTTCTTAAGATCTATTTGGACAAAGATGGACTAGAACTCTCTGAATCTAAGTGCTGTGCGGTGCTCTTTTCTAGAAAACGTAAGCCTCCTCCAAATATTATAAAATACAATGGAGAGCTTATTCCGGTTAAATCTCATGTTAAATTTCTAGGTCTAGTTTTAGACTCTAAACTCACTGGTAATCCACATTGTGATTATATTGCTGAAAAATGTGAACGTGCTCTGAACATTCTCAGATGTCTGTCAGGTGTCTGGTGGGGTGCACACCCTTTTTCACTTAAATTAGTTTACAATGCACTGATAAGGAGTGTATTGGATTAAGGCACTTTTTTACTGGAACCATGTAGCGCTGCTGGTATGAAGAGACTGGATGACGTCCAGGCTAAGGCCCTTGATGAAATCTAGTCCCATAAACGCTTTTCAGGTCGAATGCGCTGATCCTCCCCTCAAGTTACGTCGACAGTTCCTGGCTGACAGATTTTTCTACCGCATCTTTCAGTTTTCTAAACACCCTTTAGTCATCAAAACTCATCAACTTTCAGATTTCATCAATTCATCCCCATACTGGGCACATAAAACCATTACCGCATCTAGTAATTAGTTTCAGAATACACTCAATTATAACTACACCCACACGCCACTCTTCAATTTTTCCTATTTTTTAAGTTAATAATTTCACCTGAAATACATTTGAATAATGGTATCATAAAAACAACTTCTCTAATGCCAACTTCTCTTTTAAAGTTGTAGTAGACGAGCTTTGGCCTGGTTGGCACCATGTTTACAGTGATGCCTCAAAACACGCAGGCAATCAATATGTTGGTGTCGGCATATTCCATTTTCAATATAAAATAGTTCAAAAAATTAAACTCCCTCCAGAAACTTCAATTTTCACTGCCGAATGCTTTGGTATATTTAAGGCTCTGGAATACGTCCTTATAATGAAACTCTCCAAAACAGTAATTTTCGCAGATTCCATGAGTGCATTAACGGCTTTAGCAAAATTTCCCTTCAAATCAAACATTCTTTCCCCGGTAACTCTAATGTCAAGAGATTTACTACTAAAATGTGAAAGTAAGGGATATTCGGTGTCCTTCGCTTGGATTCATAGTCATAGTGGAATCATTGGAAACGAAAAAGCGGATCAGTTAGCTAATGAGGCCATTGCGTGTGGCGATACCTTTTATTTTAAAATCTACCCTCAGGACTTGACTGCTCTTCCCAAGGTATGCCTCAAGGAATCTTGGGGGGAGGCTTGGAAGAGCAGCAGTCAAGTGAAAGGCAAGTATTACTTTTCTATTCAACCTGAAGTCCCTATTAAGCCTTGGTTCTTCAAAACAAAGTTCGGTAAAAGAGTTACTTCAGTATTGATACGCATGCGTTTGGGTCACGTGTGCAGCCCTGCACATCTCGCTCGGTTTCGCATTATCGACAACGATACTTGTGAGTGCGGGGAAGAGGATGCTGACACGAATCATATTATTCTTAGATGTTCACTGTATGATCATACTCTTCTATATACAAGACTATCGATTTTATAAGTCCCATTTCCAACTAGCATACCGTGTCTACTGTTTAATAACTCCATTCCGATTTATAACGTCTTAGCTTCATTTATCGAAGCTAATGACATAAAACTGTAACATATGTAAATATTTACTAGTTCAATTTGTATTTAAATATTACTAGATAATTATTTTTTTTAATTTTAATTTTTTTTTTCTTCAATCCCTTTGCATTCCCCGTTTTATAATAAAATAAAACACTCTACAAATCTCTTCCCTTCATTTTCTCGTTTTTCCTACCTACTCATACAAGAGATAATGTAACACAAGCCCGAGAGATTAAGACTATCACAAGAAGAAATGAAATTATAAAAAATATATAAGAACTGATAATGAGAGACGACAAACCAGAAATAACTTGACTCTGGCAAATGCACAAGATGTGCGAAGCCAAACTCCTCCGAGGAGGAAAAAAAAAAAACCTTTTTTTATCAGTCTGCCAAGCCGCGCGAGCAATCAAAACATATTGTCTGAGTTTAAACCTCGTTCACTTTAAGCTAGGTAAATCCATGTTCTTTATATGGTGAAGGGGTAAGCGGACTGTAGTTATGTGCTGGGTTTTGGCATTCATACGTTTTGCAAGTTTTGCTGTACTGAATTTCATTAGTTATTTAAATTATTGTTTAAAAATGTCTGATATCAGTGAATGTGAAGAAAATTTGACTCCGCCCGATATTTTAGATGCGGCGAAGGAAATTACTCTTAATTTATTACCAGCAAAGTCGAGAAAAGTATATGACAAATGCTATCACGATTTTATGACATGGAAAATGCAAAAAGAGGTTCAATCCCAATTTATGAGTGAAGATAAAGTTGTGTATGAAACTCACTGACCTCTATCATACTAGTACGCTGGACTACATATTATCGATGACAAAATAAAGAAATTTGATTTTCGCCATTTTGGCGCTGATAGCAACGTGACTTAATGTGAGAGTACATGGAACTAATATTAGAGATGGGACACAGCTTTCGTTAAAAAAATACTTTTATGGGCTTTATCGATCGTGAGAATAATTAAATACGTAAGAGAAAAAAACATCCCAGTTATTTTTATTATGATTCATTTTTAAGTAATAGAATAATTGCTGTAAAGGTTAACTGAAAAATATTTTAATTCAGATTGCAAGTGGTGCTAGTAAAGTTATAGCGCATTAATGTCAGATCAGTGAGTATTAAATATGGGGATAGGCTAACAACTTATCCTTAAAACTAGTATATTTGAGCAAGTATCTCCTCGCTCAAGTACACTAGTTAGATTAATACTTACAATATTTCAGATTCACTCGGTTGGCGCTCATCGGATTCGTGAAGGGAACATCATTTACACAATAATAATAATAAATGAGATGGATAATCATTTACAACGGTCGTATTTCTCGCTCTCATCGCTGAGATCCTGTCTCTGTAGTGTTAAAGTGCAAATAATAGTGACATCGCATTCCAGCAAGGTGAAGACTTATATCAGTTTTCAACTCTGTTTCAGATGCAGATAATAAATTGTTTGTCTTCAAAACATTTGTTATAATTTAATTTAATTTGTTAATTTCAAATAATTTTATTATAATTATCATGAGACTACTCAATTGTTTGTAACGCGTGTTACAAACAATTGAGTTGAGGAGTCTCCTCTAGTACGTAGTATATTTAACTAAATGCTCAGAAACTTGGTGATTGGTACAAGAGTGAGGCTTGTGCTCAGCGGTTGGCGAAGTCAGGCTGTGGATGAACATGATTCCAGAATTTAGTATTACACATTGCTTTTGAACATATTATTACTGATTATTAGGCATTCATATAACATTCATCACCAATACCAATATCAAATATTTAGTTCCAACATACTACGAGAAGTCAATACAGTGTGGCAAGGCGTGTCAGTCAATTTGACTGATACGCCTTGCCAAGTCTACTATTTATATATTAGTTAAAATATTATAATATTTCCAGGCGAATATATTAGTATTACCTAATTTTGAGAAATATCGGTATTAACCTATCTCTAAATGTGTCAATTTTAGTTCCTAATACGCTCGAGCGGGGCGCTTTGAATCAGCACGAAAATCAACTGTCATTTCATATAGTATGTTTAGTCCAGCGTACTTGTATGATAGGGGTCAGTGTTTTTTTTTTTTTTTTTTTTTATTGTCTTCTTTTATTTAGGGGCTTTTAGTCACAATTAAGACCATGCCAGCCCCATCATTACCTAAGCTTATACACATACATACATACACTTATTCTAATTTATCTAATATTTTATAAACTAAAATGGCTGCTTCCGACAGAGGCGCTGACAGGATACTTTGGAAAATTCCTATATCTATTAATTTTATATTAAATCTATTCATCAGAGCCTCTCTCCCAGCTCTGGTCCTTACACATTCCACAAATAAGTGGTATACGTCTTCAACAACACCACACTCATTACAGTTTGGGTTGTTCGTTATTCTCATAAGATGCTTAAACTTATTGCAAGGAATGTGTCCAGACCGGAGTCTGTGGGCTATTATGACAAATTTCCTATTAAGTACACTGTTGGCAAACCAGGGAACACGAGGTGGTTCACTTTGAATCGTTCTATACCAGATTCCTTTTTCTAGCGATCTTTCATTAAAATACTCTTTCCAATAATTTTGGCATACAGTCTTAAATTTAGTTAAAATTTCGAAATAACTTGGAATGATATTGGTTTTAATTCCATCTGATACGGCTTTTCTTGCTAAGCGGTCCGCTTCCTCATTTCCCGGTAAGCCAACATGTGACGGAACCCATTGCAAAACCAACTTAACATTACTTAATGTGAAGTGATAAATTTGCTTAAGTATGGAGTAGGCTATCGAAACACCTCTGTAACCAGAGGCGCATCGAGCCAGATGCTGGAGTGCACTCTTGCTATCCACGAAAATAACACATTCATTACTTCCAATATTTCGGAGATATACAAGAGCTTCTGATATCGCAACAAGCTCCGCCGTCATGATACATATTTGACTTGCAGATATTTTAAACATTCCAGTAACTTTATGTTTTGAGTCGTAAAAGGCGGCACCAAGATCATTATTTATTTTCGACCCATCTGAATACAATTTAAGCCAGCCGTTATATTTATTGTGTAAGTCCTCCAAAACAATAGTTTTTAATACATTATTATCGTACGATTTCTTAGGTAATTTTACACTATCAATCTGATCCTTAATGACGTTTTCTAAATTTATATTTGCTATCCATGTATCTAGGCCAAACATTTCTAATGGATAACTGGAAGATATAGATTCCTCTTTAATTTCGGTATACATTATCGCTAATAATGGTTTTTTTTTATTTCGCCAATAACTGTTGGTAGTATAATTACTTAAAGAGTTTAGTAGTACATTTGTCAAATTGTTATCAAAAGATTTAGCTTTTAAGCAATATTTTATGGCCAAATATTTTCTTCTTAAAGTCAGATTAGGAATACACAATTCGGACTCCATAACATGGATAGGTGTTGTACGTATGAAACCTCCAATTATCCTCATGGCTTGATTTTGTACTTTATCAAGCTTGCTTAGGTGAGATTTTGCGCAATTGTCGAATATAAAGCTTGCATAATCTATCCTACTCCTAATCAGCGATATATATAATCTGCGAAGATGTTTAGGATGGACACCCCAGGCTGTCCCCGATAGTACTTTCAGCAGACTCAAGAATCTTTGTGTTTTTTCCCATGTCTCATTCAAGTGTTTACCCCACCGCATCGTTCTATCTAACCACAGGCCCAGATACTTTATATGTTCTACTGAATTTAATTGCATTCCGTTTATATTTAAGTTAATTTGTTGTCTTCTTCGCCCTCTGCTAAAAATGCAAAATTTTGATTTACTGCTTGATAATTCTAATCCTAACTGTTCCAATAATATAAAAATTGAATTCAGCGCAGTTTGGACCTCGGAAACACTATCATTAAGACTATTACAACTAGTATACACTACAAAGTCATCGGCGTATTGTGAAACTATGACATTTGTTACAGTTTGGCATATTTCATGGGTAACAATATTAAAAATTAAAGGAGACAATGGGTCGCCCTGGGCGATACCTTTACTAGTCCATCTAACTAAAAACTGTTTGTCGGTGTTGTGGGTAATTCTGGATTTAAGATGTCTTTCTGTTAAGAATTTCCACAAATATTGGCAAATTTTCTTTCCTACATTAATTTTATCAAGTTTAAGGATCATACTATCTATTGTCACATTATTATAGGCATTTTCTATGTCTAAAAAGCATGCTAAAGTGGGTATATTTCTGGAGAAACCTATTTGTACCTGGCATACCAACCGAACCAGACTATCCAAACAGGAATGAGACCGTCTGAATCCTACTGTATTCATTGATAAGATCTTATTCCTTTCAACATACCATTCGAGACGTTTACATAGCAAAGTATGAAAGATTTTACAGATGCACGAAATTAAAGAAATAGGTCTTAATTTAATGGGTATCTCTGAGTTTATGTTACTTTTAGGAATTGGGACTATTTGTATATCTCGCCATTGACTGGGGACGTAACCAGTCTCCAAAATTAAATTATGAACTTGTAATAGGTACATTTTAACAATTCTGGGTAGATTGTATATCATTGAGAAGGTAATTTGGTCGTCCCCAGGGGCAGTATCTTTCTTTTTGAGACACCGGTCCAGTTCTTGACTATTGAATTTTATCTCTAGTGAAGTGTTAGTCGACGACATTGTAGGCATTGAAGGTATTACAAAATCAGGCGCAAGGTTGCATAATAATTCCTCTATTTGTTCGTTAGTAGCGTAGGTTCTAGATTTAATTTGTCCTTTCATCCAACGCATACGTTTCCACATATGTGAAGCCGATGTGGATTCATTTATACTACTAGTAAATTCTCGCCAATTTTGTGATCTAGCTACTCTCAATAATCGTTTTGACTCACTAATTTGATTTTTTAAAATCTCTAGGTTATTCGGGGTAGGGTTTCGTCTAAATTTCGCCAGTGCCAATCTTCGTCTAGCCACTGCTTCGGACAAATCAGAATTCCAGTAAGCCCTAGGTTTAAATTTTGATAAAGGATCTGTGCATAACTTTACTAAAGGAATACTTAAATCAGCGGCATGGTTAATTTGGTCGACTAGAAAGTCATAACTTAATTGGACATTACTCATGTTAACTACAGCGTTTGTAAAACTTTCTTTTAGAATTTCTTTGTAAAGTGGCCATTTGGCTTTTTTAAAATTACGCATTTTTACAAAGTTCCTCTGAAGGTTTGACAGTACTAATTGTATTTTAATAACAAGGTGATCGCTGCCTAACGTCTCATTGGTAGTATTCCAATTAAAGTGCAAAGCAATATCTGATGATACAAATGTTATGTCAGGAGATGATTCCTGCAGCACTCTGTCTACCAACTTAACTCTTGTCGGTCTACCGTTATTTAGTGAAATGAAGGAGTTTTCAAGTGATGCGTCCATAAGTTGCATACCTCTGGTATCATTCTTGTAAGACCAGTTGGTGTGGTGTCCATTAAAGTCCCCTGCTATTAAAGATTTTTGAGAAAATGTACCAAAAAGTGTATCCCAATCTGACTGCGTGGTTCTAACATTAGAAGGACAATATATACTTACAATGTTTTCCATGTAAGAACAGTTAAGTAACTTCAAAAGCAGTACCTCAATACCGGAATTCCTTAAACTAAATGATGACACTTGAGTTTTTAGTGATTTATGACAGATGATCGCTACTCCACCATAAGAGTCGAACCTATCTCTTCTATATATATTGTAACCACTTATGTGGGCATGATATTCAGACTCCAACCAGGTTTCACTGACAATGGCAACATGTACATGTTCCTGAACTAATAGGCATTCAAATTCAGCTAATTTAGGTTTCAGACTTTGCGAATTCCATTGCAGTATGTTTAATGTTGATTGTTGGGTTGTGTTATTCATAAAAATTATTTAATATTAACTTTAACCACTCTCCGCCTTGGATTTTTTCAATTAAAAGGTATTTAAGCTCTTCTAGAATTAATTTGGTAACATCAGTAATCCTCTCTTCTAAACTCTTGTTCGAAAGTAACGTGTTTTTAATCCGTTTCAATATTTCCCAAAATGAAGTATTTTTGTTTTTCTTTCTCTGCACCAATGGCTCCCGTGGCTGAGTACTCTCTATTCCTCTACTTTCCTCTGAGTTCTGCTCTTCCAAGCCCACGTTATTTCCAAAACTTTCTTTCCTGTTCCCTTTCTTATTTTCCTTCTGTGCTTTTGTAGTAATACTGTTCTTGTCCTGTCTGTATTTATATTTATCTTTGTTTATTTCCGAATCTTTAATCAAAATATCGCGATATAAGGGTTTGGGTACCAGATCTATAGCCTGCTCTGACATATAATTTTTTTGGTGGTACATTGCCTCTTTAGATGTCCAAATCGCCAACAGTTTGAACACTGCGTCACCGGGAACGTATAAGACTCGACCTTAAGCTTACATCCGTATACTTCCACAAATTTTGGTATTACTGAGCTTTTAAAACAAACACGAATAGTCTCGCTTTCTTGCCATATGCCTTCATACGTAGAATGTTTTAGTCTCTTGGCAGAAATTATATCATATTCGCTAGAAAATAGTGTATTTAATTCTTCGTTTGTAATATCTAGCTCGACGTTTTTAACAACTCCGTATGATAAAGTCACTTCTTGAGCCGACTGGCATCTAAAATCCAAGTCTTTAATTTTCTCGCATAACAGTAATTTCTCAGCATTCTCACGGTTTTCGAACTGTATACATACTCTAAATGGATTTTTATATATGACTTTGGATATCCCTGTTATATTTTCTTGTTTTAAAAGTTTGGCCATACCAATCTGTTTGGGCAAAGGATCTTTAGATGTGATGTAAACATCAAATTTAGCTTCGACATTTTTCGACTGTGACCTACCGCCATTATCATTAATATTTGAATAACTTCGGTATAACCTTTTTGAGTTCTTTCTCACAGTTATAAAATCCCCATCATCTTCATCTGAATATTCCTCACTCTCTTGTCTTATCCTTTTCTCAGCTGTTTGCTTCGAGACATGGGTCTCACCTTGCCTCTTATCTTTGTTACTAAATATCATTGCTTCTGTTACTTGTTGCTCACTTTCCATATCACTTTCACTGTTCAAACTCGCTAAACAAACTTCTTCTATGTTTTTACTCATTTCAATATTTTATAATTGTAGTAAATGAAGAGGGTAAAATTAAAAAAAAACACATCGCAATTACGTATTAACCTATCTCTAAATGTGTCAATTTTAGTTCCTAATACGCTCGAGCGGGGCGCTTTGAATCAGCACGAAAATCAACTGTCATTTCATATAGTATGTTTAGTCCAGCGTACTTGTATGATAGAGGTCAGTGATGAAACTGCACATAACTAGGTATTAAAACATTCGTCTGAAAACTATTAAGAACCTCGCCTACGGCTCGGTTTTTAAATACACACTCATGTTTTAATACCCCTCATTATGCAACAGTTTCATAAACTACTATAATTCCACGCTACGATCCTTAGACACCGTGAAATAAAATCGGAAAGAACCTTAATGGGCTGAGGACGAACACTTGACAATCAACATCTGAGGTTCACCACGCATCATAAACGGACTCTTCCGATGGTTTTTACAAAAATATAACCGCGCAAGTTCTTATTTCAAACTGGCGGCTAGCATCTGACGTCAGATCGTTCACTGTTATAATGCAACTTTATTGCTACGAAAATAAAGATCACTAAAATAGGTAATCTGGTTAGTGTCATACGAGTCTTTGACGTGCAAATCGAATAAATATTATAATTATGTCTGCTTCTATGTGACTGCCACATATAAGAACACAGTACGTGATTTTTTTTTTATAATGGTTTTATAGCCAGATAATTTTATTAATATTATTTTAATGAGTTCTACTATACTAAAATGGACTGTGTAATGGAAACTTTTAATTTGAATTGAGATTTCGTGCTTTCATTAATCAATTTAATCATTATTTACAATAGGAAAGTCCCATCAAATTGTAAAACACCTTATATTTACAAATATCCAGCACTTACTAGGTTCGGCATTGTCTTTTTTAGGCATATATAAAATATCTAATAGAATTAAGGACACTATTAATATCATTTGTACAATCCATAGGTTCATATTCCTTGTTTAGTATTCTCTTAAAATATTAAGATGTCATTAAGTTACTAGTACAACATTACTTTCCATAGCCTACTTTAAATCATAATATATTTTTGCGCTATCCTTGAATATAATAGTTTCAAAGCACCTACTGGGTTTTGATATACACCAGCCTTCTGGGGTGGGGAGGTCACGTGGTGCCGTTTTTGAGATAACATTGATTCTATTTTTAAAGAGGTTTAATTACTTTTTAGTTATGGACTTAGTAGGTAAACTAAACGACATGAGTCGTTTATAATACAACAAAAATGTAAATGCTAGTTACAGCGTTAGTGCCAGAGAATAAAAATAATACAGATTTTGATAATATTCCTTGTGATTTCGTTAGTTCCAATTAGTCAGGCTAAAAGATCTGGCTGCATTATACCTGTTTTTTTTTGACAGATTGAATTGACGAGAAATAAATCGAATATATTTTTGCATTTTGCGAAAAAAAGCGACATACGTCCTCCTAGCAACGCCATAAAGCGATCACTGTCGAATTGCACTGGATGGAAAGAGAAGCACAATGGAATTTGTATGGAATTTTTTATAAAATATAATAATATGAATTACTTAAAAATAATGAATGAAACTTCAAGATATACGACAATGAAGTTTTGCGTCCTGTTATGATACGTTTTTGTTGTTAATTGTACAAATATACGCTGGTCAGTATTACAGGATTTTTTTTTGAAGATCACGGTAAGAGGTTACTTTGCCATTCAATTGTATCGAGGTTTTTGTGCGTAAACGTATTTCGGCTACAACAAAGTTTTCGGAAATATGATCAAGATTAACATATCTTTTTTCAGCTGCCACATCTTCAATAGATTTGGCAAAAAAATGTTTAAAAGAATGCCTATTTTGGTAATTCAGCCCCTTAAGCAAAAACGCACTCAAATTAGATTTGAGTGCGTTTTTGCTTAAATGCTTTTTAAAGATCATTATTTAGTACGTGCTGAAATATATAGTCAAGGTTACTTCGTATTGCGAAAAATTGCTCGCTCTTATTAAAATGGAAGTGGGTGGAAATCGATTTGCTTTTGACATGGGCAATTTTGTATATAAGTTACGAGTGAAACTAAAACTATTGTGAGCAGGTTCGATAATTATAATTTTTTGTCGATTCGAATCATATTCCAACTGTTGCTAAAGTGCTTTTTAAAGAACATTATTTAGTACGTGCTGAAATATATAGTCAAGGTTACTTCGTATTGCGAAAAATTGCTCGCTCTTATTAAAATGGAAGTGGGTGGAAATCGATTTGCTTTTGACATGGGCAATTTTGTATATAAGTTACGAGTGAAACTAAAACTATTGTGAGCACGTTCGATAATTATAATTTTTTGTCGATTCGAATCGACATATGAAAAAATCTATAAGATCCGGTATTTTCTGGTGGTCAGTGGGCCAGTACGTTGGTTTACCCGTGCTCATAACTTCTGAATGTGTTTCTTTAACAGCACTTAAGAGCTGCCTTCCCTTAGTTGTAGTAAGTCTTGATCCCCAATGTGTGTGCTTGGCATTAAAATCGCCGCCTAGGATAAATCTCTGGCCTAATAGTTCAAAGAGATGTAAATATCCCTCTTTTGTTATCATATGCCTTGGAGGACAGTATATGGCTGCAATAGACACATAACAATATTTCGTTTTAACAGATATTGCCACAGCTCGAATGTCTTGTTCTTCATATTTACACTGCACGTAGTGACTAATGTTGTCTTTGATTATAACCGCGCTACCTCCTCTGGCAGAGTTGTCAGGGTGGAGTGAATTATATACCATGTATCCTCTAAATTTGACAAAAAATTGCTTAGTGAAGTGCGTTTCGGAGACCAAACACACGTCTGTATTTTCTGTGTCTAGGACCGCCTGCAACTCATTTTGATGTTTGAGGAGCCCGTTAGAGTTCCACGCCATTATCTTGAGAGTATTAGTCATTTTGGATTATTTAAAACAGCTGTTTTAGTGCTGGATTCTAGTTTCTCTAATCTCTTGTCAAATGAGGTAATACACTTTAAGATCTGATTAATCTTGTCCTCTAGATTCAAGGGCTGTGATCTTTGTTTTGCAGCTTCCGCATGGGATCCAGTGTTGGTTACTTGCAAGGGTTTTGCAGTTGACTGGACACTTGCTTTATGTGCCTGTTTCTCATGATTTTGTAGGGTAAGAGATTGCTGGGTAGTTGGTACCACAAGTTTCTTTTTAATATTTTTATTTTCCATAATTTGTATCTGTTTAGTTACTTCACACACCCTATAGTTGGCAGGGTGAGGAAGACCACAGTGAACACATTTTGGCTTCTCTTTCGGAGATTTGGTACAGTTGGCTGTAAGATGCTTGCCTGTGCATTTTACACACCTTGGCTCTTTTCTGCAATATTTATAAGTATGCCCATACGCTTGGCATCTCTTGCATTGGGGAATAAGTTTAGGGTTTTTGAGTGGGTGTATTTCAATTTTACACCCTAAAATGTACTTTATGCCATAGATTTTGTAGACATCTTCATCATTATTAAATGATAAAACGAACATATTGAGTGGTTCTTTACTCTTCCAGCTCAATTTGTTGTCTACTTTTTCTATTTTCAGTCCTTGTGATGTTAGATCGTCTTTGATACGATCAGGTTGGCAAGAGTAATGTAATTTCTTCACAATAACTCTAATTGGTCTAGCCTGCTTATTCTCGTACGAATGCCACTGGTGGTCTTTTTCTGTCAAAAGCCCGGCAATTACTCTATAAGAGTCTTCTGTTTTGGCGTTCACCTTCACACAATCACCATTCATCATTTTAGCGGTAAATGATTCAACTGGTATTGTTTCAGTTAGAGAGTCGTAGAACGTTTGGTAGTTCTTAACTCCATCTATTATGGTTGGTGGGGGCACCTTTTTGACGGAAGTCTCTTTCGCATTTTTTTGTTTTTCTTGTTGGTCACTTATTCCAGGTTGTTGTTTTGGAGAAAGGGAGGTGTTAAGCTTCCTCTTCTTCCTGCTCTTGGCCCTTATCCACTCAGTCTCTTTAGCGAGTTCATCCTCGCCTGTGCAATATTCAACGTCACTTTTAGTACGCTGGGCTTCATGGGGTTCTTTAGTCTCTTTTTTTTCCTTCAAACAATTTAATTCTACTTGAAGGACTTGTACTTGGTCCTGCAAGCTATTAATATGATCATTAAGTTTACGTACCATAAGTTGCAGGTTTTCCCTATCCGTTTTCTCCTGGATGTAACAGTCATACAACCGCTTTTCCAGGTCAGTTTTTATTTTAAATGACTGTGCAGCCATTATTTAGTTGTAAGGTGAATTTAATACCTAAACAATAATTATTATAAACACTTCATGATTGCCGCACTTGTAATTAGGTCATGGCAATGAGCCCGATAGATCGACGTATGTACTTACACCGCGGCGACGCGACGGTGTTGTGCTGCGTCTGCAAAATACTCTTAACTAGAGCACGCGCGCGCGATCGTATGTCCGTTCACTATTGTAATTAAACAACAACTGGCTCCCATATAACAAACTTGTATTTTTTCGTTTTTTGCGATAATGGTACGGAAACCTTCGTGCGCGAGTCCGACTCGCACTTGGCCAGTTTTTTGCCAATAACTCCCGTAGTTTTAGCATACCCTTTCGTCTTGTTATGATCAGTGTCCATAGCAGTGCACATAACGACATCTCGCTCGTTTATCACCAACCATCGACGTTAAGTATGTCGTTCTCGCAAACGACTACAACTTACGCGAAAACGGGCATCCATATTTTCCAATAGCTTTCAGAACTTTTTGGTGAAAAACATTCGTATTGACAGGACCGATCAGTTTGGCGACGCTTTGGGGAGGCCTATGACCAGCAGTGATGGTGATAATGATTCGTATTGATGTTAGTCTTCCTTTTGAGCTGGGGATGTGGTTTCGTGATTGTGAAAATCACAGACACAAATCTAACTAGATGACACGATTGTAAGTACTTTGCGTGCCAAAAAACGGAGTAAAGTTCGATAACTGATCGTAATTTGAGTTTTTCATTTAGCATTATCGACACAGGAAATCCACGGCAATCTAGAAATATTTATTTATTATATACTATATTGTACACCACTGAAATAATTACAGGACAAAACATTTATAAAGATAAGTGTACAATGGGCGGTCTTATCGCACAGGGCAATCTCTTACAGACAACCTTTGAATGGACTGAACGGGAGAAGATAGACATAGGGCTTAATAGCTGACAGCTAGACAGCTGGCTTAGGATTTAGGTGAAATATGCCTTTTTTATGCTATATTGAGCTGTAAAGACTGTACAGAAAAAGTTGGCAGGGGCATTGGAAATGTTTTCTTTCAATGGTAAGTAAAATTGTTTTTAAGTTGTGGGTGAAAACGTGCCGCGCTTGGTTTTCATATACAGATGGAGAGACTTGCGTTATCTAGTTAGATTTATGTCTGTGGTGAAAATGTTATAAATAAAAAAAGGTCTTAAACGTTTGTATTCAAAAGCGTGGAACCATAAAAGGTATTTCCAGTTACACTATTAGGTCTCAAATTTCCCATGTGTCATTATTGAAACTAAAACATACAGCCCGATTATTTATCATTATTTGAAATTTATTTCATGTTGATAAAAATTCCAACCTGATTAATCAGCATCGTACCAACTTAATGGGTTTTTCAATTTTATGGACATAATATTTCCTGGAAAAGCTGAGACTTTCGGCTCATAAAGTGGTCTGCATATAGTACATTATGCAACAGAGAATTCTCGCCCCCCGAAATGTATCAAAAGTGACATCTATAGATAGGTGGCTGCTAAAATATTCAAACTAGAAATAAAAAAACTGACGACATGCAAGCAAACCGCTAGGTATGCATCGCATCCTACCTATTGACATTTTTAAACTTCCAAATGTCAAATCAAACATTATACTTTTTTACAGATTTCTACACTCACAACAGAATTTTAAAATTTTATAAAAACGTTAGGCCGATGCAAGATTCGCACCTGGACCCTATAACTCACGAGTCAAGCTGCTATACTGCCGGGCCATTCTGACACTTATCGTAGTGGTGAAATTCACCGCTATGTTAATAAATCAACCATCACATTATTCATTTAGGCCGTGACGTTTATAAAATATTATAAATAATAGATTATGAAGATGAGGGAAAGCTTATAATTTTGTTAAAAAAACATGACATAGCATCATAGCATAATTACTTGTCGGCTTGTGTTGTTCGAATAACGACTTATAACATGATGCCTGGATTGAGTAACTTTTTAAAAGTGATAATAATCATCCTATTGGAACTAAATCAAAGTTTAAAGAGTATTGCTCGAGAATTAAATGTCGACGTAGGTGTGATCTAAACTATAATCAATTTATATTTATTTAATAATTAATATACACACACAGTATAATACATGGTTACGCTTCCTAATTTATAGTTCATATTTTATTTCATCACCATAGGGCGATTGAGAGGCATTGGTATACTAGTTCCAATTTATTAAATAAGTGTCACATATCCTTGTTTTGGGGATATGCCGCGTGATGGCGCTACAGTCATTACGCCGTCGCCATGACCACCGGCGATGGTCGACAGTCTCTTGCAACCATGGGTTGAGTTCGTCCATCACGCATTCTCTCGCCCAAAACTCTTAATTGAACTTACATGAAAAGTGTTATCTGTATTACCTAGACCTACTGTGTTGTGTACCACTGGCCAGCATAGTGCACCTAGTCTGTGAGCTGAACTTCTCGAACGTGGCATCTGCATCTGCATGGGAATCGCTGTTTCAAAGGTATGTGGCATAATTAGTAAATTGAACTTTATCCATTGCCTTTCGTCTCATCTGCGTACTTCTCTCCTTCAATTTAGCACTGCTGAATCAGCAATTATAGCCTACATTACTCTAATAATTTAGGTTCAATCGCGTGTGATTTTACTAGTAATCTTCTAGAGGTTATACGCACCAATACATAAAGACAACACATCAAGACAATAGAGTACAAGGGCCAATTTTTTGCCATTAGATGTCTTACTTTTTAGTTTACTTATTTATAGAGAAACACAGTTCGTTTATGGGTGCGACGGTATCAAGAAACTGGTGAAGTGAAGTGAAACAGCCAAGGGCTACGTCCCATTGATTATACAAATCAACCCAGCCGTTATCGTGATATTGTGAACAGCCAAACCACGAATTCTTTTAAAACCACCCGATCTGGTGCTAAAAGACATGGCATTTCGCTTACCACTGTCCGAAGACATTTACATGCAACTGGGATCCATAATTATAAACCTGCCCAAAAATATGAACTAACCAAAGGTCATCGTCAAGCCAGGATAAGATTTGCAACCATTGCAATTTGTTTTAATATAATGGAATGAGATCAAGATTAGAAGTTATAGAAAATAAAGTTTACTCTTTCAGTTATAAGTATCCCACAAGCTACAGTTAAGTTTCTTATAGTTAATTGTTTTCTGTAAACAGTTTTGAAATATTTCAAGAGATGTAAGTTGTTGTTCTGTTTGTTTCAAACGTGAGTAACATGTTGGTTCTCTTTTAAAGTATTCAAAACTGTATCAGTTTTTTCAGTAAATAAATATCTGTTAATCTAAATTGGGTAACTATATTAATTAATACCATGAGAATAATAAATAATAGTTCTGTTTTTTTTTATTCCCCATACTAGTGGGCTACCTTTTTGTATATTTTTAAAAGTTTTTCTTTTTTGTTTTTCTTGTGTTTTATAAAAATGTAACAAATAAGAAAGAAATTAAATAAAGGGCATAATAAATAATACTACCTATATAAGTGAATCTCCGTTATTTTGAAAGACCGCCTTTTAAGCACCTGAATTATTATAATTTTTAAATTAATAATAAATAGGATATACCTACTTCCAACTTCTCAACCCGCAACACAGTGCATACACTATAGCCATACAGCGCTGCCTAAATATGATGAGAAATTATTAACGTAAACAATTATTGTTAAATGGGTATCTTGCACGCTTACTTGTGGAATTGATATAAATAACTACAGAAAACGGTCACAGATGGCGCGCACGCGGCGCACGTAAAAGTAGTAGTATTTCCTCCTGCCCATAGATGTCGCTTTTTATACAGTTCCAGGGGTAAAGTTTCTCTGGTGTTTTCTGTACCACATCGATTTTATAAGCCAATTTGCTTGACAGTTTCGTGTACATCGGGCTTACCTAATTGGTTGTTCGCCAAGTGCATTTTTTTTGTCAAATAGGTTTATATTTTTTACATTTTCAGCAGCAGTAGAACATGTTTGAACATGTTCGGGTGGTCCAGTGGTAACGGCAGCCACTTACCTCTCGTAGGTCGTGGGTTCGAATCCAGGCAGGCTCTTTACTTTGTGAAAATTATTTCATCACCACTGCTCTAAAACGGTGAAGGAAAACATCGTGTGGAAACTGGCATGTCCTAGAACCAAAAATTCGGAGACGTAACATCCACCATTACGTACTGGGCCCGCGTGATGGATAAAGGCGCATTCCGTCTCACAGAGAGGGCGCCTGTGTTTCAGCAGTGAAAATTAAAAGGCTGATGATGATGATGATGAAAACATGTTTTATCAGTGACTAACTTTTCCCAAGGCTTAGCTCCTGTTGCCTATCTCATAGGAACCATGCATATTTTCGAGAAAAAGAGGATTATAATTTGACACTTAGCCATCTTGAACCGTCCTATTAGTAAAATAACTTTAGTACCTTATCATATCAGTGCTAACTTCTGAAAAGTTGTTCATTACCTTTACATACATACATATGTTAACTCGCGCCTTTTTCCCATGGGGGTAGGCAGAAACCACAGATCATCATTTCAGCCGAAAGACGTCCACTGCTGGACATAGGCCTCCCCCAAGCGTCTAACACTGATCGGTCCTGTGCGTTTTGCATGCACCGGATGCCCGCAGCCTTGACTAGGTCGTCGCTCCACCTAGAGGGAGGCCTTCCAACGCTCCGTCTTCCGGTACGCGGTCGCCACTCTAAAACTTTTCGGCCCCAACGGCCATCTGTTCTGCATACAATGTGCCCTGCCCACTGCCACTTAAGTTTGGCAATTCTTCAGGTTACATCGGTAACCTTTGTTCTCTTGTGGATGTCTTCATTTCTGATTCGATCACGCATGGAAACTCCGAGCATAGCCCTCTCCATTGCCCTTTGGGTGACTTTTAGTTTTCTTATAAGGCCCATTGTGAGCGACCACGTGTCTGTCCCGTAAGTAATCACTGGCAACACACACTGGTCAAAGACTTTCGTCTTGAGACACTGTGATAAGTTGGACGAGAAGATACCGCGCAACTGCCCGAACGCTGCCCAGCCGAGTCGGATTCGACGGTTGACCTCTTTCTCGAAGTTGAACCTACCTAACTGGACCGTTTGTTCCAGGTACACATAATTGTCCACAACTTCGAGTGTAGATTCTCCGACTTTGATAGGAGTGCGTGCAACATCACCTTGGTGTTGTCCATGTTCATTTTTAGAACCACTGTTTCGGAAGCTCTACTGAGGTTATCAAGCATTGTGCTGAGATCCTCCATAGTCTCAGCCATGACCACTATATCGTCGGCAAACCGAAGGAGAGTGATTTACTCGCCATTGACGTTGATGCCTAGCCCTCTCCAGTCCAGAACCTTAAAGACATCCTTCAGTGCAGCAGAGAACAGTGTCGGAGATATGACGTCTCCCTGTCTTACACCTCACTGCAGAAGGATAGGTTCCGAAGTCTGATCCTGAAATTCAAATTCAAATTTATTTATTTATTGTTTGTCACAGGTGAAAATGCAGGTCTTACAATAAGTATTTTTGTATCACTGTAACATACCCATGGGGTGTACAATATTTATATGTATGTCTATAATATTGGCTATGTTAAAAACAATTAATAGTAATACAATTACACTGCTAAATTGTTGGTTGTTATACATTGCATTGATTGTTTAGTCAACCTTATTTTACATCAATTATTATACATGATTATTACGGTCATACAATTTACGATTCACAAGTCAAAAAAATAAAAGCAAATTTAACATGTCAATTGTTTTATAGGTCACCTCATCTTATTATTAATAGACTTACTTGTTATGCTCATGCAATAAACATTAAATAATTCAAAAAATAAAAATAAGTTTAACATGTCATACTACATTCATTATTCGACATAGTTATTACGGTCATTTAATATGTCAAAACAATTTTAGTCAATAATTCGGTCATTAAGAAATTCGTTTATTGAATAATAAGTTTTAAATATGAGAAATTCTTTTAGCTTTAATTTAAAGATACTTAATGACGAGATATTCCTAATGCAGTTTGGAAGTCCGTTATAGATTTTAACGCCGATACCAAATATACTCTATTTAAATTTCTCCGTTCTACATTAAGCGCCGTTAAGTTCAGTTTTGTGTCTCGCACTTCTCAACGCTTCATACATATCTATATCGCGTTTTATCATCATTGCCGCTTCAAATATGTACAATGAAGGTAGGGTTAAGATTTTCAACCTTTTGAAATCTGGTCTACATGAATCAGTCTGTCCCAATCCGCATATGCTTCTAATGCACTTTTTTGTGCTTTTAGAGCACATTCCCTATTCGTTGAATTTCCCCACAATAGGATACCATATTTTATTATGGAGCCTAAATATGCATGGTAAACACTTAGTAAAGTACTCTCATTTGCAACTTTTCTCAACATATAGAGGGCATATGAAAACTGATTTATTTTTTTGCAAACGTGGTCAACCTGTGTTTTCCAGTTTAGTCCAGAGTCAATATGTATGCCAAGAAATTTGGTGGTCTTAACTTCTTTTACAGATTCACCTTTGTAGTTTATGTTTAGATTCTTTGGTTTTTATTTATATTAGCAAATGAAATATATAGCATGTTTTTCCTAAATGAATTTTTAGATTGTTGGCATTTAACCAATTTATGATCATGCATTTTAGGGAATTATTTACATTAATTTCGTATTTTTCTTGATCCTCGTCAGTAAAAATAGCTTTACTGTCATCTGCAAATAATATCATGTCATGGTTTATAGCTTTAGGGAGGTCATTAATGTATATTATGAACTAAAGTGGGCCAAGAATACTTCCTTGAGGCACCCCGAACTTGACCGTTTTAGGCTTAGACTGAAAAGTTTGGTCATATTTTGTTTCGTTTGATATTTTTGTTATTTGAGTTATTTGAATCCTATTTTTGAGGTATGATTTTATAAGATTCAATGCATTCCCTCTAACTCCGTATTGTTCTAGTTTATTTAAGAGGATACTATGGTCTACGTAATCAAAGGCTTTTGACATGTCCATAAATATTGCAGTTATATGTTGTTTATTGTCCAGACCTGTCATTACTTTCTTTAATAAATTAAAAAGTGCTTTGCTCGTTGATTTGCCTTTACGAAATCCAAATTGCTCATGAGTGAATATATTATTGGATTCAAAATAGTTATATAAATTATTATAAATTACCCTTTCAAAATTTTTTGCAATAATTGGTATTAAAGCTATTGGTCTATAAAATTTCATCTCCTCTCTATCTTCCTTTTTAAATAATGGGTTTATGATAGTTATTTTTAGTTTTGATGGAAATATTCCGTGTTCCAGGCACAAATTAATAATAGTGCTGAGTACTGGAGCTATGATATGGGAAACACGTTTAATTATTTTAGTATTTATGTTATCGTATCCAGTACTATTAATGTTATTTAGTCTTTTTATTATTTGGTCAACTTCATATGGATTTGTCGGTTTCATGAACATTGAATTGCAAGTATTATATGTCAGTGTTTTTGGATAAGTACCATTTTCCTTTATTGTAGGTTTTATGTCATCTATAAAATAATTATTAAAAGATTAAGCTATTTCTTCCGGCATCGTTATTATTTTGTCCTTCACTTTAATTTTATTAATATCCACATTGGGAGTTACAGTTTTATAGTTATTAACTATCTTCCATATTGCTTAGGCTTTGTTGGTAGCTGAATTAATATAATAGTTGTTTTGTGATTTTTGTGTTGTTTAATTATAGTTCTCAGCCGTTTTGTGTATTCTTTAAAGTAATTTTTATCTTTCGGATTTGATGTTAACCTATACTTCCAAAGTAGTTGACGTTTTCGTTTAGAGCATACTCGGATACCGTTACTTAGCCATTTAGGTTTCTTGGAAATAGGTATTTAAATCGTATGATTGGGAAACATAGATCATAAAATAGCTTAAATACCTCATAGAATTCTTCTTAAGCCCTTTCAGGGTCATTATTTGTGTAACATTCCGTAAAACTAAGGCTTTCAATGCATTCCATAAATTTCCTTACGTTATCTTCACTATAGTCACGTTTAGATTTGAACCAGTGTGTGATGTGATAACTTTTCTTTACTGGGAACGTTAAAATTTGTGCTGTATGATCAGAAAGCGAGAGTTCTAGAACTTTTGATTTACAGCCTCTGATATTATGGGCTATATTGTCAATACATGTCATGCTACTCAATCTAGGTGGTTGATTTATTGTTAATTTTAAATTATAACTCGCTAATAATTGCTCAAACTGGCGGGATACGTTGCTATTGTCTAACCTGTTAATATTAAAATCACCACAAATTATTACTTTTTTGCTTGTGAAACATTTTTTAATTTTAATAAGTCCGTTAGTTTAGTGAAAAATAAGTCTAAATATTCTTTGCCTTTTTTGGGTGGTCGATAAATACATAATATTATTATTTTGTGTTCTATAAGTTCTATACCACTACATTCAAATATATTACTAATACTTAAACTTTTGGTTTCAGAAACTATTTTAAATCTATGACTCGATTTAACAATTATGCAAGATCCTCCACTCCTAGTTTTTCGCGAGAATGAGTCTCCTAGCGTAAAATTAGGCATTTTTAGAAGTTTTGCGTCTTCTACAGTCATGTTATGTTCGGAAATGCAGAGATTATCCCTATCGATAATCTCTGCATTTCCGAACATAACATGACTTGCAGTCGATATTTTCACCTAATGAATACAAATGAACCATAAGCTCATCCATTTTAGTAAGTAGACCGTTAATGTTTTGATGAAGAATATTCATGTGTTTTTGGGAGTATGTGGAACAGGGTGTAAAGTTCCACATACCTCCATAGAAAAGGGAGGATCCTCCGACCAGACGGGTGTTGTGTCTGGTCCGGGCAACTGCCCAACGGTTGTTGTCGGACTGTTGTATGTGTTCTTATCGCGCCGAAAACTTTACTTGCGCGATGCAGGATTTGTGTGACGTCATGTCATTAGTTCGTAAGTGGCGGCATTGGTGCCGCTACATCACTCTCCTCCGGAGACCGGAGGTCGATAGCAGGTTAAGTCGTCCGTACATCTCGTGATGTGTGCCTGGCCAGTGGAAGGTTGGTTCCCGTGAGTCGGAACCGGAAGTCGCAGAGTTCGCGGTGAGTCGGAACTGTATGCGGTTGTGCCCCAGTGAGTCGGGGTGATGAAATCCCAGTGAGTCGGGATAGTGTTGCTTGCTCCAGTAGTTCGGAGCGGTGATGAGGTCAGACGCGTCTGTAACTAGGGCGAGCTTTGCGTGGTAGTCAGGGTGTGCAAGCAATACTGCGTTGCAGAGGCTGTCTTTGCACATATTAAAAGCGGTGAGTGCCTCGCCTGTAACTTCCACAGGATGTTGGCCTTTAACTGAGCCGGTTAGCAGGGCGTTAAGGGGACCTTGAAATTTTGCGGCTTTGGGTATAAACCGCCTGTAAAAATTCAACATCCCTAAGAAACGCCTAAGCTCCCTAACAGTTTTAGGTATAGGAAAATCCTTGATGGCTTCCACTTTGGACGCTAGGGGCCTGGTACCGGCCGCAGAGACGCGGTAACCTAAAAATGTGACTTCGTCTGCTCCGAATACACACTTCGAAGTGTTAATTACGATGCCATATTTCTGCATCCGGGTAAAGAGTTGATGCAGGTGGTCCTCGTGCTGCTTCTGGTCTTTCGAGAAGATCAAAAAATCGTCGAGGTAACAATAACAGAAGTCAAGCCCGCGCGTCATTTCATCGACAAACCTCTGAAATGTTTGGCCTGCGTTCCTCAGACCAAAGGTCATATAAGGAAAATCGTACAGGCCAAATGGAGTTGTTATCGCCGTCTTCTGAATGTCGTCATCACTGACCGGTATTTGGTTATAAGCCTTAACCAGGTCAATAGTTGAGAAGACCTTGCAGCCAGCTATGCTGTGGGTAAGGTCGTGGACATGTTTTATAGGGTACCTGTCAGGTATAGTCCTCGCGTTGAGTAGCCTGTAGTCACCACAGGGTCGCCAGCTGTTGTCCTTCTTCGGCGCTAAATGAAGGGGTGAAGACCAAGGGCTCTCCGATGGTCGAGCGGTGCCGTTGCTAAGCATGATCTCAAACTCCTGCTTAGCGATCTGCAGTTTGTCTGGAGCTAACCTGCGAGGGGGACAAGAGATGGGCGGGCCGGGCGTGGTGCGTATGTGGTATACTGTGTGGTGTGTGGTTTGTCGGGGAGTGCCAGCGGGTCGCGTGATCTCGGGGTACTTATTTAGTATTAAGTGATACCTCGAATCTCCAACTGAGACCTTAACTGAACACGTCGCTGAAGCCTTCGCAACCGAAGCTGTAACAAACATTGAGGTGGTTTTGTCCACCAAGCGTCGGTTTCTAATGTCAACAAGTAGATCGTAAAAGCTTAAAAAATCTACACCAATGATCGGCTTGGTGACATCAGCTACAATAAACCGCCATGGGAAATTACGGCGCAAACTAAAATCTAAATTTAGCTGTAGATAGCCGTAAGTATCAATTATAGACCCGTTAGCGGCCGATAATTGATAGTTTGACTTAGCACGCTTTTCACATAGAACGTGCCGTGGAAACACACACAAATCACTACCAGTGTCCACTAGAAACTGTGTCTTTGATGTTCGGTCCGTGACGAAGAGGCGACCGGTCGACGTCAGACAGTCGTCAGCCGCCATTACCGACTGCCTTTTAAGTTTCCCGACTCCTCGTAATCACACGGTTTAACGCATTTGCGAGCGTTGTTTCCGTACTTGGAGTGGTACAAGCATAGCGGATGCTTTTGGTGGCTTGACTGAGACCGCTGTCTGGATGCTCGACGCTGTTGGTGGTTCGGGCGCGATTGTGATCGGGGTCTCCTACCGAGCTGCGTCGTCAGGTGCCTTACAGCCTTCTTTAATTCGGCGATATCGTTCGCCATCTCGTGCAAGTTCGGACCTGGCGCCGACGCTGCGGCGACTTGGCACGGGGTCACTATGTCCTGAACCCTGTCAGCCAGATCTGCTAATTCCTCCAGGGATGTAAGTGGCTGTGAAGCCAGCAGGGTCTGTATGTTGGCCGACAGTCGGCTGCTCCATATTGTCCGCAGAAAATCCTCGGGGATGCTCGGTCCAGCCAAACTTTGAAGGTGTCGTAGGAACTGCGAGGGTTTGCGATCTCCGAGCTCTTCGTGGAGTAGAAGCTGTTTCACTTTCTTCTCACGTGACGCGGTCAGTCTCTTAATAAGCTCCTGTTTAAGCTTCTCATACTTGTTTTGCTCCGGTGGTTTAAGAAAAATATCCCTTACTTGTTTGGAGTACTGGTGCTCGAGGCTGCCGATGACGTGGTTAAATTTTGTCGCGTCGTTGGTGATGTTTGCGTTCGCAAACTGAGCCTCCACTTGTGCGAACCAAACCTCTGGATCGTCCGGCCAAAATGGTGGAATTCGTACCGCGATACGGCAAATGTCGGATGGCTCGTCAATGGACACGCACTTTGCGCGCCGAGTTTTTCGACGAGAGCGGGTACTTCCGAACGATTTTACGGTGTCACTGCTATCGCTCATCGTGCTACTGCGATTTTCTTCGCTTGTTCAAAAAAAAAAAATAACGTCCTTTTCAGGGCGTACGTGGTTATCTGGCCTTCTTGGCGTGATCACGTCGGGGTCACCACTTTAGTGTTTATGTTGTACACTAATATGTGTTTGGTGGTGAGAGGAAGTAAATGAAAGATAGTATTCTGTTCACTACTCACGGTTATAATTATGTACACAAACACAGAAACATTCACGGAAGAAGGCACAGAATATATCAGTTAGACATACACGGATAGGATACACAACGAAGAAAGTCCTATAGGTTTAACAGTACACTGGTGTACTGTAGTACACGATAGTACACTTAATAATCTAATCCTGGCGGATTGGATCGTAAATAGTTCACAATCGTAAGGGCACAGGGTTACGTGGGCTTCGCGTCGCATCAGCGAGATTTTGACTGAAGGTCAGGTAAGGTTGACGATCGCGCGCTTCGTAGCGCGCCCCCACTCATGCGCATCAACTACATCACCGCGTGACGTAGATGCAGCGCGTTTCCACAGCACGATATATTTGTGTACGACATAAACAAACAATATTTATATATATAAGTGTAAATAGAATTTGTTCATGTATGTGTATAATTGTATAATATATTATTTGGTATTCATGTGTGTGTATAAGTATAATGTTTATGTATTGTATATAGTGTTGTGTAAGATTAGTATTGAGGATTTCCACATGTTTATAAACGAAAAAAATCATTACTCACAGGAATATTCGCATTATCTAAATTTAAATTGTCTTGTTCTGTTTGCGGTAATGTCTGACGACATTTTTCAATATTAGTTGGAGTTATATTACGAGTGTTACGTTTATCTTTGATATATCTGTCAAAGTTTTTCTTATAACCAGTTCTCAAAATTTCTTAAAGCAATAATTGTGATGTATGTAGTGATAGAAAACGATATTTTGGAATATACACTGAGAAATTCATGTCCACATAAGTTGCATGAGTGTACTGAGAACAGATAAATTTCATTCTATAATTCAACTTTTGTTTTCATTTAGATGAGTATTAAATAGTACTTCAGAAATTATAACATTCGTGTTTTTGGTAGTATTTAAAAAGTTAATAAGACCGTAATTTCTTCTGGGTTTTTACTCGTATCATTAAGGCCGCCCAAAACAATCACGAAGTCGTTTTTATTCAATAAATGTATTTCTGTTTTTTCTGTGCCTAAAACCTCATGGCTCCTGGCTTCCAAAAACATCGAACTAAATATTCTCTACCCAAGAGCTTTTGCAGACTTCTCTGAATAAATCGCCCCTGTTGATCCGCAATGATTATAACTTTCTTCATATTTATGACAATATTATCTGAATTTGATGATAATTTTAGTGGTTGCAGCGCTTCAGCCTGAACGTTAGTGATGCACGTCGTTTCTTTTATTTCAGTTTCATGGTCATCGTTACAATTTGCTGTACCTGTATTTAAAATATTTGTCTCTGCGTTTTGATCTGTACCTTTGGATGTTACGTTTGTTTGAATGTCATTGTGGTAAGAGGCCGAATTTGATTCCATTAATTCAATATCTGAATTCATGCTTCATTCAGAGATATTTGTATTTTTGACCATTTTTGTTGGAGTAGTTTTATTTTCTTCAACCTGTTTGTAACATTTTGTTTCTGTAGCAATGTGATTGATTGCTTTTTTATGTGTCACAGGCGTTACTTTATTTTGTATATTTTTTCGTTTTCGCTTTTTTTTGTTGTCGAATTTTTTGTGACAGCATTTACTTCCTTGTATGCATTTACTATTTTAATGTTTTTCTGTACGTCTGTTTTGAGTCGAAAATTTTCTGTATTTAAATTTTCTATTTCCAGGTGAGCGCTTTGTAAATCCTTAGATAACTGCTTAACTTTATCCTGCAGATCAATTATAGTTTGACTTGTATTTAAGGAAGTATTTGGTAGACTCATCATTGTCGTGTCAAATAGAGCTGAATTGTACGCAATAATTTCACATAGTGAACTTGATCTGCATAATCTAATATTCCGGTAAGTAATGATGTCATCCATATTTATTTTGTCAGGTGGTTAGGTTACCAATTTACTACCAAAATAATAATTAAATACAAAAACACAAAAAGATATTCGTGTGACAATGATTTGAACTTGCACACCGTAGTTCCGCAGGCTCAACTCTTAACCTCTGCACTATGGGCTAATTTGATCTTATCTTCGAAAATATTGCTCTGTTTTTTAATACAGATTAGCGGTGTCATTAGAGTTCCATTTTTGCGACCATATAAGGTAACATATCGCACCGCACGCTCCAGTTTATGAGTCACTGGTTCACATTCACAAACACCGTCTCTAGTTTGAATATTTTTTGCACTTTTTTCGTTCTATTGTTTATCACTCACTGTTAGCTGTTAGTTTATTTTTATTTGCGAAACTTATGACCCGTATTATATACTGCTAATAGGTATATGTTTAAACTGTGAATTTGGCTTTAGAGTTCCATTTTTGCGACCATATAAGGTAACATATCGCACCGCACGCTCCGGTTTATGAGTCACTGGTTCACATTCACAAACACCGTCTCTAGTTTGAATATTTTTTGCACTTTTTTCGTTCTATTGTTTATCACTCACTGTTAGCTGTTAGTTTATTTTTATTTGCAAAACTCATGACCCGTATTATATACTGCTAATAGGTATATGTTTAAACTGTGAATTTGGCTTTAGATGATTTTTAACAAAATATTGACACGGAGCTTGAAACTTATGCTTGCGCTTCGTACCCTATAGCTCGCGCGCACGCATGGTTGAAGTCACGCTGAAGTCGGACTGACATGGTTGCGTTTTTGTACAAACACTTCAGCACCTCGATGTACCGGTAGTCGATTTGGCACCGTTGGAGAGACTGCAGTACAGCCCAAGTCTCGATCGTATTTGTTTTGAAATATTATTTATACAGTCAACATATTCCCATAATTCATTGCGTCTCTCAGCGGTTGGACATTTTTTCCTGCTCTTTGGCGAAATTCCAGAGAGTGACAGTTAGTGTATTGGCCTCTATGAAACTTGTTCCGGTACCAGGCGCCGTAACTTAGGACTGGTCAATCATGGTCGCCATTACGTGTGTGATCAGTTTTCGAGGGGCCATCTCTGACCGTCGCAATGTATGACTCCTTTTATTATGTACCTTGGTTTTACTTGTTAAAATAATTGTATAGGTAAATGAATAAGTAAATAAATAAACATGTCAGTCCAGGCGGGGATACAGGAGGGATGCAACAGGGGCAATTGCACGTCCCTGGGCTTCTACCAAACTAGTAGTATGAATGGTCAACAGAAATGCAGGATGCAAGGTTCTAAAATATTCGAACTCGCTACGTTTGCTCTCGCAAAAGAAGTTGTCTACATTTTGATCTTTTGAAGAATATTCAAAACCTTATATCTATCAATGAAGTCCTAATGTTTTCGAGCTCATATCGCTCGCTCTTGACCACAATGGTTTTCAAGTTTACATTTCATCTAAAATCCTACTGGAAAACAAAACCAAAGAGGTTATTAATACTAGATCCGAAAAGCAGGAACAGCATTTTATTCATAAACAAACCAATAGAGCACCACTGCAATGAGTGAAATTCTGGTTCCGCACCTGTGTCAGTCTTGATAATATCTGAAGCTTACTATTGTTTATTGATATTCACTAAGAACTAACAGTTGGGTAACGATCTAAGAGACTCGACTTAAATGTTTCAATCATTTTATCTTAGTGCTAACGTTTTCCTATACCATATCTTCTTGTTAGGTTAGGGATGAAAAATTTCCCCAAATTAACATAAATCGGGCATTCATCAACATAAATTACATAACAATCTGCGACACCAGATTTCGCAAGTTGTGACGTCGATGTAGCGGCACCAACGCCGCCACTTACGAACTAATGACATTAAGTCCCACAAACCTCCATAGAAAAGGGAGGATCCTCCGACCAGACGGGTGTTGTGGACTGTTGTATGTGTTCTAATCGCGCCGAAAACTTTGCTTGCGCGATGCAGGATTTGTGTGAGGTCATGTCATTAGTTCGTAAGTGGCGGCGTTGGTGCCGCTACAAACAAACTTTCGTCTTAAGTCGAAGTTGAATTCGCGGTCAGTAAGGAAGGAAGTTATTTTGTGTAGTGGGTAACCTTTCCCTAATCATGGTCGTTATGTCGCCCTTCAGAAGCAAATCCTTAATAAGACTCAAATTGAACACATTCTGTAGGTCTATTTGGAAAAAAACTTGTCCGGCAGAGTGAAATATTGACCTACATAAAAGTTTAGTAGATGCTGGTGGATTATTTATCAATTGCTCTTTGATTGATAGCGGGCAATTAATAGTTAAATCAATGTGATTTATTAATATGTGAAAGTAATTCAATGCAATAAGAACGAAGAAGAAGACGACCTAATGATGTCGATTGCAATATTTCGCGATGAATAAATGAGCTTGTATGTTTGTATATTATTTTGTTTTGTAATTTCATAGTATTTATAAATAAAAATAATGGTACTAAAAATGCAATAAGAACGATCTTATCCCAACAATAAAAAAAATAGATAAGTACGGTAATGATTTCGCCTTCAATAAAATATTCATAAGCTGAGCAATTTTAGGTAATTATTGAGCTGAATGCTTAACCTATATAGTTATTGCATTTTAGCAATATAGTGGTCATTGTTTGTATCTAAACATCTCTCCGTAAGAACCTAAACAATAAACTATCACATTTATAATATTAAATAGTTGGTTCAAAGTTGGGGTTATTGTTTTTTTTTTAAATTAAAAGTGCTCAAAGCCTTTATATATTAGCGGAATGAATTTCTTCCAACATGAGCCTTATGCAAAATTTTCCTGAATCAATTACAAAGTTAATCTCTAAAGCTTCAACTCGTTTTTATTCAGAAGTGAAGACGAACAAAAATCATCGTCGACCTGCGTCTCCTTCATTTCAAATACTTAGAGACTTTCAAACATTCTTGTATAATTACGTCACACTTTGCAAGGGCTCTTTAGAATGACATTTTATTGAAACTAGTGAAATGTATATGTTAAGCAGATACGTGTGTTTTTGCAATAGGTAGGTTACGCAACGGCTTTTGCGGTTCCAGCTTTGCATAATTTATTTACTTATTTCTAGCCTGTATCACTCCACTGCAGAGTGAAGACACCTCCTTTTATTTCTTTCCATTCCACCCGACATTTCTTTGTTTTATTCACACACGGACTCGTTCCAGCATCTTTGCTTACGTCTTAATTGAATAATGTATTCTTATCATCTACTACTTCTACTTCATGACAAGACTCAGTTCAGCCAATGGTTATATTGTATGTTATATTTTATGATAGGCTCGCTTTTGACAACTATATCGTCTAATATTAAGCGATGACGTGGTGGACAGTGAAGCACGCTTGCCTAGAAGTAATCTATTCACTCTTGACTTAAAGACCCTTAGGTTGTAGCTATCAGGAAACAAAGACTCCGACATGGAATTACACTCCTTAGCTGTACGCGTAATGAAAGTATTTGTAAAACGCTTTGTGCGTATGGGTGGGATGTCCACCATGTACTGGACTAGGCGGAATCAAATTATGCAGTTCTATTGCACACTCTTAAACGATAAAAAAGCGACAGATTGGCGACTCGGCGTCGATGCCAGCCTGTCGGTCTATCTAATATTGCTTTTCTAAATTCGAAAGAGTGTCCAAATAAAGACAATTCTTTAAACCATGAGTATATAAGTGTAAGGCCTAGTTTTTTGATCTGTAGTTAACTCAACCAATGATTAAATATGCTAATCAATGGATTCCAATTCCATTAAAATGCGTTATTTCATCTAGTTTTAGCCTCACAAATAGTCAAGTAAGTAGAAGAGTTAACCATTGGACCATTTGTTAGACTAAAAATTGATACACAAACGCCTTTAATCGAATTTTAAAACCATTGGTTAGCATATTTAACTATTTGTTAAGATAACTAGGGATACAAACTGGGCATAAGTAAGTATGCAAAGAAAGAAAGAAAAAGTATTTAATTGCCATAATACGACATAAAAACAGTAGCAGAAGTAGCAAATGTTAAAAAATTAAGCAACAAATGTTAACTAAAATAAATAAGTGACAGTAAATATTAATTCGGCGAACTTTACCATTTATTTTTTACGGTTAATTTTTTATTATTCCGTTTCATGAAACAGGTCACTTTGAACAATGATAATTACGCTACGGTTTAATTTGTAAATAAGGTAAAACCAACTTTTTATTTTCCTTTTTCAAAATCAGTTAGTTTCTTTGAGGGTTCTCTGCATTTTCGCCGAAAATTGTTTGGCAGATTTTCCCTTGGCTACTAACGTTTTGCAGAATTTTATTTCGCCAAATAATCATTTGCCAACTTATCATATAATTTTGTTTTATTTCCTAACCTCACAGTTACCAACTGTACGTTTGATCTGCTTTTCATATTGACACTTTTTAAAATGCCAACTTTCAAGTAGCAGAATGTTATAGTTTGCGTAATATTCATTAAGTTGTTTATTGTTTACCAAATCTAGTCAAACGAAACCCTCGTTTAATAATTATGTAATATTATGTGAGTAAGCGCAAAAACAAACACACATATGACACAATGTTTGAACTAATAATAGAATACGACAAAGAACACGGCATGCAGCAGACATGCAAAAAAGCATACAACATACACGCAGCAAGCAAGCAAGCATGCAAAATGTAGCAGACATGGTTTCTGTCACGGCTCCGGCACTGCTAGGTCCCATGCGAGCTCATCATCGCAGATGTGTTTCACGCTCACCACCTAGGCTTCGTTTTACTGGCCGGCTTCACCACCTCGTCCCTCCGACAAAACGACATAAAAACATTAGCAAAGTAACAAATTTTAAAAAAAATTAAGCAACAAATGTTAGTAAAAAAAAAATAAGTTACAGTATGTATTAATTCGGCAAACTTTTCAATTTATTTCTTACGGTTAATATTGGGTCTTTTGCTACGCAATTTCCGTTTCATGAAACGGGTCACTTTGAACAATGATAATTACGCTACGGTTTAACTTGTAAATAAGGATTAAAAAAACATTTTCCGTTTTCAAAATCAATTAGTTTCTTTTAGTTCGTTTTTTTCTGTAATATAATTTTGGAACTTATAATGCTAAATACCAATGCCACCTTTAAGATACTAATTGTACACAAGTATCCAATATTCAATAGAAATTCTTTATGCGTATTTAAACTATTTCAGAGGTTCCGAAATTATACCTTATATTATACCTTAGTACGAATAATATTCCTTCAGAGCATTATGTATAAGTTTGGAGTATGTTAGACAATTTCATTTGGAAACTTACCAAGGCAGGAGCACGTAGAAACTATTCACCAAGAGAATATGTTGTAAGCATCTCTCCGCGTCATTACTACTAATGATGCATTGCAAGTTGTATGCGTCGGAACTTAGAATCTACATTTAAGTAGTGAAGTTTGGAATGTATACTAATTCTTCATAGGTGACGGTAGACAGGGAAGAATATAAAAAGAAAATGAATAGAAGTAAATTAGGTCAGAAGTGGCCGAGTTGTAGGATGTTAAATTCAGAACGCATTATAATTTTAAGAAAATATTAACTGGCTGTGCCCACGGCTTCGCTCACGACAACTGCTTATCCTACCCTACTTAGCTTTCTACGTACCCTATTTACCTTTCTGCCTACCCTACCAACCTACCATTTAATTTTTCTAGGGTCATTCTTTTACGGACAATCTTAACAACACCATTCAGAAAATGACTTCAAATGCACAACGCCATCTATCGAATATTGAGTTCGACTGTCCGAGTATCTGAATTAGCGATGCGACTTCATTCGACCGATTGCGATGAAACAAAAACTAAGTAATACTTCAAGTTACTCACAATTTTTATGTACAAAAGTTATCTACCCAAAGTAGATAACCTTTTATACATAAAAATTGTGTACGTCGTACGTTTTACGTGATGCGTGCACAAATAAACAGAAAAAAATTCCAAAAATGCTGGACATGGATTCTGTTGTTTATCCTTTAACATTTGTGTACGTCGTAAGTTTTACGTGATGCGTGCACAAATAAACAGACAAACAGACAAAAATTTCAAAAATGCTGGACATGGATTCTGTTGTTTATCCTTTAACAATAGGGAACATTACTTCCAATTGCTCCCGCCAGATGGCGCTTGACGGAGTGGAGTAAAAATAACAACATTGCGAGTTTGCGACTACTACTGTTTGTGGTTCCCGGACTTTATTTACTGTTTTTATGAATAATTAGCGTTAAAAAACCAAATAATAATATAGCTAGCTGTTTTTCAAGAATGCATCAGTATGGACTGCTGTCCACCATTAGGTATAATGTGATTATTACCGTGTGCAAGACGGTTCCACTGCGAAGTAATTATGCGATTCATATAAAATCAAGCTGGTTTTTTATTTTTTGAATATTAATTGGATGTACATTAATCTCATAACATAGTAAATTAACAAAATATCTGCAAGTTACACCAGACTTTCAATTTTCGCAATCGTACGTACCTTTCAACTAAATCCGGATTTTATTTGCCTTTTATTTTTTTTCCTTTCAATTAAATCCGTATTTCTTTTCTCTTTTTATTAATTCTACCTGGTGGAAAAATAATACGTGTGGCGTTAAATAGGACAATGGAGAAGGGGGTATTATTGGACAAGGACAGGGAGATGATGATTAAAATAATTCTTCTAAGAGCTGGTGTACCGAATAGGCGTAATCTACTAGACAAGTTAAAACATTGTACTGAATTTAAAGTACCTTCATCTCTTGCTGAATACTTAAGTTACTCTGTGGTTAAACAGGCCCCAAAGGTAATAAAAAAACAGTCTCTTAAGAAAAGCTGCAACAGTCCCGTATAAAGTTGTTAATTATGCTGACATAAAGGGAACTTTACGGCTTTTCTAAGAACGAAGCATAATATAGAAAAGGTCTACCTGAAAATGTCTTATTTTTTACTTTTCCCCACGCATTTCATAAAGAACCTAAAAAATACACTTTTACAAGAGAAATTTAAGTTTGAAAGTGTTAACGTAACGCTAATTGACTTTTATCTATCTTTTATCTTTTATCTACCCGAAATTGTTTACCGCTGCACTGGAGGATTTCTTTAAGGTTCTGAAAAAATGTGCGCACGTTTGGCGCTGTGGTTGAGTGATTGACTGCTGCGTTACGTGTCGCGGGTTTGATACCCGCACGGAACAAATATTTGTATGACCTACAGATAGTTCCGGCTCTGGGTGTTGTGTATGTAAGTAGTAAACACACCCACGATACAGGAAGAAATTCCTAGCGTGGGGAAAAGTAAAAAATAAGAAATTTTCAGGTAGACCTTTTCTATATTATGCTTCGTTCTTAGAAAAGCCGTAAAGTTCCCTTTATGTCGGAATAATTAACAACTTTATACGGGACTGTTGCAGCTTTTCTTAAGAGACTGTTTTTTTATTACCTTTGGGGCCTGTTTAACCACAGAGTAACTTAAGTATTCAGCAAGAGATGAAGGTACTTTAAATTCAGTACAATGTTTTAACTTGTCTAGTAGATTACGCCTATTCGGTACACCAGCTCTTAGAAGAATTATTTTAATCATCATCTCCCTGTCCTTGTCCAATAATACCCCCTTCTCCATTGTCCTATTTAACGCCACACGTATTATTTTTCCACCAGGTAGAATTAATAAAAAGAGAAAAGAAATACGGATTTAATTGAAAGGAAAAAAAATAAAAGGCAAATAAAATCCGGATTTAGTTGAAAGGTACGTACGATTGCGAAAATTGAAAGTCTGGTGTAACTTGCAGATATTTTGTTAATTTACTATGTTATGAGATTAATGTACATCCAATTAATATTCAAAAAAAAAAACCAGCTTGATTTTATATGAATCGCATAATTACTTCGCAGTGGAACCGTCTTGCACACGGTCACATAATCACATTATACCTAATGGTGGACAGCAGTCCATACTGATGCATTCTTGAAAAACAGGTAGCTATATTATTATTTGGTTTTTTAACGCTAATTATTCATAAAAAACAGTAAATAAAGTCCGGGAACCACAAACAGTAGTAGTCGCAAACTCGCAATGTTGTTATTTTTACTCCACTCCGTCAAGCGCCATCTGGCGGGAGCAATTGGAAGTAATGTTCCCTATTGTTAAAGGGTAAACAACAGAATCCATGTCCAGCATTTTTGAAATTTTTGTCTGTTTGTCTGTTTATTTGTGCACGCATCACGTAAAACTTACGACGTACACAAATGTTAAAGGATAAACAACAGAATCCATGTCCAGCATTTTTGGAATTTTTTTCTGTTTATTTGTGCACGCATCACGTAAAACGTACGACGTACACAATTTTTATGTATAAAATGTTATCTACTTTGGGTAGATAACTTTTGTACATAAAAATTGTGAGTAACTTGAAGTATTACTTAGTTTTTGTTTCATCGCAATCGGTCGAATGAAGTCGCATCGCTAATTCAGATACTCGGACAGTCGAACTCAATATTCGATAGATGGCGTTGTGCATTTGAAGTCATTTTCTGAATGGTGTTGTTAAGATTGTCCGTAAAAGAATGACCCTAGAAAAATTAAATGTTAGGTTGGTAGGGTAGGCAGAAAGGTAAATAGGGTACGTAGAAAGCTAAGTAGGGTAGGATAAGCAGTTGTCGTGAGCGAAGCCGTGGGCACAGCCAGTTAATATTTACATAAACATCAATGGCGAGTACATCACTCACCTTCGGTTTGCCGACGATGTAGTGGTCATGACTGATACCATGGAGGAACTCAGTACAATGCTCGATGACGTGATCGCTCACAATAGGCCTGATCAAAAAGCTTACAGTCACCCAAAGGGCAATGGAGAGGGCTATGCTCGGAGTATCCTTGCGTAATCGAATCAGAAATGTAGAGATCCGCAAGAGCACCAGGGTTACCGACATAGCCCGTAAATATTCCAAACTTAAGTGGCAATGGGCAGGGCACATTGCTCGCAGAACGGATAGCCGATGGGGCAGAAAAGTTCTGGAGTGGCGGCCGTGAACCGGAAGACGTTGCGTTGGAAGGCCTCCCATCAGGTGGACCGATGATCTGGTGAAAGTTGCATGGATCCGCTGGATGCGGGACGCACGGGTCTGGTCAATGTGGCGACGCTTGGGGAGGCCTATGTCCAGCAGTGGACGTCTTTCGGCTGATATGATGATAATGATATCTATACAGGGTGCATCGGAAAGGTGTGTTCATATTTAAAAAACTCCTTCTGCCCATGTCAATGAACAACTTTCTCCACGAAGACAATGGTCAATTCTCAAAACAAAATATGTTCACCCATACAAATTCTGGACAGCTGATAACAACTTTGTATGGCAAATAAAACTTTTTTTTTTTTTACCAATATACTATGACTTCCTTTGAGAAAGTTATTCATTTACAGGGAGAGAAGCAGTTTTTAAAATATAACCTTTTAGTTACACCCTCTGTATAATACAGACACCAATTAATAATAATATGCCATTATTCCTTTTTGATCCCTTCCAAACTCAACACGAAACGCTCCCCTGTGGCGTCACATAACATCAACTTCAGGAAGTTGTCTCAATCTGCCCGAAAATTTTAAATAATTTGCATCACATCGTCCGGAACAAAACGCTGGCGACCCAAGGCACCCAGGGGCTTGTCCGAACTGCCACATGTGCTAAAATACTACTATCTGTCAAATTACCGCTTTTTTAGTTGACATGGTAATCAGCAAATAATTCCCTATCGATATGTCTAAGCAATATTTTACTGTTAATAGATTTCGCTTAGAAAAATTAAATCGACGTTTAGTTCCCTTTCCAATGGGTATGCTATAAATAATTTTAATAGGATTAAACTGTTCGGTATATGGTGGCTGTTACCAATAAAATACAGTGTGTTGTCAAACACATTTACCTGCTTGGCGTGCAAACGGATACAGCTTCCGTCACAAAATAAATAATAGCACAAGCTTCCGTCAACGCACACCTATGTATCTATGTATATTTATAGTGTAGCTATGCATAAACAACAGCTACATAAACTAACAATGTGTCCAGCCAAGTAAATGTACCATTCTCAGATCAAAATAAAAAGCTCGACTGACAAGCTAAGGCGTACTTTCGTTGTACGTGTGTGCGTGTATTTGTGTATGTATATACGGCAAGACGTAATTTTAACCAGATGCGTCACCTTGTTGTTTGCAACGTTCCATATTTACTTTTTATTTGATCTGAGGTACCTGTGTGACTTTTTTAATTCATATCTATGTATTTTCTAACTTTGTCTTGGTCATCGCTGACAACGGTGAAGGAAAACATCGTGACGAACCTGGACTTATAGTTAGTTTATTATTCTGTATTTTTTTATATATTATTGTGTAAGGTTCCAGTGAAAGGATAAACGAATAAATAAAAAATAAATAGCATCGACTTTTTATTATTTTGCGATTTTTTTGTCTATAACTCAAAATATGATTTTGTTAGATAGTGGCTTTATACACACATCAACACGGTCTAGGGATATTTCATACTCAATTAAATAACTCGAAAAAAACTGGCCGCATTGGAATCTTTTATACACCGATTTGTTTGTAATTTATCTCAGACTAATTCCAAATTCAAATTTTTGAAAATTCTTTTGTTTCGGTGGCATAAAAATGTCTTGATGTGAGAGGGGAATTTCATTTGTGCGGCATTTAGAAAACAATACGAATTACGTTCAGTTACAGTTTTTTTTCATTTTAAACGAAAGATAAAGTTAAAATTGAGGTATTGTAGCCATGCAACGCCAACATTTGACGAGGGCGGAGATGTTACGAGCTGTGGGAATGCTGGAAGCTGGATCTGTTCAGCGTAATGTTGCTGAGGCCATAGGGACCCACCAAAATGTAATTTCAAGATTGTGGACACGCTATCGTGCGACAAGTGACGTAGCGGAGAGGCACTGGGGGCCAAGTCGCATCACTACCCCCAGACAAGACCGATTTTTGCAAATTACTGCGCGAGCTCAACCAAATGCAACGGCGACTCAATTGGTCCAAAGGCTGCGAGTGGAACACCAAGTGCTTGTGAGTGACCAAACTATAAGAAAGCGACTGCATGAAAGCAATCTACGCTCTCGTAGACCACTCCGGGTCCCACCTTTACGGAGAGGCAATCGGGTACGACGATTAGAATGGGTTCGGAACCACGTGGATTGGGGCCGTGAGCAATGGTCCAATGTGCTGTTCACGGATGAATCCAGGTTCGGCTTCCATCCAGATTCACGAAGAACGCGTGTTTGGCGAGTTCCTGGACGATGGAATCGTCTTCAGAACCCTCAGGAAGTTCACCCATACCAAGGAGGAACAATTATGGGTTGGGCAGGAATTCGTCTTGGAGGACGGACGGATCTCGTTTGGGTGCGGGGCAATATGACGGCAGAACGATACGTCCAACAGGTGCTGGGGCCCGTAATCTTGCCCCACAGAACACAAACGGGGCAAGATTTTCTGCTCATGCACGACAATGCCCGGGCACACACGGCGAGAACGGTAGCAGCTTGGTTACATACACACAATGTTAGGGCCTTAGACTGGCCTGCTCAATCGCCAGATCTAAATCCCATTGAGCATGCGTGGGATATGCTGCAAAGAAGAGCTCTGAAGGAAGTTCCTGAAAATCTGGCTACAGAAGTTCAACTTTTTGCGCACCTCGGCAGGACATGGGACAATATTCCGCAGCAAGACATTGACAACCTTGTTCTGAGCATGCCGAATCGTTGCCGATGTGTTATGAACATCATGGGCGCTTTCTCAGACTACTAACTTCAAGTTTATAAACACAAATTAAATGAGTTTTCTATTTTTTTCAGTTTTTACTCATAAATTAAAAGTTAATTCATATACGGTTTCCGTCTATGCTTCATTTTTTTTCCATAAAATCCTGAAATTTTAATCGAAGTACCTTAACCATTATTAAAAAATGGTAGAATATAAAATAACGTATCTTTTAAATATATACATGTCACATAAATAATTAACACATTGATAGTAATTCGCTTTTTAAAAAAATATCCCTAGACCGTGTTGATGTGTTTAGCTTGAGTTCGGCAGCGAAGCACTTTGCGCCTCCCAAGCACTCATTAAGTCAGGCAGTAATCAAATTTGTCACGTTAGTCGCGGATATGGCGTATGACAGATTAATGAGGATCTCTTGATAAAAACAAAGTATATACATGTTATTGTTAGGATCACAAATGAGGGTAGAATTATATCAGGTTATATTTTGAGAGTTTGCTTGTATGTTGTGGAGTTAATTCTTGTTTGGGCAAGTTGATTTGTTATCTGTCATAGGCGATTTTACAAACGGTATACGGACAACGGATAATCTTACATGGCTAAAAAAAAATATCTACACTGTCCCACTGTTGGACGAAGTCCTCCTTCAAATCCTTCCAGGTCGTTTCGCCACTTATGAAAGAGCTGCAAAGAGCATAGCAAACAAAAGTATTTTTCTTTTACCAATAACAAAGACCTCGAGCTACACTATGGGGTCAATGTTACAACAGTAATACAGTACCGCGTTACCGGTAGTGTGTCCGTGGCATCAACAGTGGGCCCTATTAGAATATCAGCGCAGCGTTATTTCTTTTTCGGATATCGCTGCATATGCTGAGATAGGAACCTTTTTGTTCTCGCACGGGGTTTTTATTATTGTTTAATTTTATGCTTTTTCTCGTGTCTCCTGTGCTGGTCACAAATAAATATTTTTTCTTTCTTTACACCCGACAAGTGGGTCAAGTTTTATTCGTTTTTTTTCTCAGTAGCACGCCCACACTGAGAAAAACGGGCTACTTAAAATTGGCAAATTTGTAATGTACTGGCAGCCAGATACGTATAATGTGCTTTTCACATGAAAATTATAAGAGCCATACTTATAATGAAACGACACCATGTTAAGTAAGTATGCGGCATAATGCTCTGTAAAGACAATGTAAACAAGTAACGTGTAATGAGGCCGCATCATGAAATTACTGTGCCCGCATTATTAACGTTTACGTATGCGGCTTAATGATGCCGCATATGTATTAACAGAGCAGCATACGTAATTTACTTACCCGGAGCCAGGAAAAATGTATGCGCTATACGAACGAAGTTATACAGCCGCATTATTTCAGTATCTAGGCTCTTTACAACAGTAACTGGTTGCCAAATCATTGTACTGACTCCGACTCATTAAGTAATGGTCCCGGTTACGTACATAATGTACGAGCATGCGTCGGGGATATGCCGATACATTTTACGCACACGAGATAATTAATAATGTCTCCGCCTACATAATCATTTATGTATCCTGGCTCATTTTACGAACTCCGTTTACTTACTGACTGTGTTCGGTGCGTATAATCTTTATGACGTCAGCCGCATCATGAAATTACTGTGGCGCACTCTTACCATTTACGTATGCGGTTTAATGATTTCGCACAGAGCAGCATACGTAATTTACTTAACCCGTAACATAAAATATGTATGCGCTATACGTTCGACGTTATACAGCCGCCTTATTTCAGTATCCAGGCTCTTTGAAACAGTAACTGCTTGCCAAATCATTGTACTGAATCCGTCTCACTAGATAATGGTCCCGGTTACGTACTCATAATGTACGAACAGAGTAGAGGATATGCCGATACATTTTACGCACACTGGATAATTAATAATGTCTCCGCCTACATCATCAGTTATTACGTATCCTGGCTCATTTCACGAACTCCGTTTACTTACTGACTGTGTTCGGTGCGTATAATCTTTATGACGTCAGCCGCATCATGAAATTACTGTGGCGCACTCTTAACATTTACGTATGCGGTTCATTGATTCCGCACAGAGCAGCATACGTAATTTACTTAACCCGTAACATAAAATATGTATGCGCTATACGTACGACGTTATACAGCCGCCTTATTTTAGTATCCAGGCTCTTTAAAACAGTAACTGCTTGCCAAATCATTGTACTGAATCCGTCTCACTAGGTAATGGTCCCGGTTACGTACTCATAATGTACGAGCAGAGTAGAGGATATGCCGATACATTTTACGCACACTGGATAATTAATAATGTCTCCGCCTACATCATCAGTTATTACGTATCCTGGCTCATTTCACGAACTCCGTTTACTTACTGACTTTGTTCGTTGCGTATAATCTTTATGACGTCAGCCGCATCGTGAAATTACTGTGGCGCACTCTTACCATTTACGTTTGCGGTTTAGTGATTTCGCACAGAGCAGCATACGTAATTTACTTAACCCGTAACATAAAATATGTATGCGCTATACGTTCGACGTTATACAGCCGCCTTATTTCAGTATCCAGGTTTTTAAAACAGTAACTGCTTGCCAAATCATTGTACTGAATCCGTCTCACTAGGTAATGGTCCCGGTTACGTACTTATAATGTACGAGCAGAGTAGAGGATATGCCGATACATTTTACGCACACTGGATAATTAATAATGTCTCCGCCTACATCATCAGTTATTACGTATCCTGGCTCATTTCACGAACTCCGTTTACTTACTGACTGTGTTCGGTGTGTATAATCTTTATGACGTCAGCCGCATCATGAAATTACTGTGGCGCACTCTTAACATTTACGTATGCGGTTCATTGATTCCGCACAGAGCAGCATACGTAATTTACTTAACCCGTAACATAAAATATGTATGCGCTATACGTATGACGTTATACAGCCGCCTTTATTCAGTATCCAGGCTCTTAAAAACAGTAACTGCCCGCCAAATCATTGTACTGAATCCGTCTCACTAGGTAATGGTCCCGGTTACGTACTCATAATGTACGAGCAGAGTAGGGGATATCCCCTTAACCGTCCAACCCGGGGGGCCCTAGACGCCTCGCCGACACTTCCCTCAAAGCCCCCCGGCGCCATTTTTCAAGGTCGTCCCGGTCTCAGAAAAACGCCGATTTATCGGAACTTTTGTATGGGAATCATGTATGAATGTTATGTTGTTAGAATTGTTATGAAATAAGCTATCAGATTTCATAGGGATTTACCCAGTTTTACCTTATAATTTATTTGTAAATATTGTGTAAAGTCAGTGTAAGGGAAATTTTCTCAGGTTTGTGTACACTAATAAAAAAAGAAACCATTATTTCACAATGTTTTTATTTTATTAACACCAATACACCCTATTCCACAAGAATCTATAAAAATATCTCACCTCCCCATACATTTTTTTCATCCCACAAGCTTTAAAGTGTCGCGCGGGAAAAAAAATGACCCGGCCGGCGGCACAAAAAATGGTTTGTTTACATTCAGTTCTGGGAAGTCTGTATGCCAAGCGGTTTAAATCGCTGTAGTTTGTCATCACACACACATAGTTTATCACCACACACTGTTTTAGCTGTTACAATTGTTTATTTACGAACACTAAGTCAAATGTAAACACTTTAAAAATACTTTTTGTTTATTTTGCTCACAGAGCAAGTTCTATTGCAATTATTTAAAATATTATTTCACAATCTTCATGCCAAGGATATTTACTAATTGGAAAACATCAACATGCACAATTTTACGATAAAAATACAAGTACAAGAGTTTTGACGTACACTGACTTTGAGAATAAATTTAATGGTGTCGGAGCTGATTCAACGACTAGAGGCGTGTTTTTTTTTTCACTATTGTCTGTTAAAGTATCGACTAAAACCAAGATATAAACGACTTAAATCGAGAATAAGTAATTTACTTAACCCGTAACATGAAATATGTATGCGCTATACGTAAGACGTTATACAGCCGCCTTATTTCAGTATCCAGGCTCTTTAAAACAGTAACTGGTTGCCAAATCATTGTACTGAAACCATCTCATTAAGTAATGCCGCAGCAAGACTTGCTTGGATAACTTAATCCAAAGCATGAAAAACCGTTGCAGGACCGATAATAACGTCATGGGTGGTTTTATTGGCTACTGATTTTTCACATAACTGTTAAAAAAAGGTTAATTTTTCGCAAAAAAAAATAGTTTTTTATTATTCTGGAGTGTAGTCTGATAAATGGGCTTTATAAAAAGTATATACATGTTGTATGTTACTTTTAATAAATTTTGAGTAAATTGAGTAAATCCAAAATATCCCTATACAGTGTTGATGTGTGTAATTATTGTATGTCTACTCGGCAGGACATAGTGGAACTTGATTTATTGTTTAATCATCATTCTGTATAACCTATGCCCACAATAAAAAGATTTGATTTGATTTGAAGGACAATAGTATTTTTTCAAACAGTGGGAAAAATGTAGTATTTTAGGGAAGTTCATGAAAATAAAGAATTGTTTATCAGAAATTGATGATGACGATTGTTTTATCTCGACTCAGCGAGGAGATGCGGGCTTGAGCTTAGCTTGGGAAATGACGGAACCGTGGTTACACAAGCTTCGCGAAATGCCAAAGGAGGTGTTTTTTTCTCATACGATTCTGGCCAAACAGTGTACCTTAAGAACAAAGGTGCGAAAATATAGGAAAAAAATCGCAGATTCTGAAAAAAATGTATTGGATTTATATAAGCATTTGTACCACCTGAAATTGACTATTAAAGATGCTAAAACTTGCAACCCAAGAATTTTAATCTGGCAATCTCGTGATTAATTTTTCTGATGATGCGTTTCGTTACTTCATTTGATAAACTTATGAAAACCTAAAAATATATTGTTTACAATTTTTCATTTGTATTAATGTTACGTATTTTATCCAACACACTTTTTTTGTTAAACATTATGGGAACAAGAACATAAAAAATCATTAATTTCACATTTCAGATTTATTTTTTGCGTTTGGTTATCAAGTAGCTAAAAGACAGTGCTCCAGGGCCAATAAAGGTGGAAACACATTATTGAAACCCCACCCGACGCCTTCTGACGCATTGAAGTACTAATCAAACCCATACATTTAGTATGGTCAGAGACACATAGTCAACACGCCATGCGATCACACGCATTCCCACGTGTCAACACGCAGTCGGTTTGGATCAGCATGTTGCCGGGAGTGGGGGAACACACGCCACCCGACGTTTCGACACAGTGTGTCTCTAGTTAACATTGAGATAGGAAAAATATGGAGGCGCCCTATTATTCTATACATACATTAGCTTATACAAATATGAGTGAAAAAATCATTTCTTCTAATGTAGTAATAGTATTTGACAAAAGAGACAACAATATTTCAGTTGTTGCTCATTATGGCAACATTTTGTTATGACGTAGTGACAGCTGTCAGTACGTGCCATATTCGCCATATTAATTGCCGAAATTTGTGGTTGTGTTCGTGGTAGTCCTGCTGTCAAATCTGTCAAATGGTTGTTTACTTTTTGTATTATTAATGTGTGTGTGTGTTCCGTGCTTAACACAACCATAGCATCGGCAGCCATTTTAAGGTTTAGGTAGGCACGTTTTTTTTGTAGGTATTTCGAGTCCATACTATTTATTAGGTCTATGCTAGTTAACACCCGATCCCACGCGTCAGTCAGGCGAGTGGTGCCAACAAAGGGTAATTTACCCTAATTTAGAGTAAAGTTTCATCAGCACGGTCATTTTTAGGGTACAAAATCGGTGAGGGTAATTTTTATGTTTATGCTATAATAGAAATTAGTAACTTATTTGAGTCAAATTTGCAATGATATGGACTTAAGTTTAAATATTTCCCTTGAACCCGCAATTTCTTAAAACTTCTTTTTCGATACGCCTATCATAGTCTCAATGAAGTAGTCAAGTACTTGGTATCGTACAAATACCAAAACAACCAGTTTTTTTTTTTATAATTTCTTTTATTGTTATAGTAAAACTGGTCTGTAATTATATTATAGATTATAATGTCTCGTCTTATGTATAATCTTGCATGACATGTATCAAATATATATAGAACGGAGAGGGAAAGCAAATTTAAAAAAAAAATATAACTTAAAATCAAGACATGTTTCCAAATCTTTTTAAAGTCCGTTTAACCGATTTTGGGTTCTATCCTGTAAACATAAGGATGACATAAAAAGCATAAATCTGTTACCAAACGGTGTTACAGACGGTCACTTACTTGATATTTATGGCCCCTATGCGGCAACTGTGTCAGATTCTGATATAATGTTACAATTATTCCATTGTTAACATCTCTAAATTAACTTTAAGTAAACTTTTGGTTTTCATAAGTTCGGCTCTTTGTGACCGCCCCCCCCCCCTCAAATCGTAGGCTGGGACCGCCCTGTGTATGGCATCAGTTCTATTTTTCTTCCAAAATATTATATAATTAATTGTTCCACCAACTAGCACAGGGCGCAGAAAAGGCTATTTACGGCACTGCAGGCACTTTTAGTCGTTTTATTTTCCTGAACCCCCCCCCCCCCCCGAATCTAAAACCTGGCTATGCCCAAAAAAGACTTTTAATTTTGCCTTTGATTACAAAATATTTTTTAAGATCAGGCTGCATGGGCTAGATCCCTTTGCCTTCCCGCAAGGGTAAGAAAAAAATAATAATAAAAGAAGCATCGCGAAGCTCACGAAACGTTTACCAAATATGGTAATGTGTTGCATCAGCCGGTAACGCCCCGCCCACCCCCCGCGGCGGTATAAATTCTCCCGTGCGCGGCAACCGTCCTGCACACAGGTCGAACGTCCTAGTTAGCCGACTTGTGCGCACGTACGTCACACGTCTGTACTCGCACTAAATCTCTGCACGGATCGCCAGTTGTCTACCCTCTTTGTCGCCAATAGTATAGATTTTTTCAAATCTATACTGTTGGAGGCAACCAGGGCGGACCTCGTAGCTGCCCAACGGCTTTTGCTCGCGCGAAGTCGTTGCTGCGGTCGCGGAAAAACTAGCCCGTTAGTTTTTCATGCTTTTTAGCAAAACACGGAAGAAAGAAGAAGTGAGAAGATGTCACCGACTGGTGCCCGCGGCCCCCCGGGCCGCGGCGCCCGCAGCAGCCAACATGGACATCGCCCGCCTATCGACCGAACGTCTTCGCTCCCCAATCTGGGGGCCATGACGACCGGAATCCAGGCAGCAGCAGGAACCAGTAGCAGCCAGCGCGACAGCGAGGGAAGGGGACAAGGTAGGCAGATGGCCACTGACTCCCCAGGCTCACCCACGTCGCCTAAAAACAGGTACAATGCTACTACACAGTGCCGCTCAGTGAATACTAAAATAACACCGATACCCGCTACTAGAAATCCGCTAGTAAAAACGCCAGAAACCAAATTTTCAACGGTTTCTCCATCTACCCTCACCGACCAAAAGTCGACCGTAAGAGGTCAAGCAGGTCGACCCCAAGCCCAGCATCCACGCAGCTCTCAGGCTAGCGTTACACCTGCACAACCCGTGCAATCAATAACTCGCGCAAATGCGCCCCGCACAACTGCACCTCCGCGTTCCACTACGCGTACACCTCAAGGCACCGCACCTATACGGGCCCCACCAAAAGCCACAGCTGCGGCTGATGTGTCGGTACCGCGTCACGCTCCACCTGCGCCCAGGCCCTTGCTGACGGGCCCGGCCACAGCAGAAACACGACGCGACCCACGCATTAGCCGGGAGCTACGCCACCAGGTGGCACCACTTGTAGGGTCGACGGCCAATCCCGGCTCACCTGCACCCCCCCGCACCTCTGCATACGATTCCCCCGCACTACGATCTGGCCAATCGTCATTAAGTGGGTCAAGTACCTCGCTTGCGTCCTATGGGCGCAGGGCAGAGCAGGACGATCTGGACACACCAACATCTCCTTATCCAACTGACATGGAGGTAGATTTTCAGCTGGGGGGTAGGGCATTAAGAAGACGCAGGAGCCCCGACGAATTAACAGACGAGGCGAAGCGCTACTGCCCCAGCTCACAGCACCCGCTGGCAAGCAACAGACAAGGCGCAAACTCACCTACGTTTGCCGAAGCGGTACGACGCTCACTGTCGCCGGGCGCGGCCGCCGCCGCCGCCGCCGCCCCCGCGGCACCAAGGAGAAATAAAAACGGGGTAAGTGATGATGATGATGTGGCATCCACACCTACCCCCAACCCAGAAGCAGCCCCCACCCAGGCCACCACCACCGGACTAAACGGGGAGAACCAGACAAAGAAAAAGCGCCCACGCTACCCGCCACTTGTAGTAGAAAAACTACCCAACTGGGCGACACATTTTCGGGCCCTGGCCGCTAAATTAGGCCACCCTCCAAATGCTCGCCCTTACGGGCAGGGAGTTAGATTCTCCCCGGAGAGCGAGGAAGAGTACAGGGTGGTACAAAGGTACCTTACCGCCCTGGAAAAAGAGGAACCAATCAGTTGGTTTGCATACTCGTTGCAAGCCGAAAAGAAGCTCAAGGTGGCCATCAGGGGGCTGCCCCCAGACACGGACCCCAAGGAGATAGAGGAGGAGCTCCGCAGCCTGGGCTACGAGCCCGAGTATGTTAGGCACATCAACGCGCGCCAGGGACGACCTGGATGCGTGTTCCACGCCGTGCTTAACAAAACTGAAAACGTACGAGCAATATATGACACCTCCGTATTTTTATTTATGCGAGGTGTCAAGATAGAAGCATGGCGTGGCAAACGTGGGCCCGCTCAATGTCACAGGTGCCAGAAATTTAGGCACTCATCACACCAGTGCCACCGCCCGCTCGCATGTGTACGATGTGGAGAAGGGCACGCGGCGAGAGATTGCCCTCGCCCACGTGAAGAACCGGCCACCTGCGCAAATTGCGGGGGCCCCCACCCAGCGAGCAACATTAAGTGCCCGATATTCCAAAAAGAAATCACACACAGGCGGCTGGGCACTGTCGCCACATCAACAAACGCATCACGCCGACCACAAAAAGTGGCACAGGCAGAAGTGCTTCAGAATGAAGCAACACAAGAAGCAACGTTGATGGCGGCAGCAAATGGGCCCACACAACGCGGAGAAGCGGCCTCCTCCTCAGGGCGGAGGAAGAAGAAGAGGGGGGGGAAGGGAAAGAAGAAAAACCCCCCCGCGACAGAAGTACAAGAAAAAAGTACAGAGGCCACCCCTGCGAAAAATTCGGCGCAGGCAGTAAAAAATGTTGGCACACACAAACATACATTTTTACAACCGAACACCACCCTCCAGCGGTCGGTTAACCGCCCGCACCACGTGATGTCAACAAACGCCGCCGGCGGAAACCTACACGCGCGCTCCCTGCCGGCCGAGAAAGTAACTGCAAAATGTGTTGTAGAGGCGGCCAAAAGTTGGACGCATTCCGACCGAGAGGCGGCACAAAACTGGAGCGACAAACAACAGCGTGAAAATTTTACTGCTTGCGCCATAAGGCTACTGATGGACCTGATTAAGGCCATCAGGCAGGGTCAGGACGTGGAGCAGGTCATCCTCGACGGCTTAGCCGCGTTATTAACGTTGTATCAACATGAATAATAAGCCGTTGAGGATTGTCCACTGGAATGCTCGCGGCCTGAAACCAAAGGTCGCACTCCTCCGCCATCTACTCAAGGAGCAAGACATCGACGTGGCGCTTATAAGCGAGACTTTCCTGGGACCTGGAGATAGGTGCAAGTTCCCAGGTTATCTCGCTTACAGGAAGGACGAACGGTCGGCATACGGAAACAATTTCCGAGGCCTGGCCGTGCTTGTAAAGAGGAGAGTCGTCCATCAAGAGCTTCCCCTACCGGACCTACTCACGGCATACGCGCTGGGTGTACAGCTGCACATAGCCGGCGAAGACCTGGAACTTTATGCGTTCTATAAACCACCCAGAAACAAGCTTGACATGTCGGAATTCAGAAAGCTCCTGACCACCACGGACCATCCGACTGTCATCGCCGGTGACTTCAACGCAAAACACCCAGCGTGGAACAGTTCCCAGCACAACGATGAGGGGAGACGACTCTTCGCGGACGCGGAGGCCTACGGGTACACGGTGTCTGGACCTGAAACACCGACCCACTGGCCAGATACAAACAGATACATGCCCGACGTGATAGACATCGTCGTACACCGTGGGCTGCACTGCCAGGTCACACAGCAGGTACTGGAGGACGAGATGCAGTCTGACCATCACCCAGTACTTGTCGTCCTGTCAGACATGCCGACCCGCATCAAGCCTCAAGCGCCACGTCGAAAAATCGACTGGGACAGTTTCACAGAAAGGGTTTACTCTACCACGCCAACTCGACCTATCACTACCGCCGCCGACGTCGACCTACTGGCCGATGAGATCACTGCTTGCGTACAACAAGCACTGGAAACAGCAACATTGACGCAGCAGCAGGGGAGAGTGCTTCAGCCGCCCCTGCCAGCGCGCGTCAAACGGCTTATTACCGAAAAGAGGCGACTACGCAAGCAGTGGCAGCAAACAAGATGCCCAACTATGAAGACAGCACTAAACAAGCTCACGGAAAAAGTGAAGGCCGAGTTGTGTGCTCTGAGAACCGCGAGTTGGGAGGAACATATTGACGCCGCGGAGGGCGATTGGACCTCCATCCACAAGCTGTGTAGGCAGCTCAAGAACACCCCAGCTCCGGTACGACCACTGCGCAGCACAGACGGGGCGCTAAAATACGTAGCGGGAGACCGAGCGGAGGTCTTTGCCGAACACCTGGAGCGTCAGTTTCAACCGAACCCGACCTCCCTACACGAACATGTCGCAGCAGTCGAGCAGCACATTAGAGACTACTTCGCCACGCCGATAGCTCCCGATGAAGATGCCATCCATTTCTCGCCTGGCGCAGTCAGACGCGCCATCTTGCGAACGAAGCCCCGGAAGGCCCCAGGTGCCGACAACATCCCGAACACAGCGCTGCGCCACCTGCCCCACCGTATGGTCGCGGCTGTGGCGCGCCTGTTCACCGGGATACTCCGCACGGGCTCCTTCCCGGCCTCGTGGAAAGAAGGGCGCGTCATCATGCTGCCCAAGGCGGGCAAGAATGTCCTGAAGCCGGAGAGCTATCGGCCGATCACACTCCTGCCCACCATCTCTAAAGTGTTCGAGTCACTCCTGCTGCGACATCTAACACCGCACATCGCACCGCGCCCGGAACAATTTGGGTTCCGCGCGGAACACAGTACGACGCTCCAGCTGTCGAGGGTACTGCACCTGCTGTCATCTACGATCAACAGGAAGGAGTACGCGGCGTAGCAGTATTCCTCGACATGGAAAAGGCCTTCGACCGCGTGTGGCACGAGGGACTAGTCCACAAGCTGGCCACATCCAGCGCGCCCCGTCGCGTGGTTAGAGTAATAAAATCCTTTCTGTCCCACAGGACCTTCAGAGTGGTGGTAGAAGGCGAACTGTCCGCCCCCCGCCCGATACTGGCGGGCGTGCCGCAGGGCGCCGTGTTATCGCCTGCGTGTTACTCACGTTACACCGACGATATCCCCACCACCCCAGAAGTGACGCTAGCCTTGTATGCAGACGACGCCGCGTACATCGCCAAATCTCTCAACGCCAAGCACGCTGCAGTAAAAATGCAGCGTGCCCTCAACAACATCCCCGAGTGGCTAGCGAAGTGGCGGCTATCGGTTAACGTGGGTAAGACGCAGGCTCTTGTTACAGGACAGGGGACCCTCCCACCACTACTGAAACTACAAGGAGCCGACATCGAGTGGACGGCCCAGGCCAAGTACCTGGGCGTAACCATCGACCGTCGGCTCTCGATGAGGTTGCACGTCACAAGGGTGGTAGCGCAGTGCAAGGTCGCTCGCAGCCTCCTTTATCCAGTACTCTCGTCCCGCCTCCCCGCCCGTACTAAGCTGGGTATTTACAAGACCTACCTGCGATCTATACTCACCTATGCAGCCCCAGCTTGGTACGCCCTCACTGGCGAGGCGACGAAAAATAAACTGAGAGCTCAACAAAATTTGATATTACGCTGCATCATGAACGCGCCTCGCTATGTGAGGAATGACGTCATCCTGCGGGACACAGGGATTGAGAGCCTGGATAAGTTCATCGAGCGACTTGCCACAAATTTGTTCGCGCGGGCCGACGCTTCTGCCTGGCCCCATATCGCAGATATCGCGCCATGGCACGCGCGCCCGCCCGACAAAAAGCGCCTCCCACGCGACCTCATAAGTGACACCGCAACCTCATCCACCTCCCGGACTTGACGCCTGAGTAAGCAGTACCAGTCTACACGCTGCTTACTCAAACAAACACACTGCCCACCCCACACGACACCCACGGCGTGAAGTTTGTTCTAAGTTAATATAGACTCATTTCGCGTCGTAAACAGACATTCATAACTATACACTCGCTAGTACACTTGCACCGAATAGCGTCGCGAGTACCTCGCGCGCTATAGGTACATGAGCGGTGTAACACAAAACATTGCCGCTCCTACACACACAACGGCGGCGCTATAGTAGCTTACATTACCAAACTGTGGGTTCGTCTAAAAGTCGACACACCTGTCGCTGGTCACCCTCTCTGAGCCTCCCAGGGTACGCCCTGGGTCTCACTCGGAGGGGGGGGACCGCCGGGTGTCGTGAAGAAGCGGCGGACCGTTCAGAACGGCCGCCGCGGCGCGCCCACAGTCACATACAACAGATAAACATAGCTAGCGTAGGTCAGTGACCCGCACAGGTCAACGGCCGCGCTAGCAAAATGCTAGGCCCAGTGGGCACCAAAATGACGGGCCCGTAGTTACGAGCCCCGGTGCTGCACCCGCGGGCTGGGAACGAGGTTCCGGCACCGCTCGCCCCGCCCCCTTACGGGGGCGGAGCGACTTCCAATGGACCGTCCTGCAGTCTTCTGAGAATATTGGAGTGATTTTGTTCTAAAACGCGTCGGAGCATCATGGAATTTATGGAAGAGATATTAAACGCCGGTTTACATGAAATAATACCATTCCTTGAAGGTAGGTAAGCCAGTTTCTCGGTTTTATTTAGTCAAGATTTTTTTTTCTCTGGTGTAGCATGTTTGAACTTGTTTGATAGCTTTTTCACCCACAAACAACCGACAGACGTATTTTTGACTAGTAGGTAGGTACTTGTATTGTTTTAGTTTTAGTAGATTTTGTTTTTATTGATTATTGATAATTTTCCTACAAAATTTTCAATTGTGAACTGTTGAATTTTTTTTTTTTTTTTAATTTACCAAACATTTATGATGTATGATGACACCACAACTCACGGATCCGATGATGGAGTCTCTATCATTAGATCAACTCCAGATCCCTGTTATGTTGTAGTGAAGTCAGTTCCAAGAGGTCCTCAACAGTGTACAGGCGGCGCCATACAAACTTTGGCGCCAACTCGAAATTAATGTGGAGCTTAGCTGGACTAAAACGTTAATTTTTTATTTTTGCCTTTTTGTTACTTTTTCGTCGGTTCAATTTTTTGTTGACCGCCCCTAATATGACCCACCGACCAAAAGGTTTTGTTGAACCTGACTTTCCGACTGAACATGTAGGCAATTACAAGTAGTACCTACCTACATAACAAGTTTTGTACATGTTTGTATTTGTATTTTTCAGACAATCTTATAACAACGCTTGAAACTGCCATTCTGTTAAACGATGAAGATTTGGAAGAACTGATTCCAAAGATTGGCCCCAGAATAAAATTTAAAAATTGGCTACTACAACATCAAAAAGCGACCGGTGTCAATGTACGTACCTACTTGTTTACTTGTATTTTAGCAAATAGAAATGTTTTCTTTGGTTTTTTCTCTTGGACCGATGCAATGCTGCATACTTTTGTAATGCATTGTAATAAAGCTTTTAAATTATTTTTCTAGAACCTTGAAATTAAGAATGCTGAGCTAAACGACTCAACTCAAAACGCTGTACGGGACACTGATGTCAGTGATAATGCAAAATCTCTACAGATTGTACTATTGCAGATAATAACACTGTGAGTTACTCATAATCATAACATTACTCAGCTTGATAACAAAACGTATTTCGTCGGTCTAATTCGTTAACCTGCTAAGTCCATTTTTGCATAGTTTACAGTAATTGTAATACAATACTGACAGGCGGCCCTACCCTTTTTTAGTGCTCACTTAATTTTTGATTTTGTAGCTTAATTTGGTAGGTACTTTGTTTGTGATATGGACCAAAAGCATTGTTTACACAAGGCCATAGCTGGCTGCCAGTCTCACTGGCTTGAAAAATAGACGGGCGCTGTATTCTCGCCAGCGTTGAGGCTTGGCTTGAAAAACTGGCCAAGTGCGAGTCGGACTCGTGCATGAAGGGTTCCGCACCATTGTAGACAATCGTAGTAGGCGATCCCCTTTATTTTTTTTAAATTTATTGGTTGTTGTTAAGGCTTTCTTATAGGTTTTCCTGTAATCTATTACGCAAAGAACTAACTATTTATTGTATTTTTTTGAAAAGTTTAGGCTTGTACAGTACGATCAATTTCAACTCGATCGGTCCAGTAGTTACAGAGTAAATGGCTGTGACAGACGGACAGACAGACTGACACTCGAGTGATCCTATAAGGGGTTCCGTTTTTCCTTTTGAGGTATGGAACCCTAAAAACTGTTTAGACAAGGCCAATGTATGTTTGTAATAATTCTAAGATTACGTATTTTTTTGTTTCAGGTATTGAAACTATTAAATGTAATGTTATTTTCTTTAGTAGATTTTATGAGTATTTAGAAGGCACTAGTCAAAGTTAGTGTGCTAGTAGAACGTAGTTTAGGTATATTGTTTAACCAGCAAAAATGTTATTAAAACCCGTATTATTACAACTCGTATAGTTATGCAGGCCACACACCATTAATTCGATTGTCCAATGGACATGACACTGCCGATGCCGATTGGATTCAATCGAATTGACCGTATGTGGCCGTCGTATGATTTTCTTAACCGACTTCAAAAAAGAAGGAGGTTCTTAATTAGATTGTATATATTTTGTTTTATCATTGTTTGCGCGTATCTTCGATATGTATAGACCGATTTTGTTTTTTCTTTTTCTTTATTTGTCCGATTGGACAGTTAGAATTAATCGTGTGTGGTGTAGGTATATGGACGAACTGCAAGATTGGATCCAATCAGCAGTATCATGCCAATTAAACGATCGAATTGAACATGTATGGCCTGCATTACTAAGTAGTATATATTTAGTATTAACTAGCTTAACTCGATAACTGCGCGGCATTTAACCGACTTTAAAAAGGAGGACGTTCTCAATTCGTCGGAATCAGTTGGAGTGTTGCCTGTAGGACGCTATGTGAAAAAAGACTTAAAAACTTTTCAATTAAAAAAAGAAAAAAATCTGTTACCGATGACTTTTTTCCTCTTATTCGATTTAGGGCACATATAGGAACATGTTTAAACTTATAATTTTTTTTTCGTTAAATGCATATTAACTGAGTTATATCGTTTTTCGATGATTGTCCCCATCAATTTATGTCATGGGCATGATGTGTCCCCGACTCACAGTTATTTAATTATTATCACGATATATTTAATTATTAAAAAAAAGTAAAAAAATCTTCCAAGTTAAATTACTTGAAAAATATGCATTTTACGAAAAAAGTGTACAAAGCCTAAATTGTTTTTACGGGTATCCTTAATTAAATAAGAGCAAAAAAAGGAGGGATCATCAGTCATCGAAAAAAAAGAATTTTACAATTCTATTTTTTTTTTGTTTTATTGACTGCTCATAGAGCCCCTAAGGCTATACTCCAACTGAACCATTTACTCATTCATTTATCAATTTGTTCAACAACTTATTGTGTTTGTGTTTTACATACAGGAAAGTTTAGACGGCAGAGCAATACTCAAAGAGGGAAAAGGAGGCTTACTCACGGAGGGTTCCCGAAGGAAATTGAGCCAGCTGCTAATACACCACCAACTTGAAAACAATTGTGCGAAGAAAATTTCCAGTGAAGAATTTTATAAACGTTGTGGTGTATTATTCTGCATATTTATCAGCTACAAAAAAAATAGCTAAAAAAAATGCTAGCGGAAAGCTCTACGAGAGCTATATAGCTCGAAGAAGAAAGTTGCGAGAAAGTGGACAGTTGCCGGGAACTAGCCGTTCATCCTCGAAGTCGTCCAGATCATCGCTCAGATCCACGCCAACTATCACAGATGATGACATTTATAGCCTGGAATTTCTGGAAAGTGGTAAGCAAATAATCGCTAGTCACCTTTTTCGTGATTTAAATGTACCACGGGCGACTGTACTATGGTGCCCTTCCTCTTGTTGACTCATCCCACCATACACATATAAATTACAGGTGTTGTCTATGAAGAAACATTACTATGGCTGAAAAACAATGTTGATCCATGGAAATCTGTTGAAGAAAAGTGGGCAGAAACTGCAGATCACCGCGTAAATCGCATCCAATGTGGAAAAGGTGATATAGCGGATTATTTCAAGGATTTCCCAGCCTTAAAACAATCGCAAGGCTATACCTTGGTAAGCATATACCACAACCGCTTATTTTTTTACATAATCAAATTTTAAAAAAAACTTGTAGAATACTTGTCAAAACCGTCTCAAACATTACTTCGTTCAACTGTGTAGCTAACAAGTATTTTACAAGTATAAAACACATTTGCGTTTACACTGAAGTCTGTGACATGTATTAACTCGTCTGATACATTGACAGCGTTCTCACCTACAAAATACAAACGTGGTTTAGACAATTATTGTTTATTTTATTGCAATATCTGTACATGAGATCATAAACATGTAGGCGACTAGAAGTTTTCAACCAACAAGTTTCATACAAGTTTTGTATACTTACAACAAGTTTTATACATGTAATATAGTTTCATATCATGTTTTGTATACAACATATTTAATACATGCAAAAACGAAAACATTGCATTCAATTTGTAAAATACATGTATTATACCTTGGTGAAAACGAGGGGTTATAAGACAAGTATCTGAATTTCGATTGCCATGTAAAATTCATAATGTTAGTTCCCGTATCTGCCACCATTCTTCTCTTTTCGCACAGACTCTAGTCACTTGCAACACTCGCGCGCTGCCGACATAGCAGAACGAGATATTGTGCAGGCACTAAAAGAGACAAGCAATTCTAGTTCTTTCTCAACAACCTCTGTGGTAGCGATCCGGACCTTTCTCACCAGTGGAAATAACATATCGTACATTTATTGTATTCTTTTTTCAGCTAATGAACGATTTCAGTCGTCTGTATCCGGGAAAGGAAAACAAATTATTTTTCTCCATCACCCTCAAAAAAGAAGAAATTATAAAATATGCTTCATTAAAATTACGAAAAATTTGAGACCAAGACACAAGAACAAAAATAGCAAATATAGTTGCACTGATTGACGGTAAGAAGTTTTGCTCTAATATTAGTTCTTATTATTAACCTTTAACTACGGAGTGGAGTCTCAGTCCCCGCCCATTCTAGAAATCGCACAGATTTGTGACTTCCCGCTTCCCCTCAGCACTGAGCCGCTCAGTTAGTGTAATGAAAAAATGACGTCCATAGTGTTTTTTCTTAATTTTAGTTGAAGGTTAAATCTTCGTAAAATTAAGTCTCAAAAATTAACCGAATCTTTTTTTTCTTTGAATACAGAAGATGAACCAGAGACATCTAGCAATGTTTATCTTGGACATCACAGGCAACGGTGAAGGAAAACATCGTGAGGAAACCTGGACTTATATAGTTATAATGTAAGTCTGAAATAGCCAAGTCAGAGGCCTGTGGGGTTTCCTAGGGGCGGCTTAATTAACTCTGACACCAGAGGTGGCCACACCTCACTCGAAAAGAAAGAAAGAAGAAGAGATCTAGCAATGTTGCTTTGATGTTGCTGGCTTATGTCATCAACATTTCACCTGCACGGAAAATGAAAGGAAAGCTAGCGTGGAAGCCATCCAGAGCAGAGGTATGCGACGGCTATATATCGCAAGCTGCTTCTGAAGCCGACGTTACCAACAAGATCATTCAAATAAAGGAGAACCTGCAGAGGCTAGGCCGCACAGTTCAACCTTACGTAATTTTTGTTGGCCCTACCGTTACTGAGGTAAAAGTAGCATATGTGGTAAAAAATGACACATTGTATAGTTTCAACAAATTAGTAAGAGCTGTAGACTGTGCATTTAAAGTATTTCAATCGATAGGAGCCGGAGCCGTTACCCGGAGGAAGCTGGAGACATATGGCTTTTTATTCAATTGGGTTTCTACGATATTAAAACTAAATTTGACAGGCCCACACAGGCTGTGAATAGTCTTTTAACTGATCTAGAGTTAATATTTTAAAAATGTTTAACTGTTACTATTGCAAAAAAGCCTGTGTGTCTCCGAGTTTACTTATAACTCATGTGCGAACTTTCTGCAAATTAACGGTAGGATTTGCCGGATTTCGGTGTGGTGAACAAGGGTGTTATCGTCATTATATTTCCTCTGCATCTTTCAAAAAGCACTTAATTAGATACCACCAGTCATCATTGTCAGTCTTGCCTCATCCAAATAGTAACAAACCGATTGATACAGATGCCAATATCTCAAATTTACCTTCAACGTCAAGCAAAGAAACTTACGAAACAGTAAATACAATGGAATCTCTACCAACTCTAAGAGACGAAAACTCTCTTGGTCACCATGCTGCATGTCTTGTCTCCACTCTATATACTAACCACGTAAAACCGTACAAGTTCTTGTAGAAAATCTTCAATTATTTCATTCTAAATCACAATGCATTATAGAGCGACAGTTTAATGATCTGGTACCACCAGACCAAGATAATGTTCATGTTAAAAATGCTTTAAAAAATATATTTAGCGCGTTCAGCGATGCGTTTGGGAATTTAGATTCGGAACACAAACGTTTAAAATATTTTAATGAAATAGGAACTTATTCTGAGCCCCTAGAAGTGGTTGTGGGTCAACGTAAGGAGGCTAAAAAAACAGCGGCTGGTTCGTTATTAGTACAAGAAAATTGTACAATGCAGGTGATTCCGTTAAAAGAAAATTTAAAACGAATTTTTTCATCAAAAATTTCATGAAGGATACTCTTGAATATTTGGACACAGTAAAAAATGACTCTTTCGGTATTGAGAATATTGTTCAGGGTTCAGTATGGAAAAAAATGACAGAAAATTCTCTAGAGCATGATGCAATGATTTTACCATTAATAATCTACTTTGACGATTTTGAAATAGGCAATCCCTTAGGAAGCCACGCTGGGATTCATAAACTTGGAGCTATTTATGCCTCAGTACCATGTCTTCCACCTCACTACGTGTCGCTTTTGCAAAATATTTTATTATTGGCTCTTTTTCACTCATCAGACAGAACAAGCTTTGGAAACAACATAATTTTTCAAAAAGTTTTTGATGTTCTTAATGATTTAAAGAACAATGGTATTCATGTTGAAACTGATGTGTATACCGGCAAAATTAAGTTTTATGTTGCAGCTGTCACGGGAGATAATTTAGGATTGAATGCTATGTTAGGTTTTGTTGAAAGTTTTTCTGCAAATCGGCCATGTAGAATTTGTACTGCTAATAAAGAACAAATCAAAACACTGCTTTATGAAGATGATACGTTGTTGAGAAAATGTCAATTATGAAAATGATTTACATTTAAATGACATTTATATGACTGGTCTTAAAGAAAAATGCTCGTGGCTTGCTTTAGATGGGTTTGACTTATTTCAAAACGTTGCCGTAGATGTTTTACATGACTATCTCGAGGGTGCTTGTCGATATGTGATGTCATTTGTGATACAGAATCTAGTGTGCACTCAGAGGCTAATTTCTTTTGACAATTTAAAATCAAGAATACGGTATTTTAATTATGGTCCTGATTCTACATCGACACCATGCAATTCTGTAGCAAAAGAAGGCTCAACATTAAAGTTAAAATGTTCGGCTTCTGAAATGCTTAAAGACTGCTGTAAAGACGATCTCATATGGCAAAAAGGCAAATATGACAGAAGCGCAAATTGAAAATGTAAGACTAAACTTTCATTCTCGAGGTATAATCGATAATAATTGTTGGTACTCATTATCATGGGTGAAGCTGTATGGTGTCCGATTTGAGCTGTCGTCAATTGTCATTCTAGATATTTCAGAATCTTCAGGCTTACCAAAGTTTGGTGAAATAAAAAATATTTATTTACTTGACAATGATGAAGTTACATTTGAGTGTGTTTCATTAGAGTGTATAGATTTTAATTAGCATTACTGTGCGTATCAAGTGATGAGAACCAACGATTACTTATTACATAATTATAATACCCTTGTTTCGTCTGTACCGGCTACAATTACTATAATGTCAAATTTAAAACTTTATGTCACTGTTCGATGGACTTTAGAATAACAACGACCATTACACATCACATATGACATACGTACCCTTCCCATCATATTAGTACCAACCTTCTTCGTTTATTTTTCATTTTCGTTTATTTACACACTTACATGCATATGTAGTCAATTCCCGAAGTCCCGGCGCTCCTAGGTTTGCCTAGTCAAACCTCAGGTTTGACAAGAAGCCTTAGTCAAAGTCCAAAACTAAAGCGTGTTTCGGCCTTTGACAAAAGAATTTATGGTCAAACCTTGGAGAGACCAACTTGGATAGTCAATGTCAAACGCGGAAACTCAATACGATCAAATCGGGGTTTGACCAGTTAGACTTAAATTAGGGACAGAATGGGTTATATGTATAAAAAATACATTCTTCAGAGTGAAAACTAAACTAAATCAACAATCTTCCTGTGAAACAAAAATAATAAAAAAATATGAAAAACATCATTCATTTCCGATGTTAGATTTTGTCAAAACTGGCTTACTCCTGTAGGTCACGTGGTCCTGCAGGTTAGAAATTTCGCAGCGGAGCGTTCGTCTTAAAATTCGTGTTTTTTTTTTTTACAGACAACAGAAATCTTTGTTTCACAGGGTGATTGTTAATTTAATTTAATTTTCACTCTTAAGAATGTGTTTTTCATACATTTAAATACAAAAAAAAAACAAATTCTGTACCTAATTAAAGTCTGACTGGTCAAACCGCGATTTGATCAAATTGAGTTTCGGCGTTTGACTATCCAAGTTGGTCTCTCCAAGGTTTGATCATAAATAAGTCATTAGGACTTCGTGGTTTTACTATAACACATACAACACGTGCAAAAATTCAGAAACACACCCACCTGTGTGGATCTGTTGCCCGCAGGGTGTCAGTTTCGATGGCGCGGCCACGGCGTTTTTTTTTTTAAAAACTATGCCAAGATTATGTAAAAATTTTTAAAAGTGGATCCCTAAAACCATAAATTTGTCAAAGCTATGGTTAAAAAGTTATAAGGGATTGAACGTGGCCGCGCCATTGAAACGCGGCGAACCGTGCGGCCACGGAGATCTTTAAAACTAAGCGTTGCAGAGACCTGAAATTTTGGCAGATATCAGATTGAATTTGTAAAAAATTTGTAAAAATATAGAAAAAATCCTAGGTTTATTTTTAGGAGCTGTAAGACTAAAACCCCATGGCCGCGCTATTGAAACGGTGAAAACACGTTATCGACGATATCTCGCTGAAAAAGCATCGCAGAGGTCTTAAGTTTTTTGTAAAACCTAGATTTGAATTTGTCAAAATATGTAAAAATACACAAAAAATCCAAGGTTTATATTTTAGGAGCTGTAAGATTAAAACCCTATGGCCGCGCCATTGAAACGGTGAAAAACACGTTATCGATGATATCTCGCTGAAAAAGCATCGCAGAGGTCTTAAGTTTTTTGTAATACCTAGATTTGAATTTGTCAAAATATGTAAAAATACACAAAAAATCCAAGGTTTATATTTTAGGAGCTGTAAGACCAAAACCCTATGGGCGCGCCATTGAAACGGTGAAAAACACGTTATCGCTGATATCTCGCTGAAAAAGCATCGCAGAGATCTGAAGTTTTTTGTAAAACCTAGATTTGAATTTGTCAAAATATGTAAAAAACACAAAAAATACCTAGGTTTATATTTCAGGAGCTGTAAGACCAAAACCCTATGGCCGCGCCATTGAAACGGTGAAAAACACGTTATCGCCTATATCTCGCTGAAAAAGCATCGCAGAAGTCTTTTGTAAAACCTAGATTTGAATTTGTCAACATATGTAAAAATACACAAAAAAATCGTAGGTTTATTTTTCAGGAGCTGTAGTACTTTATCGCGTAGAAATAAGTTGTGATTATCTATCGAAGAAAGAAAATATTAGCGGTGTATTTTTTTATGAACAACACCTATTATTATGTAGAATTACCGATAATAGACAAAAAAGTTTTTTTTTCATAGTAAAAAAACTTCAATGCGTTTGAAATATTCCGATAGGGTGACCATGACTTTTTGCTTACAGAAACTTTCCACCTGCAGGTATTAGAAATTATATCTCAGGGATTCTAAATTAAATTAAAATGATGATTGAAACGATAACATACAAAAACATGTTTATTCCTTTAAAATCACATAAATCACAGATTGTTTACTTACACTATGAGAGTGATTATAATTTCTTTCAAATTCACAAATAGTTTACTGACACTAAGATATAGGTACTTATCATTTCTTTCAAAATCACAGATTGTTAACTTACACTAAGATATAGGAACTTATCATTTCTTTCAAAACGACCGGGTTAGGATTTCGGGTTAGGTTCGGAATAAACGGTACGGAGGGGTAACTGGATAATCTGTGATTCATATGATTTTTAAAGAAATAAACATATGTTTTTGTATTTTAGTAATCATTTCATTTTAACCTAATTTAGAATTCTTCCGATATAGTTTCTAATACTTGCAGGTACAAAGTTTTCTGTAAACAATAAGTCATGGTCACTCTATCGCAACATTCAAAACGTATTGAAGGTATTTATTTTACTATGAAAAAAAAAACTTTTTTGCCTATTATCGGTAATTCTACATATTAATAGGTGTTGTGCATAAAAAAATACACCGCTAATATTTTCTTTCTTCGATAGATAACCACAACTTATTTCTACGCGATAAAGTACTACAGCTCCTGAAATATAAACCTAGGATTTTTTTGTGTATTTTTACATATGTTGACAAATTCAAATCTAGGTTTTACAAAAGACTTCAGAATTCTGCGATGCTTTTTCAGCGAGATATCGGCGATAACGTGTTTTTCACCGTGTCAATGGCGCGGCCATAGGGTTTTGGTCTTACAGCTCCTAAAATATAAACCTTGGATTTTTTCGTGGATTTTTATATATTTTGACAAATTCAAATCTAGGTTTTACAAAAAACTTCAGTCCTCTGCGATGATTTTTCAGCAAGATATCGGCATTAACGTGTCTTTCACCGTTTCAATGGCGCGGCCATAGGGTTTTGGTCTTACAGCTCCTGAAATATAAACTTAGGTATTTTTTGCGTATTTTACCTATTTTGACAAATTCAAATCTAGGTTTTACAAAAAAATTCAGGCCTCTGCGATGCTTTTTCAGCGAGATATCGGCTATAACGTTTTTTTCACCGTTTCAATGGCGCGGCCATGGGGTTTTAGTCTTACAACTCCTAAATTATAAACCTAGGATATTTTTGTGTATTTTTACATATTTTGACAAATTCAAATCTAGGTACTACAAAAAAATTCAGTCCTCTGCGATGCTTTTTCAGCGAGATATCGTCGATAACGTGTTTTTTACCGTTTCAATTTCGCGGCCATGGGGTTTCAGTCTTACAGCTCAAATATAAACCTAGGATTTTTTTCTATACTTTTACAATTTTTTTACAATTTAAATCTGTTATCTGCCAAAATTTCAGGTCTCTGCAACGCTTAGTTTTAAAGATCTCCGTGGCCGCGCGGTTCGCCGCGTTTCAATGGCGCGGCCACGTTCAATCCCTTAAAACTTTTTAACCATAACTTTGACAAATTTATGGTTTTGGGGATCAAATTTTACAAATTTTTACATAATCTTGGCATAGTTTTTTTAAAAAAAAAACTTGGTGGCCGCGCCATTGAAACGGACACGCCCGCAGGTGATACAGTTTACACATCTTACTTACCCATACCTTACCATTTTGCAAAAGCGTGAATACGGGCCCACCACCAATTTGTTTCTTTAACTTACCTTCAGGTTAATCATCAGTACTGAGTTTCATTTGTTGTTTGTATTCTTTCATCGTATTGTGTGCTTTTAAAATCAGTAAAATTTCGTAAAAGTAGAAATATCGAAACTCGGTACTGATGTTTAACCTTCACCTTGGCCATGGGGTAGGGGAGCACCGCCCCTACTGCCAAAAGGTGGCTCTCGGATCGCTACCAAAACGGGGCGAACCCCACATTTTGTATTTTTTTTTTGTAGAATACCGGTTATAGTTTAAAGTCGGGCCTTGCGACATAGGTTCCGCAACTAGTTAGGTTTATGCGTATGTATTAGCGTTTGTATTTCAACGACCTTTAAGTTAAGTTTACCGTAGGCCTAGACGCATTGGTTTCCAGCGACGACCACGCGGACTCCATTGATGCCAAGGTACCCTTAGAGCCAGTCCACATGACGACGCTGTAATAACGTTCCGACATCGCAGCGGCGACGCACAGTTGCGGCAAACATTTTATAAAAACATCGCATCAGTCTATACAAAGCATGGATCGGAAAAGACGTCTGGCATTGCTCCTATACTTTGCAAATAAAATTGAATGCAAAATACGAGTATGTACGTAAAAACTGATATGGGCTTGCGTGTATCCTTCCTATCAACGCACAAGCAACTGAGCGCTGCCGTTCCGTCGTCACAATGTGTATACCCCCGCCCGCTTCGTCTCGGGAGCTGCAGTTGCGTCGTGTGTGCGTTGCGTCGACGCAGCGCACCGTGTGTACATTATGATTATTAGTATGTAAAATGACGCAACGGCAGCGCTGCGTCGACGCAACGGAGACGCAACGCGCCTTGGGACTGGCTCTTACTAGTGATTCTTTGGTCGGAAATCCTAGGTTGCTCTTACGCAAGGCGGGTAACCGCCGCCGGCTCGTGCAACAAATACCTGAGATCTGAGATATTGTTTATACTACCATGTAATTCTAGAATAGTATGATTAATTAATAATAAATTGTTTATTGAGCCACACACGTTACAGTATACTTGCGCAAGTCTTGATTTGCGCAAGTATACTTGTACCGTGTATGGCCGGCATTAGATTTACATAACAAATGTGATTAAAACAGCCCCAGTAAGTAGTTAATAACACTTATGTTGGGGTTGTCTCGTTCCTCTCCTGAATAGCTAAACAGCATTGAGACTGACAATTAATTATGTGACTGACAATAATTAAGCTTGTGTTTTTTTTTGTATGTCTCAATTTTACGATTGAAAATAAATAATATGAATCTTTTATGTCTATTTACTTAAAATTGCCCTTTACACTATATCAATCAGGTGAATAGTTTTTGAGATATCGTCGTTAAAAGTAATTAGCAGCGAATTTAAAGCTCGGCAAGTCAGCGAGCGTTCTTTCCTTGCCCCGTCCCATCCCCTCTGCCCCGCAACGCTCTACCGCTTGCTCAAGAACCGGGCGATGTAGCACGCGAGCTGTTTGCCTATAATATTTGAGGAGTTCCTTCGAACCATACTTATGTACCATGCTAGCGTACATACAATACTGCTGCGGATATAGTAAGGCATGGTGCACTATACGTGTTTCGTATGGCACACTCGCGCCTGTATTTTCCTTATGCTGGGGCATGGTACATACAAATGTGTTCAGATACTTATTTTGAATATTAAACACACGAAAGTCAATGAAATTTTAAAACTAATATCTAGGTCTGTGGTTTATTACATTTTCGTAAAAATGTATAGTTTAAATATTGCAGGGGGATTTCATATTTTTATTCAAAACTCCCTGCAGTATTTAAACTATACATTTCTACAAAATTTCATTGACTTTGAGTGTTCAATATTCAAAATAAGTATCTGAACACCTTTGTATGTACCATGCGCCAGCATAAGGAAAATACAGGTGCGAGTATCGTAAGGCATGGTGTGCCATACGTAACACGTATAGGGCACGATGCCTTACTATACCCGCAGCAGTATCGTACGTACGCTAGCGTGGTACATAAGTATGGTTCACCGTGCTTTACTGGTCCCGCACCAGTATCGTACGTCCACTGCCGTGGTACATACGCACGGTTCATCATGCCTTACTGTACCGGCAACGGTACCTTACCTCTACTACGACAGTTAATACGTCTGATACATCATGCTATACTGTGCCTGCCACAGTACCCTACGTATGCCGCCATGCTGCACACGTATGACGCACCATGATTCACTGTTTCCGCCATATTATCGTAAGTATGCTGCCGTGGTGTACACGTATGTCTCACCATGATTCACTGTGTCCGCCATAGTATTGTAAGTTTGTTGCCGTGATGTACACGTATGTCTCACCGTGATTTACTGTGTCCGCCACAGTATCGTACGTATGCCGCCGTGGTACACACGTACGGCTCACCGTGTTTTACTGTACCGGCAACGGTACCTTACCTCTACTACGACAGTTAATACGTCTGATACATCATGCTTTACTGTGCCTGCCACAGTATCCTACGTATGCCGCCATGCTGCACACGTAGGACGCACCATTATTCACTTTGCCCGCTACAGTATCGTAAGTATGCCATCGTAGTACACACGTACGGCTCATCGTGATTTACTGTGTCCGCCACAGTATCGTACGTATGCCGCCGTGGTACACATGTACGGCTCATCGTGATTTACTGTGTCCGCCACAGTATCGTACGTATGCCGCCGTGGTACACACGTACGGCTCACCGTGTTTTACTGTGTCCGCCACAGTATTGTACGTATGCTACCGCGGTGCACACATATAGCTCGTCATTATTTACTATGCCCGCTACAGTATCGTACGTGTGCCGCCGTGGTACACACGTACGGCTCATCGTGATTTACTGTGTTCGCCACAGTATCGTACGTATGCCGCCGTGGTGCACGCGTACGGCTCATCGTGATTTACTGTGTCCGCCACAGTATCGTTCGTAAGCCGCCGTGGTACACACATATGGCTCACCATTATTTACTGTGCCCACTACAGTGTCGTACGTATGCCGCCGTGGTACACACGTACGGCTCACCGTGTTTTACTGTGTCCGCCACAGTATTGTACGTATGCCACCGCGGTGCACACATATAGCTCATCATTATTTACTATGCCCGCTACAGTATCGTACGTATGCCGCCGTGGTACACACGCACGGCTCATCGTGATTAACTGTGTCCGCCACAGTATCGTACGTATGCCGCCGTGGTACACACGTACGGCTCATCGTGATTTACTGTGTCCGCCACAGTATCGTACGTATGCCGCCGTGGTACACACATATGGCTCAACATTATTTACTGTGCCCACTACAGTGTCGTAGGTATGCCGCCGTGGTACACACGTAAGACTCACTGTGTTTTACTGTGTCCGCCACAGTATCGTACGTATGCCGCCGCGGTGCACACATATGGCTCATCATTATTTACTATGCCCGCTACAGTATCGTACGTAAGCCGCCATGGTACACACGTAAGGTTCACCGTGTTCTACTGTGCCCGCAACAATAGTATATGGGTGTTGCAGTCGTAGTTTCAGGAGTATTTAGTGCGACTTGCGCACTACGTATTACGTAGCCGGATGTCGGGCTACGTACGTACGTACAAAAATCGACCACGAGTAAATTACGTAACCCTCTCCATGATGAGCGTCAGTATGCGGACTACGTATGACTGACTACTTACGCGTAATGGACCGGGTTACACACGTCATTGTGGTCGATTTTTGTCCTTATTTTACGTAGTGCGGCAGAGGAAATTTTTCTCAGTGCAGTATTTGGAATTATGGCGTATTATGACAATAAGCTTGCCCCTTCTACGTGGAACTTAAGGCGTATATATTTCCCAATGTTAACGCGGTACTGAAGGTGCGCCCGCTCGGTGCCAGAATATCAATATTGGACCTCCATTTGAACAGTTTTGTTTGCAAAATATTGTTTTATTTACATATCCTGTAGGTTAAGAAGAAATTCTAATCATACATTTTCTGTGTAAAAATATTTTTAGACATCCAAGTAATTTTGGAGGAGTACGCAAAAGAAGCGAAAAAATATCGAGTTACTTTTTTTTTGATGCAAAACTGTAGGTCATATGAAAAAGCTATGTTTCACAAATAATGACGTACTTGAATCAATAATAAACATATATTTTTTTCAAACTTCTTACCCTAGCCGTTAATAAGGATATTAAAAAGTAAAGTATGCCATAGAAAGTAATCGTTTTATGGCACTAAAGCGGAGTAAGGGCCTTAAGCAAAACATTTTTTATTGGCAGTAGGTACGCATTACCTCTATTTCGTGGTCGAAGGTGACGCACGCTTGCCTAGAAGCAACCTATTCACTCCTAAGTTCACTAAAATACCCCTAGATTGTACGTATGAGGAAACACAGACTCCGGCAGATATTTCACACTTTAGCGGTACGCACAACGAAAGTATTCCCAATACATTGAGACCATAATGGGTATAAGTGACTATATGTGAAATAAAGCTACTAGTAGTTTTTTGTTTACTCCTTCGTATTAACTCCATTTATCAGGCATTAATGCAATATACTAAAAACCATTTGACAAGTTGAATATATTGCAGTTGAAAAAAACATTAAAATCTCCTCAATATATAAATTACTATAAAATTCTACTTGAAAGCCCTTTCATGTCATATAAAGGTACATAAATGACGTGAAATGAAATTAAATTGCCCTATGTGCTCAAATTTTCATTTTTAACCAATAAAACATATTTCATTGAATACCTACTTTTTTTATGTGAATGCTATTTTAATAAACGGAATGGTACTAAATGAATCGTTTTTTTTATTTGAATGTTATTTTATTTACTTAGATGGAGTATCTTCATATTTTTAGACAGTTTTTAATTTTTATTTGTTTACATCTTTGAAGTTTAATACTTAATATGCTATTTTATTTACTTCGGTGCATGGTACATTTATTGATAGTAGCATTTATTGATTTAAAATATTAAGTATTTTTTTGCATTTTTGTCTGTCGGACAATAATCTAAAAACTAAAACTCTTTGGAACTAACCGTATTACTTTCAAATTCCATTACTTGAAATCCGTCTTCGTCACTTAAATTATTTTCTTAACTAATCTTCAGTTTAATAGTACTTACCATTTATTACTAGGAAACAACCAAAATAGTTTAAACGTTCATTCAATTCAAGGAATTACAAAAGAACCCTTTCTATAGATAAATAAATAAATTGTCTTTGCCATTGAGTTAATTTACGTTACAACAAATTTGAAATTGAAATCTTATAAGTTTTAGTTAGTTCTTCATCTTTGGTTAATTAAATCATTTAGTTAAGTTCAAATTAATTCGGCTTCTTTGTTAATTGTTAAAGAGTTTATTGTCACCAGATGAATAATTTAGAATTAAACAATTAAATTATTTTTTGATCTTATTAATTCGAGATTATCGTTCAGCTCTTTTATCTTAAGATTTATATGTGTTTGTTTTAAATAAGAACAATAGGTGAATAGTTTAAACAAAGGTTTACTTGTTTCTAAAGACATATTTAAAAATAAACTTGAGCGATGCCCTTTGTTCAGTTTTTAGGTTTCTAATTAGTGCTACTGCTAAACAAACTATTTTAATAATTATGTAGAATATGACACAAAAATGCCAAAATCTAATGAAATACAAATATATTTTTTAGGATATTTGCTAGTTAATGATGCATTTCAAGATTGTCGACATTTGATCTTTTGAAATTATTCTAAGAAAAATAAGTTGTTTTAGTCTCTGAGCAATATTTAGTAATGCAAGTGATGCCTGCCAGAGCTAAAATTCTCTTCAAAGATGAGTTTAAAGATCTCATCGATTTAATTACAATTTGACAAATATAGATTAGTGCCGAAAAAATTGTATGTAAGCAATGGACTGAACCCATGCCATTGTTCGTTGTTTAGATAGTGCATGTCACTCCTGCCATCAGTAATGTTACTTGGTGTCTTAACCCTAATTTCTGTATTAATATGTTTGAGTTGGTTATTTGTCAAACTGTAGCCTGAAATTTGTTAAAATTTGGCATTAAAGCAGCATCGTATATCATCTAATACTTAATTTAGAAACAGGGCAATTATGTTAGAAGTGGAGAAAATTATTGTCACAGAATAAATACATAAATCTTTCTGACTACCTATAAAAACCCGTCACAGCTAGCAAACAATAAAAGTTCATTACTCTTCGAAGAGTAGTTAAAAGATCTCGACGATTTAATAATAATACGGCAAATATACACTTGTACCGTAAATGTGGTAAGTAAACAATGGACTGAATCCATGCGACGATTCATTGTTTAGAAAGTACTTGTAAGCAGGAGTTACAAGTACTTTCACGAGAGACCTCTTGAATCGTACACGATGACTGAAGATGCCACGTGTCTCATGGTAGAGGACTCTTGTAATAGAATATTGTTTCAGGAAAGTTTTGTTTCCGTCTTTGTAAACAAGATTGTTTTGAGATTGATTGTTTGTTTGAATTATCGGTGGTTTAGAATAAATACTACGAACCTTGAGACGCACAGGACCGGTCGATGAAAATTAAATGATGATGTTGAAACTCAATTATTTTTGTTGCTTGCAATAATTGAGGAAGTTAACTACAATCAAGGCGATTAAGTGATTCATTGATTAAGGAGATGATAGTTATCAAGTATCTATTAGCTATACATGACTAATTCTTTTAAAAGATAGCTAACAAATGTGCGTCTAGAATTTCTCAATAATAGTCTGGAGCCTGCGATTTTTGCCCTGTGGCAATGAGTTTGCTTCCTATAAGTTGACGAAATGTGATTGTATTATAAGAACCTACACCTCTTTTTTTCTTTGTGGAAGTCCTCTTGGAAGCAATCTCAGGGCTTGATTGATGGGCTGCGATGTATATCCCTGAATCTGTCGTCCCTGGACCCTCTCGGGCTGGAAGTAGGTATTATCTTCTTTTCACCCAGCACCCAGCAGAGATATTTAAAACCCTGATCATTGCCTAGAGCCATTGGAGACCCTTCTGACTGGGCACGCATAGCCTTGGCTGACCTGGAAAGTTCTGAGCAGACTCCACACTTAGGACGGCCACAGATAAACTATCTCCATGGATGTGGGTTCTCGGATGGTTCCGATCCTCGGTGCTTGTGCGGCGTCTTTCCACAGACCATTTCTCACCGTTCGCCTTGTGCCGCACGCCCTGTTATTTATTTACGTAAGGACCTAATGAATTTTGGGCCAGGCAAGGCATTTAACTAAAAAGAGTCTGTTTGTCTATTAAAAAGACCGGCACCCGGTACGTCCAGTGCGGGACGGAAGAGCCTTCCGTCCCTTACTACATACACACTCTCCCTTTCCCTTTCCGCAGCCTCTTTCTGCGAGATGATATACACACAGAAGAGATCACCGCGTCCCAAGACTGCATTGTCTATCTAAAACCAAAACAACCAAACCAATAATAATAAACCTATACTAGAAAGAATGAAAGAAAAAACTTTTATTTGAGTCAGGCACGACGCCAAAAAAAAAGAACTTAAATTCAAAGCATGCGTCACAACCACGCAAAACGGTGATCGCTCAGAATAATGCTGGGACTCACAACTCACAGAGCCGAGCGCTAGTGTTCAGTGATAGCCGGTGTTGGTGCCGAACCAATTATGGCCAAGTGACGGAGCGAACTGGTACTATTTTTAGATGAAATCTTACTAATACTCGTATTATAAATGCGAAAGGTTTGATGGATGTGTGTATGTTTGATACTCAATCACGCCAGAACGGCTATACGAATATTTACAAAATTTGGCACAGAGATAGAATATTGTCAGGAATAGCAAATATGATAATTTTTATCCCGGGAATATGTTTCCTCGGGATTCACACGGGCGAAGCCGCTGGCAGACGCTAGTAAATACATAAATGAGTAAACGTAAATACGAAATCAAGTATCCAAAACAAAAGTCGCCCATAACTTAATATGACAATATCCACGACCATATGACCATATCATGCAGTATATAAGCAAAACTAATATGGCTCAGTACCATAACGATTCAATACTAAACGTCTAGCTCAGACAAACATTCTCGCCTTTTATCGGTGATATAAATGTTAGGCAAATATTTTAGAGTGTGTAAATGATAATAAACATGACACTCTGCCTTTTTCACTATGCTTCTATGCGAAGCAGAAGGCAAGGCAAGCAAGATGGACACTTTTATTTACACCTTATTACAGTTCACCAAGTAAATACTCATCTTGTAACTTTGGACATTATCTCGCCAAACTTCTCACGGACAATATTATTTAATACCGTAGCCATGCTAAATATTCTGTCAGCAACATAACTTGATGACACAAAGGCCCGCCTCATTAGGAGCCCCTAACTACACATACTAATTAGTGGTAGTGCGTAATGAAGTATGTGTATGGTCTACAAAGAGCCAAAGAGTATAAATACTACTGTAGTACAGATTAAATGCCTAGATTCCACCAAAGTGGAGAGGTTCAAAGCGGAAAAGAGAGCTGTTTAACAACTAGGGTAAATTCCCCGAAGTGTGCGGAGCTGAGTGCGGTAAGTAATATGTTGTGACTTGAGATGGACGAACTCACGCATAATTTAACGGCTTATGGGCAAGGCAATAAACATCGAATCGATGGTTACAAACAATATCTTAATGTATCCATAAAAATATAATATGATTTAGCGACCCGGTTGGCACAGTGGTTGAGCGATCGGCTGCTGTGTTGCGTGTCGCGGGTTCGATTCTCGCATGGAACATATATTGGTTGAATATTTGTTGGCTTACAGATAGTGGTGTTTGTAAATGCACCGACGATATAGGAGAAATTCCTAGCGTAGGGAAACGTTGTTTTTTTTAAATCTTAATGTATCCCTAAAATATACACATAAAAAAATATTTTTATGTGAATATTTATATAAGACGGGTAGTAACACTGGGTGTATCATGGTGTTAATTATAATAATATTATGTACAGAGATAAGTTAATAATTGCACATACGTGGTGATATGGTCGAAACATTTTTAGATACGAAAAGTTGGCTTCGCTCGTTAGCATTCATTTTGGTTGCTATGCCGTAGCGGTTGCTACGCCAGGCTACACGCTCGTAGCAAGCGTAGCAAAATGTTTGAAACGTGTGGTGGATTTAATTAGCATACAAATAATCTGTTGGTACCTATGGTGAAAAGGATTTTAAATGCTTCTAAACTTGTTGGGTTGCCTGGCTAAAGATTTATTATTGAGCATTTTAGCCAGTTTTCGTTTATTTTTTTATGTCACACAGCCAGCACGATTTCGCAAGATTTACGTAAGTCACAAAATATTCATGGTGATACCGATAAGGAAATCGTAAGTGAAAAAAAAGAAAAGACTACGGATCGCTACAAGCAAAGATGGTTCAATATTAGAAGATTTATATAAAAACGTCCCAATACTTGGTGCGAGATGTACGACAGTTGAAGTATAAGCAATAAATTTTCATTATAAGCTGACCTTCCATTATATGAAATGCCTATACAATGTGAGGTCAACTCTCGAAGAAGGTTTATTCTATCCTTACAGGAAGTAAAGTTTGACAAGTTAACTTAAACTGACTTTATCAGTTTTGTGTCTTCACTCGTCTGAAAGTTGACGCTTTATTTTTCAGTAAGTATTTGCCTGTATACCAAGGCGTAGGTACTTTACTGCCAAATCAACAAATCTGCTTGTTGTTACTACTATGTTCGGGTCGGTTTCCTGTCGGGGGATTTCACACTATCATATATCTATGATCATACATAGGATCACCATGAAATAATCATCATCATCATATTTCTTAGAAAAGATGAAATGATTCATATGAAATCATATTTATATTACACTATCATAATTATAAATATGTGATCGCGACGATAGGTCGTCACCACGACCTATCGTCGCGATCCTCGTATTATCAAAACTATTCGTGCGGATGGGTGGGATGTCCACCATGTACCAATGATAAAACGGGCTGGTCGCACGTGTCGTAGTCTGATGATAAAATGGGCTGGGCGGAATTAGATCATGCAATTCAATCGCACACTTACCGAAATGTAATCGATAAAAAACCGTCAAGTTGGCAACTCGTCGACGATGTTAAAGGCAGGAGCTTTGACTTAACCAGTTCCTCATCGCCGATGAGCCTTTTGGCCTGCTTTTGCATCGGCTCTAGTGCATCAATCTGGTCAGCTTGATACAAGCTGAGTGTTCTGGCGTGAAGTAGAATGCTGGGGATCCTTGCAAAGGTGAGATGGTTCTCACCTTTGTAAGGATCCCCAGTTTTATGGCAGCCAGCTGAGCCTTTGCCTCAATGTATGGACCAAAATTGAGAGTCGTTGTCAACGTAACACCAAGAAGCTCAAAATGGTCAGTTATTGGCACGGTCACATTTGGCGGGACGGGTGAAATTGGCTCTTTTTAGCGAAAAAAAAGACTAAAATCTAAAGATTAAAGTAAAGATAAAAAAGACTAAAGTCTTTTTTAATTTTTTTATTAGCAGCATTAAACCTGACCAGATTGGCATCGCCCCATTCAGAGACTGCCTGCAACGACAGGTTCAAACGCTCCACCATGATGAATGAAATAAAATAATAGTGGACTGTATAATGATAAAAGAAAAAATTACATACGATACGGTGAATAAACATGGAATTTTAATAAGCGCGAGCGCAGGGGTTCTTGGAGACTTGCAACATCTGACTATTTGTCGTGGTGATGTGGTACGGGGGCCTGTGCTCGCTCAGCCAACGGCGTCGGTCAGCTGGCACCCTGCTGACCCCGCGTCTCTCGTTCACTGCCGCTAGCGCACGACGATTTTGAGAGGAGCGGTCGCATCATTATGACTCATAGATCTGTGATCCTAGATATATAATAGTGTAATATCACCCTAACTGGACGCAACTTAATCAATGAAATTCCTATCTTTCTTTCTAATTTTTCTACAACCCGGAAACTGGGTAACAAGATACAACTTGGCAAGACTTTTGTCAGATTTCCTGGCTTCTGTCTAACCGTAACGTAACGAGTGACAAAGATCTACAGATGACTGCCGTTACCAACAGCTCAAAGACACGGAGGAGACTCGGTATAATGGATTGTCACCAATCCACAGACCGATTGGCAAGCGTTGCTTTGACTTAAAGACCGTGCGAACTACTCCTACACAAGCCAAAATTCTTGTATTTATAAAAACGTTCAAATTCAAGTCACGATCACAATATCTCGGCGATAAATAATGTCATAGAGTTGGCAAAAGGGATGTTGCGGTGCTTTTTAATATGCTGAAAATGAGATTAGAATGTGAACGATCACTAAAATATACGGGGATTATCTCTTGTATGTGTAGCACTTTGATTGCCGCAGCTTAGTTACATGGTAATACTAGCGATTTTCTCAGAAATACTAACTAAGCTTTAATAGTAGGGTAAAGTATGAAATTGCCGATTTGTACTGAAACATTGTTTTTTTTTTTTAATTTTCCATATTTATTTAATAAAATAATTACCATTACTATCTATACATTGCTGTCATCTAATAGGAAGGTCATTCATGCCTTTGTGATAAAACTCTGGTGATCTAGATGCGACGAACTGTGTGAAAGCCTCCTGAGAAGAATTTTTTTTATCACGTAGAAAAATGTCCAAATCACGAAAAAATGGTAGTCCTATGAGCAAGATCTAGTGAACACGGAGGGTGACGAATGGTTTCTAATTGCAGTTCCTGTAGATTTAAAACGGTTTTTCGTGTTGTACGAGGTCTCGGGTTATGTGTGAAGATCATTTCATGAGTCGGGGCTGTTTCACTGCTAGTTTTGCTATCATTGTTCAGAGTTCGGCACAGTAGACATATACCGTTATTGCTTGACCAGATCGGAGAAAGCTATAATGAATAACACCGTGCTGAGACCACCAAACAGTTACCATTACCTTTTTATTGGTAAGCTTTGCTTTAGGACACTGTTGCGGCGTTTGACCTGGGGTCAGCCATTGCATTTTTAGCTTACGGTTATTGTAAAGAATCCACTTTACATCACATGTCACAATTCTATCCAATATTCCTTCATTTCTGTATCGATTCAAGATTTAGATTTTATAGATTCAAGAACAAGGCAACACAAGTTTAAACACTCGTTTCTTTCTGCAGATCAGTCAAATCATGAGGCACCCATTTTCATATTTTATATTTTATTGATTTGACGCAAATGAGTCAATATTACATAAGGTAACGTTAAACCATGCCGCTAATTCCTGTGTAGTTTGGCTCGGATCGGCTTCCACCATTTCTTACAATTCATTGTTATTCACCTGTGTGGGCGGTCTTCCACTTGGTTCGTTCTTCAAATCAATGTTTCCATCACAAAAGCATTTAAACCAAAATCACACGCTGCGTTCATTAGCAGTCCCTTCTCTAAACGCAACATTGATATTGCGAGCTCTTTCTGCCGCGTTAGTTCCGCATCGGAACTCGTATTAAAAAATTACTCGAATTTTCGAAGTATCCATATTTCTTGTCTAAGCTGAATAAAAAAAAATAACTGATAGTTGATAATCGAATGTAGCAAATATTTTAAAAGAAGAACTTCATAGGTACCATATGAAAAAAGGTCTACTCAGAAATCTCAAACCATGAAGATTCTATGTCAATTCGAAGTACCTATTACAATAAATCGGCAATTTCATACTTTAACCGCTATTACTTTCAGGTTGAATTTGTACCGTGTGATACAACCATTAATAATAATAAATAACAGTATTTCTGTGGTTATGTTACATCAGCCATGTGACACTAGGATCGCATGACTAATAAATAATTAATTGTTACATCGTGTAATTCATTATTAACATGTTATCAAAATTATTCATGGGCACCTAGTGACCCATAGCCACCGCATAAATTAAACTGAGGTTAACACTCGGAACTATGTTTTTTATTAATATATCAACTGCACTCCGTCTATGAAATTTGCAGTTTGAATGCAGTTAGTATGACTGCAATAAAACTGCAAACAAACCTTGTAGTCCGATTGCAGTCGCTGTGCAGTTGGCATGCAATTCCTACGAATGTACGCTGACTGCAAGCTAGCTGCACGGTCGAAGTGCAGTTGAAATGCAGTTGGACCAAATGCATTATGACTGCTATATAACTTCTTTTGAACATCAAGCTACCATTGTGATTTACGAAGAAGTTAGACCAACTGCATTTTGCACTGCGCGTCAATCATGCAGCTAGCTTGCAATCAGGCTGCACGGTTGGTTTGCAGTTTTATTGCAGTCGTACTAACTCCATTCCAACTACAAATTTGTAGTAGGAGTGCAGTTGAAATGCAGTCCGTCTGTCTAGAGCTTAATCAGCATCCAAATTTTAGAAATATCCAAACAGACCTTCATTTATAATATTTTTAGTAGGAAGAAAGTAATATGAATGATGCAATGGTGAATGTGGCAACGCGGGTACCGGATGTAGACGGCCATACACCCAATTGCTTGGACCTCCTGCTGACAACTGATCCGGACAGTCATTCAGTATCGGTCTCAGCCCTGCTGGGAACGTCTGACCACTGTCTGGTGAAATCCGTTTCGACCTGCTCTCCTCCAGATGAGAGTCCTAGAGGCACGAGGCGAGTATGGCGATGCGAGTCAGCAGATTGGGATGAGATGCGGTACTTTTTTGCGTCCTATCCTTGGCGGAATGTGTGCTTCTCCTCGGGTGACCCCTCGTGCTGTGCTGACGTGGTTGCAGACGTGATTCGGCAGGGAATGGAGTAGTTTATTCCATTCTCCGACATCCCGCTCGGTCACAAATCCCAGCCTTGGTATAGTGCAGAATGCGCCCACGCTGAGGCCCGAAAAGAGTCTATGCCTACCAAGCCTGGGTCAAAGCCCGCGACCGCAAAGTTAGAGCGCGTAAGGTTCGTGCGAGGAAAAGAGCCTTTAATTCTGCCGCCAAGCTCTGCAAGTGGGTTCTGAGTCGGGCACGTTTTGACCATATTGGACGTATCGGGGCCAAGCTGGCATCGCACCCTCCAGGTAGTAAACAGTTTTGGGCCCTGTCTAAAGCGGTTGAAACTAATTTCTGTCGTCCCACTTAACCTCCAATGCTGAAACCTGATGGGTCGCTGGCTCACTCTGCAAGTGAGAAAGCAAATTTATTTGCATCTCTCTTTGCAAGCAATTCACGTCTGGATGCTGGCTCTAAGCAACCACCTATTATACCTCATTGTGACTCTTTAATGCCGGAGATCGCAGTTCACACTAAAAAGGTTCGGAGAGTACTGTGCAGCCTAGACGTGAACAAGGCCAGCGGGCCTGATGGCATTCCAGGGAGAGTATTAAGGCATTGTTTCGCCTCTCTCTTGAAAAAAGAACGGTGCCGAAATCTTGGAAGCTTGCAAATTTACAACCAGTACCCAAAAAGGGCTACCGTGCAGACCCTGCCCACTACCGTCCGATAGCCATTACCTCCATACTATGTAAGGTTATGGAAAGGGTACTGAACGTCAAGTTGCTGACCTACCTTGAAGACAATGATCTCCTCAGTGACCGTCAATATGGCTTTCGCCGGGGACGGTCAACTGGCAATCTTCTTGTGTTTGTCACGCACTGCTGGGGTAAAGCCATCGAGAAAAACGTTGAAGCGCATGCCGTATCGCTCGATATCTCGAAGGCTTTTGACAGGGTCTGGCACGCTAGTCTACTCAGCAAGATTCCTGCTTATGGCATCCCAGCCGGTTTTTGTAGCTGGATATCAGACTTCCTCAGTGAACGGTCGAACCGAGTAGTCGTTGACGGCTGCTACTCTGACCTTAAGGCTATTAATGCCAGAGTTCCTCAGGGGTCTGTTCTTTCTGCTACTCTTTTCCTGCTGCACATCAATGACCTACTTCTGCCTGGTATTGTTTGGTAAGCAGATGACAGTACTGTTTCATACTGTTTCAGAGAGATGCTTGTTTAGCGTAAAAACCGGCGGGGATGAAATTCATTCCTTGAGAGAGGCTATGGTGGAGCCTACAGATTTGACCTTAAGTCTTATCTCCCGTTGGGGTGATGACAATCTGGTCTCTTTTAACGCCACCAAAACTCAGGTATGTCTTTTTACCGCAAGAAGGACTCATTTTATCCAAACGCCTACTTTTCGGGGTGCATCTGTTCCTGTAACTGATCAACTCGAGCTCCTTGGCATGGAGTTGACATCCAGTCTCAACTTCGGCGCCTCCATCGAGTACAAAGCCCAAATTGCGGCAAAGAAATTGGGCGTCCTAAACAGAGTAAAGCGATTATTTATGCCTGGACAGCTACTCTTTACAAGGCGTAATTCCGATCCTGCATAGAGTATTGCAGCCACCTCTGGGATAGCTCAGCTAAATATCAGCTTGCCGCGCTTGACTCGGTGGAACGCAGAGTTAAGAGACTAATTGGCGACGTCAAACTGGTGGAGGCCAAGCTTCACAGCTTGGCTCATCGCCGTAAGGTTGCCTGCTTGTCGGTCTTCTACAGACTGTATTTCGGCGAGTGTGCTCATGAATTCCACGATCGCATCCCACCACCCCCCATCTACCATCGGACATCTAGACGCACTGCAAGTTACCATCCTCACCTAGTTGCCATTCCACCAATTCGCACCAAGCGCTTCCAAACATCCTTCATAATGCGCACAGCAAAAGTGTGGAACTCACTGCCTGCTTCTATGTTTCCGAACGCATTCAACCCGAATCTCTTCAATGTTAGAGTGAACAGGCTTCTTCTGGGTAAGCTCACTCCATCGTCGACTTTGTCTCTGTCACCTCTGACGTAGACTAGATTCAAAAGCAAACCCATACAAATAAAATAAAATAAAATATATATTCTCATTCTACTTCCTCATAATTTACCGGTGATTAAAAGTAATTAATGTTGATAGTTGTAATATATTCCGAGTTTAGTTTCAGCATGTTTTGTCTCTAAGCAATAAATCAGGTAAACTTGGATATCACAGTATAATAGCTAAAGTTTCTAGCATCACACGAACTACAAGCATGCATATAACTATAACTAGATAAGATTTAACTAAGTATACCAAACCATTTTGCATCATTATTTTTGATTAAGATTACATTAAATAAAGTTTTCTTAATTATGGTCTGATTAACATGTGACCATACTTAATCAACTAGTACTATTGATTCATTAAAAAAAAAAGAATGTTGCAACCTACTATTTATTTATTTCTTTTATTATTAATGAACACTCAGTATAATATATACAGAAAACACATCAAGACAATAGAGTACAAAGATACTGCTCATTTCTTAAGAAATTTCTACCAGCAGACCCGCGAAAAAGGGAAAAGAAAAATAAATGGAGACAAATAGTGTGTGAGAACAGAAAGAGAAGAAAAGTGAACGACTAACCTAAGATATAAATTAGTGTAAGTGATGTATAGGTACTTAAATAAAAACATAATTCTAAAAAATAAAGATACTTAATCTACATACATATTTATGCTTATACAGATCAGATTTATAAGGAAACATAATGCTGTTTTAATCGCTTTTTAAAAAGTAAGATAGTATCTACATATCTGATGCTCGGCTGAGGTGAGTTCCATAATTTTACAGCATGGACAGAAAAGGAATAGGAATTATAGCTGGTTTTATGAAGATAGGATTTAAGGAGGGATCTAAAAATTGACGTACATAATGCAACTCTAGGGCAAGCGTAAAAAAAGATCGCTCACGCAGATGGGAAGGATAAGACGGGTTGTGTAAGATGTTGAAGAGGAGATATAAAAGCGGAGTGTTCCTGTGAAGACGGATTGGGAGCCACTTGAGTTCCTTGCGAAGGTGAGATACATGATCATACTTACGAAGACTATAAATAAAGCGAATGTATAAGTTTTGCATGCGCTAAAGCTTGTTTAATAGCTCCTCTGTAGCATCCAGGTAGCAGGCGTAGGCATAATCTATAATCGGCTGAACAAGTGTTTGCGCCAAAGAACCAAAGAAAATATGGCAATGCTTATCCTATGGCGAAAATTAAAGCCAGCCTGCAGCAAGGTCACAAAAGTGTTAATTAACATTTTCGATATCTCTTCAGAACCATTCTTTCGGGCTCACTTTATTATTCATATCTTAAAAGAGCACAGCCAATCTAGATTGTATTAGATTTAAATTAGGATAAAGCGTTATGCACTAAAGTGAATCAGAAACAAAGAGAAAAGGTGCTAATCTGCTGTCGCGCGCACAGCGTCTGGTGGTGGAACAAAGATTACGGTAGCAGACATTGCATTACCATTCCATTTCAAGAAATAGGGGCTAAATTATTGAGCCAATACTAAAAACCTCACACCTTTTTTGAACTTTCAAGCCAATTTTCCAGCAAAATAAATATCCAGTTGCTTTTTTAGATTTAACTTTTTTGTTAAACCTTTTGGAGCGAAAACATATTCAAAATGTGATTCGAGGAACAAATACTGATTGTGCGAACAGATTATGTTTAAGGGTGAAAAACCAGATTCTTCTCTTTAATTTTGCGGCCTTTAATATCACGCTTGTAATGCTTGAAGGTATTGGTGGATGTGTTTCAGTTCATGTTTAGTCAATACTGCATAGGCGATACATCGTTTTGGTTATTTGTTGTTTGCAGCGATTTTGTAGAGTAACAGGTATCTGGCTAATAAGATTATTCACATCATGCGAAAACATCTGGGTTTTTTCGCAAGATATTGTGTCATAATTACGTGTTTTGATAAATTGTCTATGAGAATGGCTCGCGAGTGCGTCTGGGTATATTATACGTAGTTTGTAGTATGGTTTTTACCATTAAATAAAAATTAAATTAAGAACATTAAAAACTGACGACACAAAAACCTCAAAAAAGCAAAAAATATCCCTCGGACTCGCGTCGGATAACCTTTTTTTTTTGTTTTTTTTCGGGGTGGAAAATCCTCATTGGATGTCCTCCGCCCGGGGGGTGGGGGGAATGAAGGGGTCTGTCAGACTCATACTGACTAAAAACCACCCCGGTGTTCCGTCTCACACCTACACCGGGGGTCGCGGGAACAACGATATTTCCGCAACCGGCGACGGACGTCCCCGAGTCCGTCGTCCCTGGACCCATTTAGGGGGGCTGGAAGAGGGCGTTGTCCGCCTTCCGCCGACGCCCAGTGCGTCTGCTACTGATTGGGTTAGCGGATGAATTCTCCCTCTCCGCAGCCTCCTTCTGCGACACGACTGTTTCGCAGAAGGATACCACCGCGTCCCAGGACTCCTCACTGCCGACCATAGACTCGACTACGGCCGGCAGCGATATGTCACTGCCTACTTCAGAGATGAGAGCACGGCGTGGCTCCTCCCAAGCGGCACACTCTGCCAGCGTATGCCGTGCCGTGTCCTCCCGGCAGTTGACGCAGTGGTGACACCGGGCGTCCGGCTTCCTGTTTATGTGACACAGGTACTTCTCGAATCAACCATGCCCCGAGAGCACCTGCGTCATCCGAAACGACAGGGACCCGTGCCTCCTCCCAAGCCAGCGCTCTAGCACTGGCCGGACCGCCTCGATGGTAACGAGGCCGGTGGTAGGTCGTGAAAGCCTGCCCCGACATTCCGCCACCAGGACCTCGCGAAGCTGAGACCGACGCAACTCCATATGTCGCTGCATCGGCCCTTCGCCCCGCGCCCGCGCTTTCTCGCGCCACCGGTACAGTGACGCGAGTACCTTCGGCTCCAGGTCCCAGGGCGGGGATCCGGCCAGTACACAAGCCGCCTCGTAGGAGATCGTGCGATACCCCCTGATGACTCTGACGGCCATCGCTATCTGCGGCTTTCGCAGAACAGCGATGCTGCTGGTCGTCAGGTCAGTCGCCCAGATCGGGGCCCCATACGATCGCACGATCCCTACGTAGAGTCGCCTACAGGCGGCGCTCGGGCTCCCCAGATTGGGAAGCAGCGTTGACAGCGCCCCAGCCGCGCCCAACAACTTAGGTGCCAGCCGCCGAAACTGGGGGCCGAAATCCCACCGGCTGTCGAGCACCAATCCTAGGTACTTCATGGTAGACTCGTCAGTGATTCGAGCCCCCCGCGTCGGAGAACCTAAGGAAATCTATCGCCAAGTAAATAAAATAAACTGCTGTAAACGTTGGCCCCCGGTTGGCCCCGACGCGAGTAGAAGGCTTATTTTTTGCTTTTTATAGATTTTTGTGTCGGGGGGTTTTTAATTTTATAATTTAATTTTACGTTCAAGTTAATAGCTAACCTGGGCTCATTAAGTGTGGCATATTGTTAATTTAACTCATGCTAGCGACAAACTCGGAGTTACGTTTTTGGCGCAGGTGTGCCAAAAACCCGCAGGTAGGCCCGCATGTTTCAACCCAGGTTATCTTGCTAATTCCTGATTAGAAGCTAACCCAGGCCCATTTTGTATGACATATTGACAATTTAAGCTCGTGTTATATACTAACTCTGAGTTAAGTTTTTGGCACAAGTGGGTCTCTAAAACTAAAAATCCAAACCTATAGATAGTTCAACTAAAAAAGTCCAACATAGACTGTATTCTGATGCTATGAGTTAACCCTAACTTTCAGTCAAAGTGGATGAATAAGGAAATTCAAATTTTTGGGATCTTTTACATGTTGATGGCGGAATACGGTAGCTTGTGTATTAGTTTTGTTGGTATCATGTTTATGGGTCATATTCAAAATAATTTTAATAATTATACTGTCATAGTGTCCAACCCAATTATTTTTATAATGAGATACAACTGACTAGAATTTCATAAACAAACAGATTAAATGTTTATTTGAATTTAATAAAAAACAACGAAAAATTTGATATAGCTAAACAATTCATTAAAAAAAAATGAAACCAAACATTGCGTAGATTCCGTTTCATACAAGTACTCAATGTCCACGTCTTTGACTGTTAACTAAAAAAAATAATTTAATTATTAACTATTACACAAAGGTTAAAAAAAAAAATATATTCAGAGTCCGTATCGAACAGGAGCCCAACCGTGTCACAGATAGGTGACAATACGCCCACACACCAAGAGGAGGAACCACAGGAACCGAGCGCGTGCAGGAAGGCATCGAGAGAAGAAGGATCTTCAGAAGGAACACTGAAGCCTTCTGATGAAAAACAAAGGATCCAAGACAAGACCTTTGTACATAAGGAAATAATGGCTACCCGGGGTGACGCCCGTAATGAACATAGGAGACCGCCGTCTACAAGCAAGACGACCCGGTCACAGAGAAAAATCTCTAAGGCACGCGAAGACTTACTGAAGATTAAGTTGGAGCTTGCACAGTTAGCCCTTCAGAGAGCAGAAGAAGAACCTTCTGAAGCGGAATTTATGGATGACAGAGACTCGAATGAAGAGTACGTGCGTTCCTGGCTCGAAGAGGCGCCAGAGCCCACACCGTTGAGGGAGGACGACGTCGCCAATGGGAAGCAAGATAGGCCTCCACCTGCGAGCGGCGACGCTGTAGCGGACTCCCAGACCCATATAGACCAACCAAAGACGAGGGCTAACATCGAACCGTCTAGGACAGAGCCGTCCAAGGCGGAGCCACCAGGGCAAACAGAAGCGAAAGAGTCGCTCCGTCCGTTTCTAACGGAGTTGACAACCGCTATAGCGTCGCTAGCCGACAGAAAAATCGAACCATGGACGCCTAACCGAACGGCGTCGCAGGTTATGTTGACTCTGCCGAACTTCGGTGGAGCTCACACAGAATGGCTGACCTTTCGAGCCATTTACGAGGCAACTCATGCCTACTTCAGCGACATTGAAAACACAGCAAGACTCAGAAGGAGCTTGCGTGGTCGCGCACTGGAGACAGTGAGCTCAGAACTCATCGGGAACGCGAAACCGGATGAAATCATGAGAGAATTGGAGCTACAATTTGGACGTCCCGACTCAATAGCTCAGGCTGAAACCGACCGACTCCGAGGGCTGCCACGCTGCAGCGAACAGCCCAAAGATATATGCACCTTTGCAAGTCGGATCAGGAGCGGAGTCGTCACCTTGCGGGCCCTCAAGAAGGGGCACTACCTACTCAATGCTGAGCTGATGCGCCAGTTAACTGAGAAGCTGCCCAATTCTCTACGTGTACTATGGTACAGGACGTACACGGAAAAGTACCAGTCGCTGCCAGACTTGTCACTCTTCAGCGACTTTATAACAGAGCAAGCTCACTTCTGCAGTGCATTCGCACCGCCCGAGAACATTAAAGAAACGGACTCGGTGGCGGGAAAACGCGTCACACAGAGGACGCACGTAGCTACCGCGAAGACGGTAGGCCACTGTCGAATTTGCGACAAAGAGGGTCACTACTCGTCTGATTGCATAAAGTTTACAGACGCAGCATGTGACAAGAAATGGGAGCTAGCCAAGCAATATGGCTTGTGCTTTCGCTGCCTAAGGAACCACCGTAAGGGCCACACCTGCGGAAAAAAGCAGTGTGGCTTCAAGGGGCGCACAGCTACTCATCACAGACTTCTTCATAGGGCAAGGAAGCCTCAGACAGACAGGACAAGGAAGCCTGCTGTTCCAGAAGCGAAGAAGGAGTCTCAGGAGACGGTAGCCAGTTCGCGAACTGCCTCAAGTAAAGCCTTCCTGAAGATGATACCGGTCCGGGTTATTGGACCGGCGGGAGAGGCAGACACATACGCACTCCTTGACGATGGGTCTACCGTCTCGCTGATCGACGAAGCAATCGCTCAGCGAGTAGGAGCAGTGGGCCCAATTGAGCCACTGAAGATCGATGCCATAGGAAACAACAGGATCGATACTCCACTATCGAGACGAATAACAGTCGTTCTCACAAGCCAGTTGAAGAATCGGGTGCCCTTCAAGGCGCGCACCATTTCGAAGCTCAACCTGTCTCCACAGGCAGTCAATCATAAGGACCTGGCACGATGCAGGCACCTTCAAGACTTGACGTCTGAGCTTATGTATCCGGCGGGAGTACCGAAGATACTCGTCGGACAGGACAACTGGCATTTGCTGCTGGCCACTGAGGTCCGTAGGGGACCAAGAGACCAACCCATCGCGTCAAGGACCATGATGGGCTGGACATTGCATGGTGCACACACCAGAACACTAGGCCAGCGGGTGCATTACGTCAACGGCACTCAGTCCGTTGCAAGGCAAGATGCGGAGCTGAACAAACAGCCCCGTGAATTCTTCGCCAGCGAGACTTCTGGCCCTCAGAAGAGGGCAGAAGACGCATCGAACCGCGACAAAAGGCGGTTAAACCAAGTCAACGGCACTCAGACCGTTGACGCAAGGCAAGATGCGGAGCTGAACGAACAGCCCCGTGAATTCTTCGCCAGCGAAACTTCTGGCCCTCAGAAGAGGGCAGAAGACGCATCGGACCGCGACAGAAGGCGGTCAAGGCAAGATGCGGAGCTGAACGAACAGCCCCGTGAATTCTTCGCCAGCGAAACTTCTGGCCCTCAGAAGAGGGCAGAAGACGCATCGGACCGCGACTGAAGGCGGTCAAGGCAAGATGCGGCACTGAACGAGCAGCTCCGTGAATTCTTCGCCATCGAGTCACTGGCTATTAATCCAAGAAAGCCAGCTTCTGACCCTCAGAAGAGGGCAGAAGATATTCTGAACCGCGACATAAGGCGGCTCGCTAGCGGGCACATAGAAACCTCTATGCTATGGCGGGAAGAAGCCATAGAAATGCCCGACAGTTATGGGACAGCCCTTACAAGGCTGGTCTCTATAGAAAAGAAGCTGGATAGAAACCCAGCTCTTCGTGTGAAATATTCACAACAGATGGACTCCCTAATCGAGAAGGGATATGCTGAGAGGGCCCCCAAATCAAGCACGCCAGGAAGGACCTGGTACCTGCCTCATTTCGATGTCTTCAACCTAATGAAGCCAGAGAAAATTCGTATAGTACATGATGCCGCTGCCAAATCGAGAGGAAAGTCACTCAATGACTTCCTGCTAACTGGACCGGACTTGCTGCAGTCGCTGCCCGGCGTCATGATGCGATTTCGTAGACACTGCGTGGCCATCTCTGGAGACATAGCCGAGATGTTCATGCAAGTGAAGGTGCGGAGTGAAGACCGAGACTCGAGTTACCTATGGAGAGGCAACAGGAGAGAGGGAGCCCCAGAAGAGTACCGCATGACGTCCATCATTTTCGGCGCGGCAAGTTCGCCGTGCACCGCCATCTTTGCGAAAGATTGGAACGCAGGAAGTCACATCGAACAGCATCCAGTAGCAGTAAAGGCTATCATTGAGAACCATTATATGGACGATTATCTGGACAGCTATAGAACGGTCGAAGAAGCGACAGAAGTCGCGACCAGGGTGAAGGAAATTCACCAAGAGGCGAAATTCGACCTATCAAAATGGGTATCGAACAGTTTGCGCCTACTAGAGAACCTAGATCCGACACAAACCTGCGCTGAGGTTGTGAACATCGGAGACGCGACAGGCATGGAGAAAATTCTCGGCCTGATTTGGAGACCTAGTGAAGACACGCTAGGTTTCAACCTAACGCTTGCGAGACTGCCGCCAGGAATCCTAGAGAAGGAGGCCCCTACAAAAAGAGATGCCCTCAAGATCGTCATGTCACTGTACGACCCGCTGGGACTCGCCTCACCCGTAACGATTCGAGCCAAGCAAATACTGCAAGAGGCATGGAGGCGAGGCATCGATTGGGACCAGCTTTTAGAAGACGATCAAGCAGCTCAGTGGAGAAGCTGGATCGAAAACCTGCGGCAGCTCAAGGGCATCAGCATACCAAGATGTTATCCTGGGTATAGTGATGCCAATGAAATACAAATACATGTATTTACCGACGCAAGCGAGATGGCGTACGCAGCAGCTGTGTACTGGCGAGCCACCACAGCAGAAGGCTCACAGAAGGTGAGCCTAGTCATGGCCAAGGCGAGAGTAGCACCATTGAAGCTACAATCGATACCGCGCCTCGAGCTGCAGGCAGCGGTGATGGGAACCCGTCTGGCTGCAGCTGTGAAACGTGAGCACGACAATGAGCGATCGTCGGTCACGTATTGGACAGACAGCAAAACAGTTCTGTCATGGATACGAAAAGGAGCACGAACCTATAAAGCCTTCGTAGCTCATCGTATAGCTGCCATAGAGGAAGGCAGCAAATTGGAGGATTGGCGATGGATTTCAACAAAATTGAACATCGCCGACATAGCAACTCGTGACGTGCCACACAAATTCGATTCGAATCACGAGTGGTTCTGTGGCCCTAGTTTTTTATATGAAGACCCCACTTCATGGCCATCAGAAAAGCCTCCAATGGTTGAAGAGACAGGAGAAGAAAGAACTCTCACTGTCACAAGCAACGAGTATGAAAAAGATGTTTCGGAGGAAAGAACCCCCAAACATACATACACTTCGAAGCTCATAGAAGCTATACCTAATCCCGTAAATTTTTCAAGATGGGAGCGGCTATTACGTGCGACTGTGACTGTCCTACGTTTTATTTTTCTCTGTAAACAGAAAACAGAGAAAACGTTTTATAAGAGAACACAGAAGAACGCAGAAGAGGACACGGACTGGCGGAAGAAGAAGAAGACAGCGACTGCAGCAACAAAGCCGTCATATATAGCGCCACAAGTCCGAAAGCAGTATATTGAAGCGAGTTTTCTCCAAGAAGCTGAGAAAATACTCATACGAGTCGCACAGCAGCAATCGTTCGCTCAGGAGATAGCCCGATTGCACGAGCACGAAGTAGTGGACAAGAATAGCCCACTACATTCGCTGCAAATAGAGCTAGTAGATGGCCTACTACGCATAAGAAGCCGTATAGCCGCCACGCCTCGCTCATCATCAGAGGCCGTTCACGTATACGGGGCTAGATTATTTCGGCCCACTATCAGTAACCGTCGGTCGCCAACATCACAAGAGATATGTAGCCTTGTTCACATGTCTCACCACGCGAGCTGTCCACCTCGAGATAGCGGCCAGCCTCAGTGCAGACAGTGCTATACTAGCGCTGCGCCGATTCGCCGCCCGCAGAGGATGTCCAACCGAGATACACTCGGACAACGGCACCAACATGCATGGTGCCGATCGAGAGCTACGAGAGGCCTTCCGTGAGGAGGCCAGTCGCCGAGGCATCACTTGGCGCTTCATCACCCCATCAGCGCTTTTCATGGGAGGCGCATGGGAGCGCCTAGTTCGTTGCGTGAAAAACGCATTGTATACCGTGCTCACAGAGAAACACCCACATGAAGAGTTGTTGTCCACACTGATTTGTGAGGCAGAGTACACGGTAAATAGTCGCCCGTTGACACATGTTTCAGTTGACGGCGATGATGACGAGTCTATCACGCCGAACCACTTCCTACTTGGTGGGTCGGCAAGACTACCAACCCCCGGCGTGTTCACCGAGCAAGACATCGACAGCAAGAAGATGTGGCGTCGGTCACAAATCCTGGCCGACATGTTCTGGCGCCGGTGGGTGCGAGAGTACCTGCCTGAGCTCCAAAATCGGCGGGAGCCCCACAGCCGCGGGCCTGACCTGCTGGTGGGCGACCCCGTCCTTATCGCTGACGGCCAGCAGCCACGCAACACGTGGCCGCGAGGCCGCATCCAGGCCATATACCCTGGGCCTGATGGAGAAGTCCGGACCGCTGAGGTGCGCACCACTGGCGGCACTCTAAAGCGTCCGGTGAAGATGCTCATTCCACTACCGAAATGAGCGTAGCAGAGTTCCCGCGGCGAGAGCTGAGCGACGTGTCGCTGAGCGTCGTGGCACGCGCGCTGCCGACGTGCGTCGCTCACTATGCGTGATGCAGCGCCGCGTCAACACATCGGGTCGACACAACACTGCACGGCGGGAGAGATGTTCGCGACGAGGCGTCACAAAAATGTTAGAATAGTTTTGTAGATATAAATAGTATAAACAAAACATACGTCTGCTTACCCCAGCGCGCGAGCTCGTACTAAAAAGTTTTAGACGAGAATTTTTCTTTTATAGTTTTTTCAAACATAAAATTTCGACCACTTTTTGAGGCACTAAACATTATGTTTTAGTGTATATGAGTATGTATTAAGTAAATATGGGGTCTAAAGAGTAAATTAGAATCGTTACATACATACTAAATGCGGTAGTTACGGAAAGAAAGCAAAATCAAAACAAGTCAAATTCCGTAAACACGACCGGCCGCCATGACCGTTTAGTTCGAAATGAGCAGTCAGATGGCGGTTAACGTATATATAGTCTGGCGCGTAAGCAGGCAAATTTGGTATTTTAGAATAGCGTTTTGAGGGCTTTATAATAGCCTATAGTACCTAAAATACGGTTATCTAGTATTATTAGAATTAATATACTTTAGATAAAATGTGTAAGTAGTATTTTAAGCAAATAAAAAATATTTGTTTACTTATTTTGGACCCCCCGAAAATGGCCGGGTCGCAAGTATCGATAGGTGCGCTCTCCTCACCTACCAATCGTATTATTTACCTTACACATTTGTTTTGTTAGGAAACACCATCTAGATGTTCTAGATAGTATACCTTGGTGCTATGACTGAAAAACTGTACATAATAACAGTACATAGCCAGGTTTAAAACAGTTTCACTCTGAGATGGTAAATACATGCATTTTTGCTCAAGTAAGTAAATAGAATTTTGGTTATAAGCGTTTTAGCGCTTCTAGGTGACCTGGAACTGTGTCCAGGCCCTATATATAGATGGCATCTATGTAATTCTAGTACATAGATATTACTTACTTGAAATAATGTGTCTGTATGTGCCAGCATGGACGTTTCTACGCGTCTGCCAGAGGGCCCACTACCTTCAGACACACTTGGTGCCTGAAGGATTATTGATATGCTATCTGAAGCATTACCTTTGGGGACCCTCGGGCACACGCCTGGACTCAGTCACAACACATAGCTAATATATAGCTACACATACACACACAGAGGCGTTAAAGCCGTGGAACAACACAATATTTTTTATTTCGGCCGCTTCCCGGCAACAGAAGTCCCAGAAGGGCTGGTGGTACACCCATCAGGGTACCACCATTCGATAGCCCAATTCTCCAGCTTCCCAACCACATTTTTGGAAGGAGCCTAGCTCTGGTGGTTAGGGAACTAACCGACTTAATATAGTAAGAGGTTCCATGGTTTTCTCGCATCGTCGACCACATCAGAGTGAATACTGGATCGAGGGTTGGAGCTGTATCCACCGGACTTCCACCATGGGGTAGCCCATCGCGAGGGCTATCCGATGACGGTTGGTGAATGCAGATCTGCCCACCAGCTCGAGTACAAACTCGCTAAATATGCCGAAAACAGGCACAGAAGCTATGTTTTCGCACTTTCACGTGGCTGTGCCCGTGAAGGTGACAGATGAAGCTGTGGAACTGTCACAGATCGATGGTCCAGGAGTAGGGCTACAAGTCCCTCGCTGGTACCCTGGCACTAAAGTGCACCATTGTATTATAAAGTAGCATATAAAGCTACAAACTGACAGAACTTCCCCTTATTAGGCGTTCTCCACGCAAGAGCTCCGTGAAGGTAGCAGATATGGACCTGGACCAAGGTCCGGAGGGAAGGTCTTCTCGAGACCTATCCAGAGACATAAGTCTCATCAAAATCGGTTCAGTAGAAGGGGGGTTTCTGTTGGTTTTCAGCGACTAGCCATAAGGTATTAATTTTATAATTAAAGTTTATGCGCGGTCGTTGTTTCGAGGTCCTCGTTACGGTCAAGTGTGGTAGTAGGATAGTGCGCTGAGACACCGTCCTAATTGTAGCCATTATTTTTAAATATTAAATCCACGTCACTTTGCGTAACGGAGACCATGAAGAGACGTCGCTTTTGGACATGAAAACCTGAGTCTTTTTCTGAACTGGACATCACGCCTTCCCCTCAACATCCTTGGCAGCCTTCCAACCACTGCAGGGTCGGTATTTGCTCGAAGACAAATGAACAATAGGTGCAAGGGGCGTCAACGCGTTCGAGCTGGAGCCTTACAACCTTCAGTCAGCCTGGGGCCTTGAACGATCACGTCCGTCCCGCACAGTAGTCATCGTTTAAAGATTGTCACAGTTAATAGTCATGCACAGCCCGCTTGCAGCGCATTCCCGTGACCTTAAGGCCTATGGATGAACCTCCAGGTCGTTAGTGAGGGACCTACCTAGGCTGCGCCATTTGCTACGATGTTGCTACGCCGGAACTTTCAGCTCTAACGGAGATCCGTTAAAAAGGATAAGTACCATATAAAATTTTAACTATATACAAGAAAAAGCCTACAAGGTCTTTATCGTAGACTAAGGGTACGGAGACACTGATCTATTTTCGAGTCCCCGTTAAACACTAAAACGAAATAGTTAACAGCAAAATAGTCCTTAATTTGTGAAAGATTTAAGGTTCACTAAGGTACGTGTACAGTATATTGTAATTTAAATTCCTAGCTCAAAATAGACCACCCCGATCTCCATTAAAGCTGAAATATTAATAGTTTTAGTTTCACTTCACTTTGATCGGCAACAAAAACATTTTAATCTATTTACACGTTCTATAAAAGCCGCTACCAGCTCTCTTTGATCTAGATTCCTAGAAGGTTTGTCGGGATATGAGATAATCAGAGGAAAATTGCGGCCGCATGTGGCTGCAGAGGGTGACGGGGCCCGCATGAATTCAAGTGGACTGACTCCTGGCAGGGGGAGCGTAACGAAATGCGCAAATTCTGCAGCGCCCTAGCCAAAAGCAACTAAATAAGTTTTAATTCATTTTTTTTTTTTAAAACAATATTTTTTCGTATTCTTTTCAGCAAACCCTTTCATTTGATACCATATCATGGCATTGCACCAAAAATAACTAGTCCACCATTCTGGGCCTTCCGTCATATTGGATTTAGAATGACGTCACTTATCTAATCATGCATTGTCATCCAAACTAAACGTGTATGCAAAATTTCATCTTAATCGGTGGAGGATAGCTGCTTTAAAATTCAGTTGCAAAATTTGACCCGAACACACTTACATACATACATTTAAAGTTATTTAAAAGCTTGTAAAAATACCGTGTGATTTTAGTTACTTAGTCTGACCGACCCCTCCACTCGTCCAGGGCCGAGGACATCCATGATGTTTTTTTTTTAACTGCGTCTTATAATATTTCTAGGCTTTGAGAAATCTAATAAAAACCCGGACAATGACCATATTCCCGTATGTTTAAGTTAATTATGAATTCTAATCTTAAGCTCATTCTATCAAAATCACTTATAATTTCCCTACAGTTTTGACAAGTTTTTGAAATTGTTCGTCGCGCGTCGTCCAGATGGTATTGCGACTTGTATTTGAAAGTTTTTGAAGAACGGGAATTGGGCTTCTGATAAAAACAACGCTAAAGGAAAAATAACAGGAAGTGCCAAAACAATCGTTCCACCGACATGACATAAAACGTATCGGATAATTTACTGTCAGTTAGAAATTTGAACGACGACAACACATGCGTAAAGTGCAGGCCACACCGCGAACTAAGCTTAACTCATTGGCGTCCAAAGGTTGTGAAAGGAGGTACATGTTAAGAGCGCTAAAGTTCTCTGATCTCTATGTTAATTGAAGTTATTTCCTCCACTAAACTTAATCAAATTGTCAGTTATAAATTGTTAATTATTAACACTAAGCCAGGGTTTTCTTACTTAGAACACAGGTTTTTTTTTGCAATGGGAGGGGGGAAAATCCTCAAAAGGCGGCTGGACTTCTTAGGAAAACACCAGGCAGTTTCGGATTTCTACCTCACTAAAACTATCCCGATCCCGGTCTATTAAATTAAAAAAAAAAACACCTTGGAACTCCCTCTGTATAATGCCACATCTCGGGGTTGAACATGGGCTTAATTAAGCTTTAAGTAAAATAACTCACATATCTCCCTACAGAGTTCAGCTAGCTTAGCTCTATTTCAGAGTGCGAACCAAAGCAGAGTGTATGTAAGAATGAAAAATCACTGCATCTTCGCGTAATAAGACAGCTCATCTCGCGGTGCGACTTGCGCTTTACTGTAACATTTGTCTTTTGTACGACGGGATGCATCTTGTTTTTGTCATCTTTGGCATGAATATATATGCGTTCAACTTGATAACAAAATCGGCGACATTGAACTGACTGCATTTCGGTGAGTGTGCCCAAGAACTCCACGACCTCATCCCACCAGCCCCCTTCTACCATCGTACATCTAGACGCACTGCAAGTTACCATCCTTACCATAAAATAGAAAGTATCAGAAGAGCCACTCCCGCCTTTTCGAAAATTGACAGCTAAACTTGACAGACTCGCTAAGGTTGCTAGTATATTGATACCGAATTTAAAAAAGAGTAGGTTGTATAAGTTACAAACATAAATACATCGATTCGTCTAAACATACATCATATCATGCTTACATGATTTAGAGGGTAAAAAGACGTAACAATTGTGTAATAATGATCCCACCAAAAACATAAAAATGTGAAAAGCACCAAGCTAGACAAAAATATAAATGTGTGTTTTTTTTAAATTAAATGAAAAAACCCGACTGCTTAAGAAGCGAACTAAAAAGGTAGGTACTTAAACAAGAAGAAAATTATGCTCTGCAATCGGAGGAAACATATTTATGAGCTAGATGACTTAAACTTAAACCATATTATTATGACAAGTTTTATACCCTTTCCAATTTCGTCTATGGACTTAAAATAATTTATTATTTTCCTAGATATTAATTTTCTAATTAATTATCTTAAAAAATTTAATGACCTTTAAAAGAACGAATTTAAATTATATTGAATTATTTTAAAGTATATTCGGTCTGTAACAATTAATATTGGTAACCCAGACAACGCAACCACTTTACAGTACTTTATGTATGAATGACGTGACAAACGCCTGCACAAAGCACTCGTGACAGCCGCGACTGAGCTCGGTCCAATATTGCCCATTATTCCCTGTAAAATCGAAATGTCAATGTGTGCGTTCAAAATGGCGCTTTGTTCGTAGTGGATTCTCTGTCTGCGGAGCGCCGCCGCTTATGTACTTTGTGTCCTTACCTTGTTGCCATTCCACCAATTCGCACCAAACGCTTCCAAACATCCTTCATAATGCGCAAAGCGAATGAATGGAACTCACTACCTGCGTCTGTGTTTCCGAACGCATTCAACCCGAATATCTTCAAAGTTAGAGTGAACAGGCTTCTTCTGGGTAAGCTCAATCCATCGTCGACTCTGTCTCTGTCATCTATGACTTAGACTAGAGTCAAGAGCAAACCCATAACAAATAATAAAAAAACAGCAAATTGGTTTTCTTATCGTAACAGGTGATATCGCAGTCAACAGCCAGTGAACAATAAATGTCTCGCAGGGTGTTTTTATCTTAGTCCCGTTCAGGTAATTACAGTGTCAGTTTACTTCATCTGACAGTTCGTCACTGTAAGTGGGACATTGGCCTCTTTCTGATTTCTGGACATTCGAGGTTTTTATTTTTCTTTTATAGCGCGTTTTATGTCGTCGTGTTAAGATAACTGTGTGCCGGTTTTAACGCGTTGTGTTTACTTGTTTTGGGTAGTTAAAATTTTTGAGGGGAATAAGACGTTGTCATTTGCAATGATTGCAAGAAATTGGTTTTACTGCTTATGTTTCTTTATGATGATTAATCTAAAATGTTTTAATTAGAGGGAACAAAATTCTGCTGCCTGTGGCTTCGCTGAAATTAAGCCCTTTCCAAGAAGCGAAAATTAACAGCAATGATTGGATGTTCAAAATAGCTAGATATAAACAAATCTACTTCATATTCCCAATAAAATTTATACAAAGTAGAGAGTTATATTAAGCCCAAGATGCCCAATGACAGTCGTTATCGGGTCCCTAAAAGTAAACTGCCCCAGATCAGAAACAATTGAATCGTCCCTAACTATTTTTTTAAATCAACAGAAAAGGTAAATTTGTTTAACGAAATAATATTTCATTTGAGAAAACATTTCGTATAAGAAAATTCCTTTTTTAATTAAGACTCACCTTGTAAAATGTAAATTCGGTCTAAATTTCACCTTGATGTCCTCCTCGAGGGCTGTAGCACTGAATTTGTTTGAGTCTTTTAATTATACAATGTAAATGGTTGCCATATCTATAGATCCTTTTTTTTACTTACTTTTGGATCAATTTTTATAATTTTATTACGTCGCAGGATAAGATTAAATTTACGAGGTACCTTTGTGTATGTTTTAACATATTGTTTTTGTTACTGTTGATAAGCTGGCATTTGACCACTATTGCACCTGATGGAAAGCGATTGTAGGTACCTTACAGCATGCAGGCTTGCAAAAAAAACAGTTCTGATACTATGCGTATTTATCATCAGTTTTAAATATTAGAACCTGTTGAAACAATCAACTAGTTCGGGCCAAACTTGATTTAGGCGTGCACAGACGTAATTTGATTAAATATTTATAAAGCCCACCGGCCGTTTCTGTTTTATTTGAGACCTATTGACCTAGTGCTAGGAGCTGTCTGTTAATTCAGGCACCACCTACCTACCTAGTCCATTCGGCTTCTTTTATTTTACTTTTATTATAATCAGATCGTGAATGTACATTGATACTACATGATTATAATAAAAGTCATACGTGTGTACTTATAGGAAAAATATTTGACTGATAATAGTGAAAATGACTGCCAAAACTGTTACAGGTTTCAGCCATGTTTCAGTAGATGTTTTGACCGCTGTATTTTCCGTGTGCCGATTTAACGTACATTCGCATATTGTTGGCCATAAAATATGTGTGTTTTATTATGATTACGTGCATGTTATTTTATATTTATTTTAATATGGCTATTATGGAGTTCTTAGTTTTACCAAATAATAAGCCTTTATACTGTTTTTTTTTGTGTTTAAGAAATAATCATATATCACATGGCTATTGAAATTTTCGCAAAAAAGTATCTATTTTCTGTTTATAATTCACAAATTTGATGGGAGCCGGGGCCGGGCCTTTAGGAAGATTTTCTTTCTTTTTTTATATGTAACGAAAAATATGTTTTATACGAGAATAAGTGATAACTTGGTTGTTGAGTTGGTAACTTTATAATAAGCTCCTATAGTATATTTTATACAAATCAAGTAATTTTCAATGATTTTAACCTAAACACGGGGTTATACACTTTTATCAGTTTTAATAACAGCAAGATAAAACTCTTTTAAACTTTAAAGTTCAGTTACATTAAACACCGTTTATTAGAAAAGGAACAAACTCATTTAATATAAACAATAAGTATTGGAGCAAGCAAATTATTTAGTTTTATTATTCCTCACTTCTTCAGACCACTTCAACTTAAGTTCGGATCCATCCTCAATTTGTGCTCTGATTAAAAATACAAACTCTTTTATGAATCTTTTTTCTTGCCTTCTTTTAACGATTGTTGGAAGAAAAGTCCCATCTTTGTTAGAACTGATCAGGAAGGTAAGTGCTTATAAAATAAGCAAACAACAATTACAGCAATTTATTAAACCTTTAATATATAGTAAAATATTAATATATTTTTCAAGAAATTATTTACATACTGTATATATTTTTTAATATATCGGCATGCTAAGAAGAAGAATGAATCGTCATCAATCCGGCTCGAAGGATCAAATACTACTTACTTGTTAGCTTGGTTTCCTACATTTAAGAAAATATGTTTGATTGAATTACTAAATAAATATTTCGCAAACGTACACAAAAAATGGATTAACGCTTGCAAATGTTCGTATTTTAAGCCTACCGATTTTTTTCTAAATACTTACAGTCATAGTCTAAATAAACTGAAACTCCATGTAAGTAGATACGTTTGTTTTTTTCTCTCTATCATCCTGATTAATACAAGTAATCAAAATAAAACAATATAGCTACTGTAGCTATTTAATTAAGGTGTAAAGGTAAAATAAATAAATGTGTATTGATCCGTAATTTTTAATGATCTCATAAATCTCACAATACTTATTGCAGCGGATCCATTATGGTACAGTGGCTAAATAATTATTGTGCCTTATATAATAATGCAAGGAACACTTACATTTGCATATTATTCTTATATTTCCTTAATGAAAGCAAATAATTTTGTATTATAAATGTTTATTAACATCATGCAATTTAATTATTAGGTTAGTGTCTGTTTGCATGAAAGTAACGGTTTGATTATTCATAGGTAATTAAGTAATAAAAAGTTACAATAAAACATCATACATTTACATGAAGGAAGAATTTTTACAAGAATTACGATGAAGTGTACCTATAGTGGATCCTTATTTCGCTAGTTATAATCAAGGACCATGTTATAAAAATATGTACCTACTGACAAAAACACTTAAGCTCTTTACAAAGGCTTTGTTATGTTTCAAAAATAAGTTATTTGTACAAGTTTCTTCTACTTACGAAGGCATATCTATTTGCGGATTATTTAGATGGACAGTGTGGGGTATAAATTAGCTATAGAGTGCTTCTGCGAATGACCTACCTCCAAAGCACCATGTTTCAGTGACTTACGAATCGAGCGTTACCAATACATATTAAACATCTGTAGAAAACTTGTTTTTGAACAGCAAGAATATTTCGAAAATAATAGCCAGAGTGTTAAAGAATAACCAACACAATCCATTGCTAGCATTTTTGTCTGTTTATATGTTTGTCTATTTAGTTGTGCACGCATCACGCATAATGTACGAAACCAATGTGAATAACTATTATACATAAGTGTGCGTAGCTTGAAGTATTGCTTGTTTCATCGCAATTGGTTCACTCTATCAAAAGTTAGATGAATTTAAAGTCTTCAAGAAGTAAAATATCACAACACATGCAGTTCAAATACTTGGACAGTTGAAATCCATATTCGATAGATGGCGTTGTGCATTTGACGTCATTTTCTGAATGGCTGTTAAGATTCTCCGCAGAAGAATGACACCAGAAAAAAATGGGCAGATAGGTAGTTAGGTACGTAGGTAAGATAGGAAGCTAGGTACGTATATAGGTAGGATAGGAAGCTAAGTAAGGGTAAGTAGTAGGGTAGGCAGGTAGGTAAGTAGGGTAGGTAGGTAGGTCTAGGTAAGTAGGATAAGGTAGCTGGGTAGGCAGTTGACGGGAGCGAAACTGTGGGCACAACTAGTTAAAAATAAAAATGTTGTTAGACTAGCTTTGCTCCCGTAGTTTATCCACATATAGCTATCAGTGAAGGAATTTATGAAGTCTGATATTTACCTACTTCTATACATTTCCACCGACAAAGAAACAATTTTTTCTAGTCAAAATATTAGTTTAATTAAGTAAAAAATGCATACCTAACTACACTCATACGTTAGCTTTCTATCTCCTATTCATACTCAAAGATACTTTACCAGCTACAGCTAGCAGAAAGGTTTAAGCTTTTTTTTAGCTAATCTGCAGAAGGCCGGGCTGATAATGTAATATATGATTGGCAAGCATTTTCTTCATTGATATTATCCTGAATGTTCTTCGAGGTCGATAGAATAGGTATCAACTTAAGGATTTTTGTGGAACTTTTTGTTCTACGTTAGAAATGGTCTCGGGCCAGTATATTTCGAAGGTGCGACGAAGACATCGGTTGACGAAGACATGGATTTGGCGTGAAATGTCCTTTGTTACATGTTAGGTGGTAGAAGGCGGGGCCAATGACCTGACCCGTCAATGGGGACCAAGGGTGCTATACGGTCGGGTCGTCTGACGCCCTTGTGCTGGTTTGGTCCCTGGTGTGGTCACGGCGTACAAAGTGTTCTGATGCGCCGGTGATGGGGGGTTCTCCCCCTAACCCGCTGCAGCTTTCCGTCACTGAACCCTTCCGGTGACGGATATCTGCGGCGGGTTCGCGGTGGGTGCTAACCCGTGCCCGTGTTCCCCCCATAAGCGGGACAGGGGGACACCGTGGGGTATTAGTGGGTTGGAGTCCCACATAACTTGCACTATCTCCCCGTGGTAGTGCAGTATGCATGAGCATTTCCAAACGCAAAAAAAGTCTCTAGATAAGTGGCATTCGATGTCAGCGAAAGCAAAAGTCGAAATATCAAAATATAAGGGATTGATCACATGATTTTTCGATATCGTTAGTCAAAGTCAATCCCATATAATTTTGCCTTTTGGACAATCGCTATTGCCACGCTTTCGATGATAAAATGTCACTTGTCTAAGGCCTCTTATCGAATTTGGATAAAACTTGAAACATGGGTAGACTATGTCCTGGTAGCATGTTTCCTTGGGATATTTTAGTTTATGCATCCGGCATGTTTGCGGAGGCCCAGACGGACGGCTTCCATGCGGTTATACGCAAGAGGGTAGCCTCCTTATGGCAGCGCGTGCGAGGCAGTAGCAATGCAATGGCATCTTGCAGATGATTGCGCCTCGAACGGATAGCCCAATCCAGAATAAATGGATTCGCATTATTGTGGGCACTCACTAACATAGTTAATAAGTAATGTACTTACACCTTTTGACGGTATTTTAATAATTCTAATGTTACAATGAATGTAATTTAATTTTTTAATAATATAATTTGTAATCCTATTTTTAATGTGTGTTTTTATTATTAAATGTTTTATTTTATGTGTGTATTGATATCTGAAATAAATGTATTAATAATATACTTGGGTAAAACCACTGGTAGAAGCTATTATAATATCAAAACAGTATAATGAGGAAAAAGCAACTTTATGGTAATAAATGGACAAACAGACAGATATCAGCTGAGTGGGACAGTAAGCTTGATATGTCACCGTATCCGACATGAGGAAATAAACATGGGGTATATTTATTTTCTATTTTCACTTCGGTAATGCCTCTCCGTTTATCAGTTGTGCTGCCCTAGAGGCACAGACCTGGTCTCTCGTGCTTGATGTCGTGAGTTCAAATTCAGGACAAGTACCAACTAATTTAACGTTTTCAATACATATGTACTTTCTTACTTTATCTTGATATCGGTGAAGGAAAACATGATGTAAAGAAACTTGAAGTTATATTAAGATAAGTTTGCAACCCACCTATGTTTTGTTATCTCTTCTCATGCTTGACCGCTCACTATCTCACCTGATGGTAAGCGATGATGTGGTCAACGGTGAACACGCTTGCTTAGAAGTAATTACTCTTGACTTATAGACCCCTAGGTTGTAGCTATCGGCAAACATATACTCATGCATACAATTCCACTTATTAGCTGTACGCATAATAAAAGAATTTCCAAAACATGTGGCGGTTAATGCTCGTGCTATCTCTGTATGAGATATGGGCCAAGGTGATGACTGATTGGTACACAAGGGATAGTAAACGCAGCAAGGGGAAACAGATAATAAAATGGGAGGACGAGCTGAAACAAACAGCGGACCCCAACTGGAGGAGAGTGGCTCGTGATAGAAATCAGTGGAAAGAGCTAGAGGAGGTGTTTGCCAAAAGGCACACTGAAATGAGGGACATACTGTAACAAATACAAAACAAAACAAACAATTCAGAATAAAGGGCATTATTATTATTATATCGCTGTATGAGAAGAGAAATAACATACTATTGTTATTAAAGCCTCTCTGTGCACCATTTCACACTTCGAAATAATTTTAGCAAAAAAAAACTACTGTAGACTGTAGAGGAGCTTCATAATTTTCATGCCTTCTTCCGCAACTCTTCTCTGTTCAGACAACGACTATATTCATTTTCATTTTGGTTTTTATTTATGATATAGACAGAGTGCACTCATGGCTTTCCACAAGACAAAAATGCTTCAAATAAATATAATTGCTTTGAAAAATACTTTAAGGAGTCGTTAACATGAGATACCTTATAGCCGCATTTAAAATATGATATCCACCAAGAAAGCACTTAAACCTTCGACACAGTGACAGTTTAATGATGTCGATATGGGCCAAATACTGTATTGAAAAAATAATACTTAAAAGGCTTTTAGAAGAAAACTAGGAACTGGTAGAGTTTTTTAAAGGTGACATTATTCTCTTGGATTATCCTAATTTATTTGGGGTGATCACAACAAAAAATATTTTACAATGACAAATAAGCCATTATTAATTCAAAAGTATGACGTCAAAATTCTTAATTCATGATGAAATTTGTGACGTCAACATGTAAAAACAGCGGAAGTCACTCGACGAAAAGAACCAGTCGTTACAAATTATCATATTACAGTAGATAACGTTTGTCTTGTAAAAAAAATTCCGAAAGGTGCGCCATCCATTGCCGTTAAATGGGCCGAAATCACGAGCGAAACATTTAGGAGCTAGACGAAATACATAGGGTTGACAAAATTAAGGAATCGTCTAAAATAATGATCTCTGATTTTTGAATTAAGAATGAGAAGTTGAGTTGAGATGTGTCATAGACTTTATTCTAAAACCTATCAAGAAGTGGCATTAGAATTAAGGTTTGACACATTCTTCAATGCAAATTCTCAGACATCGACCCTGAGTGAATTTATTGAGTTTCTTATACTTTATTTTACATTGAGATCTACGCATTGGAACGTACAGCTGAGATATCTAGCTAGGTTTCATTTTTAGAAAACATCGTTATCTCTATATTCACCCAAGCAGAGCTCGGTCGCCCAGGTACTTATAGTTCAACGGAAATAAATGCTTTGAGTTTGAGCTACCTACTCTTAATCTAATACTGAACTTCTGTTTTATTTTCTTAATCTTGCTTTATAATATTTTGGAGTGCTTGGGAAGTTTCCCAGAAAAATACTTACGGAACACAATATAACCGACGCCTGTTGCCTATATTTTTCAAAGGAATGCGTAGAATTTTGCAGTTATTTGCTTAGTTCAGTTAATAAGGACCGCCTCTATTGCCACTTAGTATACCTACCTAATTGGTTCTACCGATTTAACTTTTGTTGTAAGTATAAAAAGAAAACAAAAACCAATTCCCATTTTAAAATTAAATATTTAATGTACCTACATAAACCTTTAGTGAGCTTCACTTTTACAATCCTCCCGTGAGAAATTACTACAATCTTACCTTTACTACTAAGGACTACTTTGAGAGAGTCATATAACGTTTACTACGCGTTAACTACCTACCCTCTAACTTAACACGGAGTTATTACACGAACGACGACGGACGTGCCATATACGTAGTTAGTAAAGAAATAAGTATATATTATTATTATATATAAAAAGAATTGCCAATCTGGCGTTAAATAATTTTCACAAGTGAAATATATTTTCCTCAAGTTGGCAAGGATTCGAGTAGATCTTTTAAACCGTTATCTATGTGGTGACAAATCTGTTTTTCACTAAATAGATTTTTGATCAGCGTAGCTACAGCGTTGACAACGGTTGGAGGCTGCTTAGAAGCTGCATAAATATGCTGCGATAGCGTCGTCGTGTAGAGGTGATTGTGTCGTAAATACGTTGCGTTGACGTGGGTTAGCGTTGTATTTATGCAGCGTATACAGTAAAAGAGATGGTTTTTTGATCTTGAATTTCATAATTTTATTTTCATATTGTTGGCAATAAAAATAGAAAACCATTTGAAAGCCCATGCAAATTGTTTAGTCAAGTTATATGAATGGTATTTATTATTGGAATCGAATATCATATTTCATGTTTAATGCAAGCACTTATATTGGTTCCCTATAAACGATACCTTGTTTGTCACATTCCCTATGAAATTGAGACTAAAGTGAATGTCAGAAATAAAGTGGATCCATTGGATAGGTATTTGTCATATAAATTTTACCTGATTTAGCCGCTCAGGTCAGAAACAATCAACAACGCAATCTTTCCATGCAATGTCTGAAAATAGTCTAATTTTCTTAACCAAGTTGTACAATATTCTTATAGGGAAATCACGTAGCAAGAAGACGCAAAAAAAACGATAAATCATTAAAAATTCTTGTCATTAAATCGGCTGTAGACAGCCCTTAATGCCTATGAAGGCATTAAGGGCTGTCTACAACAGCAGTATGAAATGAAGGGCAAACAGAATCGTGTTGAAATTTAGCACTTTCCTTTTACAAATGGTTTTTCAAGTTTATCCAAATTTTTCGTCCCTCTAAGTGGGGTCAAGCTAAATAATTAGGTACTTTTATTGCACTGTCTGGGGCCTGCGTGTGAGCACAGGACCATTGAAGGTCGATGGAGCGTGATTTTAAGCCTTTGAAGAGCCCACTTAAATAGGGCTTAACCTGATGCGGAAGTAGGCCCTTAACGTTTTTATGGGCAAATACAATTGTGTTCATTAAACATACAAGTTATGTATATGATATTATTGGGATCCAATTAGGCCACGAAAATAAATTAAGTATGCATAAAACAACTTTTTTTTTTCAGTTTCGGTGTAATATTATTTTACTAAAACATAATGAGCATTGTAACTTACACTTATTATTTACGAATAAACAACCTTTAGTTAATGTAGCTATAAAACTATAATCAAACAGTAAGTAATAAACTCCTTTTATTTACTTTCTTTCTCAATTAAAACAACTACTTACCTAAGTAAATTCGTCTCTCTATGTTGTTTACGAAAATAAAAACACGAATTTTAGGAATTTCTAAAACCGCTCTATCATCTGAAGTTAACAAAGGCGATCAATCAATGTTTTGAAAGATTCTGCCTGATATTGAAATTTAATCTGATATCTGGGTAAATCAACCGAATCTAGGCAAGCGATTCCCTAATTCGAATGAAATAGTAGTGAAGGTGATAGGTTCTTAATTGCAGAGCAGTTTGATGGATCTATTTCTATTAATAAACTACCACAGAGCTCCGAGAAACTATCACGACTACGAAATCAGGTGAGTCACTGTAGGTACTACTTAGTCATATGGGAGAAATCCAATAACCCACACATCACACCAATGCGATTGCGGAGGTACGTTCCAAACAAAACCTCCCCTCTTGTCGTGCTCTCTGTGCAACAACACCTGCACTCTGAAAGACCTTTACAAGGCAAACGTGAACACTGGCTGCATACTGAGCGATTTTTTTTTTATCATTTCTTTCTTTACAGTCTATTTCAGTACTATTGGACATAAAGTAATTTTTTTGACGTGTTTAGTGTTTAGATGTCTTGGTCGGTATTTGTCCTATGAGACGTCCTATTTACTTATGTAGCATATGCAGCTATGTTTGTCTGATGAAGTCTTGAAGTATTTTGTACTTAAGCCTTCTGGCTCCTGTTCTATCCATAAGGTAGATTGCCAGGGTGTTTCGGTTACGCGTAATTCGTTTCTTGTATGACTTGATGTAGGTCATTACCTCTTCTTTGACTGTGGGAATCGTCAGATTATGGTGTAGAGCCTCATTTGGCGCTTGATGGGCTTGATCATAGTTTTGAAATCAAGCATGTCATTGAATGTCACCGTTTACTCATAGTTTATGGCCCGTGACAATTCTAACCTTGGCCGAAAGTTCAAAGGCCGAAACTTCTACTCGATGCTATAAAAAAATATCTATTTAGTCCGTCAGTAAGATTACCTAAAATATTGGACAAGTATTTTTTCCTTAGCCACGTCAACAAGATATAACGAAGATACAGTGCTTTAAAATATCGTGTGACGTCACGGTGTGCTACACTTTATACTGACGATGTGACGTCACACCTGAACTTTGATGCGCTTTATCTTTGTCAGTGTTTATTTATTTGATACAGCAAAAAATACAGGTCCAATATTATTTAATAATCTCACTGACGGACTTAATAGAATTATCGTTTTTCTACCCCGAAAACAACCCTATTATGCGCATTCGATTGTTATATTAAGCAATGAAGTAAACTGGTCTCTAGTCGCAGTTGGTGATTCCGTACCCTGTGGACCTAACATTTATAAACGACTTATAACTGAAAGGGCGTTTCTTCATAGCCGTTTGATTTAAATATTATATTTTATGAACACTTTATTGGACAGGTACCAATTATAACGTGACCTAGTTATAACGGATTCGTAAAGTAAAAGTAGTAATAAAAAAATCATTTCAATTAATTGTATTTGCGTACAGACCTAACTAACCTTTTATTATCTAAATTAGTTTACTCAGTTATTAACTGATATAAAATTGGTTCGTTTTTTAACCGACTTCAAAAAGGAGAAGGTTCCCTATTAACTGTATTTTTTTGTTCATGTTTGTTACCTCAGAACTTTTTAATAGTTGAACCGATTTTGATGTTATTTCATTTGATTGATTTTCTTTTTTATTTGAAAGCTGGTACTTATCATGTAGTCCCTTCATTTGATCAATAAATCTAAACTCTTCAATAAATGACGGCAAATATTTTGGGATTGCTGCAGTCGAATGTGTGTTTATTGTTTACACCATTGCATAACATAACATCACGACGGTTGTTACGCGGTGCTAATCTATAAGGATCGCCGAGACAGCATTGACCCAAATCAACACTGCACACGGCTCGACCACGCAGTGCAGCGTCAGCAGAAACGTGCCGCGCGATGACGACAACAGCGGCTTCGCAATAACGGAAACGCGGACCCAAATTCATAATTGATTCACACTTCGAACATTGTAAACCTCTTAGAAATAATTAACTTGTAACTTTTAGTATAATTAAATTTTATTAAATAACTTTTGCTTTTTTTTGGATCCTCCGGTTGTAGCCCACGTAATTGGCGCAGTCGGTAGGATACCAGTAAAGTAGAGTCAGTGTCGTATCGAACGATTAGTCTACGGGTATCCGAACCTACGGGAGCTGCAGTCCAGAGGAGAATCCGACTCTCGATTCGTCAAGAAGAAGCAATGCTGTAAGTCCTTGAATATTTCAAGTCCTTGCCTATCTTACCCTTAAGTATCCTTGAATATCACAAGCCCTAAGTTTAATCCTTACTATATTCTTATATCCTGTCCAATCTATGTTCATGATATTATTTTTACTTATAATTTCTGTATGTGTGTAAGTTTTTAGCGTTCAAGATTTTCCATCCAACGGAATATCGATCTGATAGGTTAGATAATAGTGACCGAAGCGGGAGTAGGCTCGCGGCTATAGACGAGAACAGGAATTTAGGCGCGATGTCGAGCGACGACGTAGACACGATTTATAAATCCCTGAGATTAGTGCCGGAGTTCGACGGGAACCCGCACGTACTAACCCGTTTCATTAGTATATGTGACCAGTTGGTAGTTACTTATTTTAAAACCGCAAAAGGTTATGAACTAACGAATTTAGCCCTCATTAACGGAATTTTAAATAAGGTTACGGGACCCGCTGCTAGGCATATTAATTCCAATGGTATCCCGGATACCTGGCAGGGTATTCGGTAGCTACAATAGACATTAGTTCTTCATTATTAATTTCAAGCCGTGATAAAGCATCCGCGTTAGTATTGCATTTACCTTGTTTATATTCTATTGAAAAATCAAATTCACTCAGTTTTAGCCGCCATCTTGTGAGTCTCGAATTGGGTTCCTTCAAGTTCATGATCCATTGAAGGGGTTTATGGTCAGTAATTATTTTAAATCTTCTACCGAATAAATACGGCCTAAAATATTTGGTGGCCCAAACAATTGCTAACAATTCCTTTTCAATGGTACTGTAGTTTAACTCGCTAGAATTTAAAGTACGTGAAGCGTACGCTATGGGTTTATCTGAACCTATTACTCCCTGGGATAGGACGGCGCCGATCGCAACGTTAGATGCGTCGGTTGTTAGAATGAACTCTTTATTGAAATCTGGATATTGCAGAATAGGGTCGTTAGTAAGGAGTTTTTTACAGTGCTCAAAGCAATTAATGTATTTTTGATCCAAAGTTATTTTGCTACCCTTTTTCAGACATTGAGTTAGTGGTTTAGTTAATTTAGCAAAATCCGGGATAAATTTCCTATAATAACCGATCAGGCCGAGAAAACGTTTGATTTCTGTTGCTGTTTTAGGAAGAGGGTAGTTTTCTATGGCTTTAATTTTGTCTGGATTTGGCTTGACACCTTCGTTGCAAATGATGTGGCCTAGAAAGCTAGTTTCTAACTTTAAAAATTCGGACTTATCTATTTGAATTTTAAAGTTAGATTCTCGCAATCTTTTAAATACTTTTTCCAGGTTATTAATATGCTCCTGCAGGGATGTACTGAACACTACAATGTCATCCAGATATACCAGGCAGATGTGGTTTAGGTCTCTAAGGATATTATCCATAACTCTTTGAAATGTCGATGGAGAATTTTTAAGCCCCATCGGCATTCTAAGGAATTCATAATGGCCGTTTTCCACATTAAACGCCGTTTTATGTATATCTTCAGGGTTCATTTCGACCTGATAGAACCCGCTGGCTAAATCCAGGGTACTAAAATATTGACATTTACCTAATTTGTCGAGTACGTCTGTAATGTTGGGTATGGGATACTTGTCATCAATCGTTTTCTCGTTGACTTTTCGGAAATCCACGACAAGTCGCCATTTAACCTTGCCAGAAGCATCCGCCTTTTTGGGTACGATCCAAATAGGGGAACTCCAGGCCGAATCTGATGGTCGTATTATATTTTGATCAAGCATTTTGCTTATTTGATCTCTGACTTCTTGTCTGTGGACATAGGGATATCTATAAGTTTTTGTGTGTACTGGAATTTCATCAGTTGTTCGGATGCGATGTTTCACTTTATTTGTGAATGTCAATGATTCGCCTTCGAGATAAAAGACGTCGGCATAGTTCGCGCAGAGGTTTTTTAAGTTAGCAAGTTCCTCTGGGTTTAAATGTTCCGTTCTGAGACGAGAAAGTACGGCATTAACACGATCTGATGGAATTGCAGTACCTTCAACTTCAATGTTAAATAGCTCAGCCTCTACGGGGCGGTCCATTGAAAAGATGATGTCGTTACACGTAGGGTTAGTAATCTCCACCCAGCCACGGTTATTTTTAACATTAGTTATACAGTTTGAAATTAAGCAACTACAGATGACTTGATCCTCGATCATTACTTCACCATCCAACGTATTAATAGGTACTCTAACTAACTTGGATGAATTAGCTGATATTATGTCCTCATACAAATTAACATTGCGTGAGTCATACATCTGTATAGGTAGTTGTGCATTCTGTGTTATTAGTAATTTACGGTTAAGATCGATTTTACTTCCCCAATTTTCAAGCAAATCAAACCCTAGGAGTCCGTCAAAGTAATTATGAAATTTGTAAACGAATAATGTAACATCTGAATGTTCGTTTAATTCTAAAAAGCATGGCAAAGTAATGGAATAGTCATTCTTAGACGTCCCGTGAACATTCGTTACTTCGAATGGCTCATAGTTTAGTGGTATATGGTTAAAATATTTGCTTACGGCTTCTGGACTTATAAACGATTGATTGGCTCCTGTATCAATTAGTAACATAAGTGGTGGATCCTGAATCTGAATAAATCCGAGTTGCCTCTGTATATGAAAGTTGAGCTCTATTTTGGTTTTTCTAATTTGGATACCTTCTGAAAATTTTCAGCAGGTTGGGTATCTTGGTCTACCTCTTCTACCGAAGGAGTGTCGTGGTAGGGATACGAATCCTCATAATATCCAGATTCGGGGTACTGTTCGTTAGTATAATAATCTTGTTCGTAATCGGCATAGTAACAATTACTATAATCATAGTCGTAGTCTAAGTTGTTAAAATTAACCTCGCGTGTCCTGAAATAGTTGTTCGGAGGTGGATTACCATACTGTCTCCAATCGCGACCTGAGGGTGGCAAGGTTTTGGGCACAAAAGGACTAACGCCGCTCATTGGCTTAGGTGCGTTATTATAACTTGATTGTGGTTGCGGTTGAGGTCTAGGAGGCATTCTAAAGACGTTACTTTGTGGGTGATAAAATGGCAAGGGGGCGCGCATCATTTGTTGTGTACGGGTTAAGCCACGGGGTTGCTGTTGCATAGGCATGCTGGGCCTCCATCCTTGAGCATAAGGCTGCATTGACTGCTGTCGCTGCGGGCCAGGCGTATTGAACGCAAATTGTTTTGATGGTCCAGGCATGACAGGAACGTTAACAGGGTTTACTTTGGGGGTGAAATTGTTCAAAGGTAAATGATGATTCGGTTGTGGTTGAGCCCAGTCCTTTCTACTGGGTCCTCCCTCATTGCGGTGTTGCAGGTAAAGCGTGTTTAGTTCGTCTTGCACGTATTCCAATGCCTTTTCCATGGACTTTAGTTTCAGGACACGCGAGGTTAATTTTAACAACTTAGACTACGACTATGATTATAGTAATTGTTACTATGCCGATTACGAACAAGATTATTATACTAACGAACAGTACCCCGAATCTGGATATTATGAGGATTCGTATCCCTACCACGACACTCCTTCGGTAGAAGAGGTAGACCAAGATACCCAACCTGCTGAAAATTTTCAGAAGGTATCCAAATTAGAAAAACCAAAATAGAGCTCAACTTTCATATACAGAGGCAACTCGGATTTATTCAGATTCAGGATCCACCACTTAAGTTACTAATTGATACAGGAGCCAATCAATCGTTTATAAGTCCAGAAGCCGTAAGCAAATATTTTAACCATATACCACTAAACTATGAGCCATTCGAAGTAACGAATGTTCACGGGACGTCTAAGAATGACTATTCCATTACTTTGCCATGCTTTTTAGAATTAAACGAACATTCAGATGTTACATTATTCGTTTACAAATTTCATAATTACTTTGACGGACTCCTAGGGTTTGATTTGCTTGAAAATTGGGGAAGTAAAATCGATCTTAACCGTAAATTACTAATAACACAGAATGCACAACTACCTATACAGATGTATGACTCACGCAATGTTAATTTGTATGAGGACATAATATCAGCTAATTCATCCAAGTTAGTTAGAGTACCTATTAATACGTTGGATGGTGAAGTAATGATCGAGGATCAAGTCATCTGTAGTTGCTTAATTTCAAACTGTATAACTAATGTTAAAAATAACCGTGGCTGGGTGGAGATTACTAACCCTACGTGTAACGACATCATCTTTTCAATGGACCGCCCCGTAGAGGCTGAGCTATTTAACATTGAAGTTGAAGGTACTGCAATTCCATCAGATCGTGTTAATGCCGTACTTTCTCGTCTCAGAACGGAACATTTAAACCCAGAGGAACTTGCTAACTTAAAAAACCTCTGCGCGAACTATGCCGACGTCTTTTATCTCGAAGGCGAATCATTGACATTCACAAATAAAGTGAAACATCGCATCCGAACAACTGATGAAATTCCAGTACACACAAAAACTTATAGATATCCCTATGTCCACAGACAAGAAGTCAGAGATCAAATAAGCAAAATGCTTGATCAAAATATAATACGACCATCAGATTCGGCCTGGAGTTCCCCTATTTGGATCGTACCCAAAAAGGCGGATGCTTCTGGCAAGGTTAAATGGCGACTTGTCGTGGATTTCCGAAAAGTCAACGAGAAAACGATTGATGACAAGTATCCCATACCCAACATTACAGACGTACTCGACAAATTAGGTAAATGTCAATATTTTAGTACCCTGGATTTAGCCAGCGGGTTCTATCAGGTCGAAATGAACCCTGAAGATATACATAAAACGGCGTTTAATGTGGAAAACGGCCATTATGAATTCCTTAGAATGCCGATGGGGCTTAAAAATTCTCCATCGACATTTCAAAGAGTTATGGATAATATCCTTAGAGACCTAAACCACATCTGCCTGGTATATCTGGATGACATTGTAGTGTTCAGTACATCCCTGCAGGAGCATATTAATAACCTGGAAAAAGTATTTAAAAGATTGCGAGAATCTAACTTTAAAATTCAAATAGATAAGTCCGAATTTTTAAAGTTAGAAACTAGCTTTCTAGGCCACATCATTTGCAACGAAGGTGTCAAGCCAAATCCAGACAAAATTAAAGCCATAGAAAACTACCCTCTTCCTAAAACAGCAACAGAAATCAAACGTTTTCTCGGCCTGATCGGTTATTATAGGAAATTTATCCCGGATTTTGCTAAATTAACTAAACCACTAACTCAATGTCTGAAAAAGGGTAGCAAAATAACTTTGGATCAAAAATACATTAATTGCTTTGAGCACTGTAAAAAACTCCTTACTAACGACCCTATTCTGCAATATCCAGATTTCAATAAAGAGTTCATTCTAACAACCGACGCATCTAACGTTGCGATCGGCGCCGTCCTATCCCAGGGAGTAATAGGTTCAGATAAACCCATAGCGTACGCTTCACGTACTTTAAATTCTAGCGAGTTAAACTACAGTACCATTGAAAAGGAATTGTTAGCAATTGTTTGGGCCACCAAATATTTTAGGCCGTATTTATTCGGTAGAAGATTTAAAATAATTACTGACCATAAACCCCTTCAATGGATCATGAACTTGAAGGAACCCAATTCGAGACTCACAAGATGGCGGCTAAAACTGAGTGAATTTGATTTTTCAATAGAATATAAACAAGGTAAATGCAATACTAACGCGGATGCTTTATCACGGCTTGAAATTAATAATGAAGAACTAATGTCTATTGTAGCTAACCCTTCAGAAAATAACCCTGCCCTTGATGACTCTAGAACCATCACGGCTACGGAACCCGCGGATGACTCGGGTACCGCTACAGTCCACACAGATAATGAGAACCCCATCCTAGAGGTTCCCATTTCTGACGATCCATTAAACAAGTTTACGAAACAGATTATTTTTAATATAGTAGGAGATATAAAGGGTCGAACAATTGTAACAAAACCCTTTGACACCCACACACGAATCAACATTCAAGTGTCAGAATCAAATTTAGAGGAGGACGTAGTTAATGCAATAAAAGAGTACGTTCATCCTAAAATTAAAACAGGGCTACTAATAAATCCAACTTTAGGCATGTACTCAATAATTCCCATTATTCAAAAGAACTTTAAAAATTCATCAATGACCTTAACGTTAACCAAAAAGGAATTGGATAACGTTAGAGAGTACTTGAGGCAACAGGAAATTATTAACAAGCATCATGATGGGAAAACTAACCACAGGGGTATTAACGAAACTTACTTAGCTCTATCTCATAAGTACTACTGGCCGAAAATGCGCGAACATATAACGAAATTTAGTAACGAATGTACTACTTGTGGTCAGGCAAAGTACGACCGCAATCCGACCAAACAACAATTTAAAGTAGTTCCACCAGCAAGTAAACCATTTGAAATAGTACACCTCGATTTATTAACTATTCAAAGCGAAAAGTTTCTAACTTTAGTAGATTCATTTTCAAAGTATGCTCAGGCGTATTACTTAAGAGATGGAACAGCCATAAGTGTAGTACAAGCCTTGCTTAGCTTTTGCACTCACCATGGAATACCATCTACCATCGTTACTGATAACGGGACAGAGTTTACTAACCAACTAATAGCAGAATTCACAAGGTTACACAAAATTCAACACCATAGGGTTGCACCACATACTCCGAATGAAAATGGTATAGTTGAGAGATTCCACGCTACCATATTGGAACACCTTCGTATCCTTAAATTAAGTCAAAAAGGTGAATCCGTGACTAACCTCATGCCCTACGCCCTCCTAGCTTACAATAGCAGTATCCATAGTTTCACAAAATGTAAACCTATCGAAGTTATTACCGGACATTTTGATCCCCGCGATTCCTTTGACATAGATTTATCCGCTCATTTGCTACAGCAGTATATGACTAGTCATAAAGAGAAAATGACTACTGCATATAATGCAATACATGAGCTATGTATCGAAACCCGCAAGGAGTCTACTGATAGTCGTAACCGTCAACGCGAACCAGAAGTCGATTACTCACCTGAACAACAGATTTTTGTAAAGAATCCATTTGCTTCCAGGCAAAAATTAGCTCCTCGATACACTCATGACGTTGTTATGGCGGACCTCCCTATCCATATCTATACAAGGAAGAAACGCGGTCTTGTTGCGAAGTCTAGGCTAAAAAGGGTTCCTAAAACCGCCCGATTGTTACAGGAAGCTCCTGATTCTACACCTGTTCCTGCGAACAGCTCTATCTCAAGAAATAAGACTTGAGAGCCTGGACGATGGACCTGGGATTGTACCCTTTAAATTAGGCCCAGCTAAGATCTTATCACACCACCATTCCTTCATACAATACGTTAATTTAGACACTCTACAAGATAAAATAAATTCTATTGATAGACAATTACTAACCAGCAGCCCTAATCTTAATAACCAAACCAAATCATTATTCCAGCCTCATATAGATTACCTGAGATCCAAACTCAATAGTGTATCCGAACAATTAAAATCTTTCGAGATAACTCGTGTAAAAAGAGGGCTCATAGATGGTCTCGGTAGTGTTGTGAAAAGCATTACAGGAAATTTAGATTATACCGACGCATTACATTATAATCAAGCTATAAAATCTCTCGAAAACGATGAACACAAATTAGTCACTGAATTCAATCAGCATGTTAGTCTAACAAAAGAGATGTCCACTCAATATTCTAAAATCATGGACGATATTGTAGATAACCAGAAAAAAATGGCAGCCCTACTAAATAGAATTAACGAAAGCAACGCAGATAGAGATCATGATTTGATAAAATACGCACATTTAGCTCAAATACTTATTATCCTTAGCGATAACGTAGATGCAGTTTCACAGGAACTAAACCGGCTGCAGAATGTTCTAGTATTTATAAAAACCTCTACAATGCACCATTCCATTCTCAGCATAGACGAAATACGCGCTATAATAAATAAATTAACAAGTTTATATAGTAGTGAGAAAGTAGTAGATATAGATATAAGAGAATATTATAATATAATTAAGTTAGGTTCATATTATGTAAGCAATAATATAGTTATAGTATATAAGTTTCCAATATTTCAACCGCATACATACGATCTATATAAGTTATCAATAATACCTAACAAATATCATGAAGTCCTCATTCCATCCTCTCCTTTCCTAGCCATCTTCCAGAAAGATTCTAAGAACATAGAGGCTGAATGCCCGAAGACCAGCAAGTGGTTCATATGTGAGGAGAAACGAAGTCTACAGAGTCATTCCTCTCAAGATTGCATACACGAACTCATCACCACGCAAAGGAAAAGTTCAACATGCAAACCTGTCGCTATCACCTTGGACCAGCCAGCGTACGAGGAACTTGATGATAGATACTACACCATCAGCTTCCCGGTTCCCACGAAGGTTCATCTCTCCTGTGGACAAGACCTGTACAAAGAAGTTCAAGGAAGTTACTTACTCACCATACCGCAGGACTGTTACATAGAGACACCACAGATCACTATCGCCAATAAGAAAAATCGTCTGAAGGGTCACGTATTGAAGATTATGGACCTACCTCTAGAAGACATAGATAATCAGCTTCCAGTCCCGACACTAAAATTGAACTCAATAAACTTGGACCACCTACATGCAGCCAATATGAAGATAATGCAACAACAGCCACATATTCCAGCTAAGAATGACTACGGAATCTACCACACCACGATTCCAATGTACATAGCACTAACCGGTGCATGTGCACTCATGGGTTACTTTATCTACCGACGGTACTGGTCAAAATCTAAGAAGACTCCAGACGAGGAACCACAATGTCACCCAAGGTGTCCAGGAAGAATTTACGCTCTTCCCGAACCTAAAGAGAGGATAAGCTGCAACCAACCCCCACCTCAATTTACTACGAAAATCATCGGTGGTGGCTGCTCTTCGGGGGGAGGTGTTACGCGGTGCTAATCTATAAGGATCGCCGAGACAGCATTGACCCAAATCAACACTGCACACGGCTCGACCACGCAGTGCAGCGTCAGCAGAAACGTGCCGCGCGATGACGACAACAGCGGCTTCGCAATAACGGAAACGCGGACCCAAATTCATAATTGATTCACACTTCGAACATTGTAAACCTCTTAGAAATAATTAACTTGTAACTTTTAGTATAATTAAATTTTATTAAATAACTTTTGCTTTTTTTTGGATCCTCCGGTTGTAGCCCACGTAATTCGGTACACTATAAAGAGGTGAGGGGGGGGGGGGGTGGTGGGCAGATGTGTACAGTTTACCCTGTTATACTCTAGTTGCACCGTTTGTGTTCAAGTTTCATGTTATTCGGTATATATGATATTGTTTTTTTTATATCCTGTAGGCTCGCGCTTGACCACTATCTCACCTGATGGTAAGCAATGACGGTGAAACACGCTTGCCTAGAAATAACCTATTCACTCTTGACTTAAAGACCCCAGATTGTAGCTGTCGGGAAACACAGACTCCGGCAGGGAATTCCACTCCTTAGCTGTACACATAATAAAAGTATTCTCAAAACGTTTTGTGCGTATGGGTGGGATGTCCACCATGTATCGATGGCGCATCGCCGTACGTCTGGTAGTCCGATGATGAAACGGGCTCGGTGGAATTAGATCGTACAATTCCATCGCACACTGCCCAAAATGTAACCGATAAAAAACTGACAGGCTTGCAACTCGGCGACGATGTTCAAGACTCTGGAGCTTTGACATGACCAGGGCCTCGTCGCTGATGAGCCTCTTGGCCCGCTTTTTGATCGACTCTAGTGCATCAAGCTGGTATTTGGCAGATCCATCCCAGAAATGAGAACAGTACTCCATGCATGATCGTACTTGCGCTTGATACAAATAGAGGAGCTGTTACGGCGTGAAGTACCTTCTCACCTTCGCAAGGATCCCCAGCTTTTTCGCTGCCAGCTAAGCTTTTGCCTCAATGTATGTCTATCTCACTCCAACAAATACCTTATACGAAAAAACTAAACTATTAAATATTAGACAGCTATACATCTACTACACCTGCGTTCTTATTAAAAACATAACTACAAACTCAATACAAACTAACATACAAATAAAGAAAAAAGCAATGTCATATAACCTGAGAAATAGAAATAAAATAAACTAGAAGTCATCAGCGTACGCACTTATTACGGTAGAAGGACTATATTATGTGAGCGAGCATAGCTATTCAATGATTTGCCGGACGATATAAAGGACTGCCATAACGTGAATACATTTAAGAATAAGCTTAAGAAACATGTATGTACATTATAAATTTATAACTTCTAACGCTCTGGAGGAAATTGTATAGTACTGTATTATTATAATTATTACTCTGTATCTCATTATAAGCGGACTGTAAGTTCTTATGAGAAATAAATTTCTTTAAACCGATGTATGGGCCAAAATTGAGAGTCGATGTCAACGTAACGCCAAGAAGTTGAAATTGGCTCTTTTTTTGCGGAAAAAATACACGCCTGGGTTTTAGCAGCGTTAAACCTGACCAGATTGGCATCGCCCCATTCGGAGACTGCCTGCAAGGACAGGTTCAAACGCTCTACCATGGCCTCAAGTAGAGACCAGATCTGCGGCCCGGTAGCCAGGTAGTAAGTATCTCTCAGCAACAGTGATGTCGTCTGCGTACCCAAAGGTGCCGGGTTTTAGCAGATCGTTAATGTGCAGCAAGAATAATGTTGCTGAGAGTACCAACCCCTGAGGGACCTCGGCATTAATATGCAATTGGTCCGATGGAATGGACCGATCTCTCAGGAAGTCCGCAATCCAGTCACTTAGACCACCGGGCAGACCGAACGAAGGAAGCTTACCAATATGGCTTTCATGCCAGACCCTATCAAAAGCCTTCGAGATGTCGAGGGAAACAGCAAGCGCTTCCCCGTGGCTCTCGATGGCCTCACTCCATATGTGAATGGCATACGCTAGAACATCCCCAGTAGACCGATTTCGGCGGCAGCCGTATTGGCGGTCACTAAGGATCTCGTTAGTTTCTAGGTATGCCAGGAGCTTCGTGTTAAGTGCACGGCCAACTCCATACTCTATAAGAGTATGGAGTTGGCCGGGTCAGCTCGACTACCCTTCTTGGGCACGGGTTGTACGTTAGCTAGCTTCCAAGCATTCGGCACTTTTCCAGTCTCATACGAAAGGCGGAATAGGCGTGTAGACAGTTCAGGCGCACAGGTTCTGAGAACTACCGCTAGTATTCCGTCAGGGCCGCTAGCCTTGTTCACGTCCAGGTTGCGCAGTACCCTACGGACGTCCTTTTGATGGATGCGAATATTTGACATACTCGTCTCGCATCCATCAGGATAAGATGGAGGCTGCGCGTCACCAGGATTCAGACGTGAAGATTCCGCAAAAAGAGAGGCAAATAAATTTGCTTTCTCCTCAGCGGAGCGGGCCAGCGACCCGTCGGGTTTCAGCAGTCGTTGTAGTAAGGGACGGCTGAAGTTAGACCGACTTAGCCAGGGACCAAAACGCTTTACTACCTGCTGGGTAAGAAGCAAGTTTGGTCCCTATTCGGCTAATGTGGTCGAACCGAGCTCTTCGTAACACCATCTTGCAGGAATTGGCAGCCCTGTTGAAGGCCTTCTTCTTTTGACCAACGGCACTCGCTTTGCGCGATCGAGCGTCGACCCATGCCAGGTACGCCTCATGTTTAAGCGCGTCGGCGCGATAGCATTCAGCGCCAAACCATGGCCGATCAACACTGGACATTGTTACGTCCATTCCCTGACGCAACAAATCCGTCACGGCGTCCGTGCACGCCGAAGGATCATCCGAAGAAAAGCAAGTAGGCTGCCAAGGATAGCATGCGAAGAAAGATCGCATGCCATCTCAATCTGCTGACCTGTACCACCAAACCCGCCGGGTGCCTCTTGGGCTGAGATCGGGCTGGGAGTAGACGGACACAGACTTCACCACACAATGGTCGGAACTGCCCAAAGGTGAAGATATCGACACAGAGTATCGGTCTGGCTTTGTTGTCTGCAGAAGGTCCAAGCAATCAGCCGTGTGCGAATCAACATCCGGCACCCTCGTTGCCCCTGGACCAGCTGAGTAAGGTTAAGCGCAAGCGCAAGCTTACGCATCTCCAGTCCAGCATGGTCAGTGCACTGGTATGGGCAGAGCCACTCCTGGAGGTGGGCATTAAAGCCCTCCAGTAATACTAATTGGGCGGAGGGGTACCGCTGCTGTGCCGCATCAGCCGCCTCACTGAGGTACTCTGTGAGCCTGGTTGTCTCCTGATCTCCGCTGTGCGAGCGGTAGACACAGGCGTAGATAATTTTATCCAAACCTGTGTCCACTAGAGCCCACAGCGTTGAAAATCTTGAGTCCTCAAGGTTACGGGGACGCCGATAGCAAGTGTCATCATGAGCGTACATACACACACCCGCACGCGGTTTATAATTGTGCTCCAGGGTAAACCCTGGGTCGACACGTCTGAGGGACTCGCTATCTGCGTCTCCTTAAGGAAACACAGCGCTGGTTTCTCAGTCTCCAGGTCTCCAGTTTTTTGAAGAGTGAATAGAGGAGAGGCGTAGGAAGTGAGACGAGGTTCCACGCTGCTAACCTACAGACACGCACTGAAAGGACTACATTATTGGGTCCGGAGACTGCGGGGACGCCCGAGCCCCCCCGGAATGTTTCATCGGGCCCTCCCCATCTGGTCGCCAACCAGCACGATGGTGCATACCGGGCTTTTTCGACAGTTGGCGGGGCAGCCTTTCATATGTGGCTGGCACACTACTTGGGCCCCCAACTACCTGCGGTCGGCCAGCGGCGCACCGTTCTCGGATCCCACTACCCTCCGCGACTACTCTCCCGATACGCTCATAACAATGCGTGTCAGGCTGGACTGCCTGCAGCGGAACAGCTATCTCGACCCAACTCCTCTAGATGGCTACACCGAGCATCGTAACCGGAACACGGCTAGGCCGCTTGGCGGTACGTCTTTGCTCAGTGGGTGGTCACAAGCCTTAGGTCGTAGCCTACCACCAGTTAGTGTTACCTGATTTGCACCACCCGGGGACCACGTGTAGGGAATCAAAGGGTACTACTCTCCTACGGACGTGGGTGACTCGGCCCCCAAAAATGGTTAATCTATTCTGGCAAAACGATGGGCATTATGGATATATTATGTACCACAACTACAAAGTGAAAAAATAACTTCAATTTCGGCAGTCAGTGTTAAAAAACGAAGAAAAAAAACCCAATGCCAATATTGAAGTTATTTTTCATTTTGTAGTGTTTTTATTTGGAAGTCATTTTGATGTTTTTGTTATTAGTTTTTCTTGGAAATGTTTTTAGACTTGCCTCAGATTGTGAGTGAACTACCTACCAGTGCTAGCGGAATACTACACTGCGCTTCAAAACTACTAATTGGTGCAAGGAAAAGACTCCTAAGCTCAAAAGTGTTTGGACAAGAATTTAGACGCAATGGGTTCCTGAATATAAAAGGTGCCGTTGAGGCTGGCCCAAAAACAGTTGTTGAGATACTTTAAACGCGTACCTTGAGACAAAATAGTTCCTAGATGAAACGTGGGGATGCCTTTGCCAAGCAGCAGGCAAACAAAAAAAAAATCTTTTTATAAAAAAATACAACCGACTTCCAAATAAAAACACTAAAAAGTGAAAAATAACTTCAATTTCGGGCGACGAGTTCCTGTTTTCATTTTCTGACACCAACTTCCTTTTATTTTCATTTTTAAAGGTACATAATGGACACATTCTATAGTAAAGTACTTTTAATTCCCAAAGTGATGCCAGAATAGATTACCTGAATAACATGTAACTTGAACATAACTGGTGGAATCAGTGTGTACCATGGTGAACTGAACACATCTGCGTACCCGTTTAGACCATACTGGCGTGATGGTATGTACTGAAATGGTGTAAACAATAAACAGACATGCGATTGCAGAAATCTATAAAGATTTGCTGTCATTTATTGAAGATTTCTGTTGTATATCACTGAAGTTCTTCATCAGATCTTTACCGAATTACTATCGGACCGTTTCGGAACAAACTTCTTTCGTACAAAAAACGACGGAGTTGTGCCCGAAAAAAATGAAATAAAAATAGAAACATCCGAATTGAGAACCTCCTCCTTTTTGGGAAGTCGGTTTAAAAACAACGTAACCGTTAACTGATTACAATCAAGCTTTCCATATTCAAGTTTATGTTCCAGTTACTGGGTTGTGGAGGTCAGATAGGCAGTCGCTCCATGTAAAACACTGGTACTCAGCTGAATCCGGTTAGACTGGAAGCCGACCCCAATATAGTTGGGAAAAGGCTAGGCAGATGATGATGTCCCTTTGTCCATATTTAGAAGTAAACGAGGCAGATTTTCAAATATTATCCTTATAGTCAGTCGGTAATAGAAATCAATCTTGGACATAACGTTTTGGGGTGCATGCTGATAAACCGTCCCTTGGCCCTTTATATCCTGTTTCCGGGATGCCATTGTTGATTTTACAAAGAAAGGTATTAAGATCTTCATCTTATAAATTATCCTTTTTTTGGGAACCTCATCGGTCACACGACTTGTTAAGATGTAGATAACAATAATAATTTTCATTGAAAATATCACACCATGTGTCTCGAAGGTTGTTCAAACCTAGCCTTTCCATTTGTATTCTAGTCAGATTTTATCATACAGCAAAGAGCCTTTATTTAAGAGTTTGACTGTTATTGGACTACTCCACGTTATTTCAGAATGCGAAGACGAAGCGTGTACCTAAGCGCAGAAAGTCAAGGTCAATAGTCACATGAATACTCAGTATAGTTCGTAATGACCTAAACCTAAAAAAACAGGTAAGAAATACAAAAATGGAGACACATTTCTCACGAATATGTACGAAATTCGTGAAATAAGTCTTCCATCATGAGGTTAGGTGCTAATAGACACAATAAATAAAGAAGTTTACAAGACTTGTAAATAATAGGCTTGCCATACACTCGCAACTATACTGGGCTTTGTGACGAACTCGCAAATTGGTTGAACTACCCTTAATTCTAACAGCTGAATTCATTTTTATTGGTGCGTCGTTAGTAAGGTTATGGTTGAGCACTTTTAAATGTTTAGGACCAATAAAGAGAGTGAAATTTCAGTTTTATTTTTGTAGAACTGTGGGTATTGAGTAGGGTAAAACAAAGTTTGTCAAAAATTAGTACCAATTTTTAGCTATTGGTCTCAGAATTAACCGGTTGAACTACCGAAACAATTAAAAGGTAATTGTATATCGCGTGGATCCACGTTTCGGGCACTCTGAAGGTTAAATACAAACGATATTAATCTCGTACCTACTGGCACCTCTATTAAAAGGGTAAACACCATAAAAAATGTATCACCTACTACACAAACAATACTGTAGGTGATGTTTCGTACCTAGTGGCATGGTATGGTACACATTAAATTTCACCTACTGGTCAATGCGGGGCTACACTGTCATTGAAATATGTTACACGGCGACATGACTCTAACATGAAAATACCCTTTAAAAAGTCCCTAACTGACAATATGAGAAACATTGTAAAAAAGTTTATGTTCACAGTTGATGATGATGAACCAGAAATTTTTGTTTATATAATCAAATTTTTTATTCTAATACCTCCATTTGTTGGAGGCCTTAATTTTAAAGTCGCCATAGGAAAGCCAAGTTAGGCAGTAGCCAACCTTAGGTTGAACTGCGAGATGCCAAACATAAAAAATAATTGTTTTGTCCTGGATATATTCACGTTGTTTGTTCTTCTATTAGATTTTTTTAGTAGCAGGCAGCGGACTGGTTTCTTGCCCAGTTACCATTACTCATTTAGCTTGAAGATTACTGTAGAAAATGTCTTTGCTATACCCGTATTTCATGGCGGTTTTCCCTTCACTAAAAACGGTAAAACTTTGTCAACACGATATTATTACAGCGTGTTCTTAGCGCTTAGGTGTTACTAGTTTACTAAATGTTGAGCTAGAAAGCGCTGTTAATTTTAGCCAAGATATTCAGTACTATCTTGTTTCGTAGCGGAACTTTGAAAGGAAGTTTGGAGGTATTAATATACGGTAGGTAGATATCTGCATAAATTATGACATGATATTTTGTCGCAAATAAGTTTAGTTGAGAGAAGCTGGCGGCTTTTAACTTAGATTTTAAATTTGACATTCAAACTCAAAGTATTAATTTCGTTTATTATTGAATTGTTAAGGAGTTGGTCAGGCAGAAAGATGAAGGTGCATGTTTGTAAATCATAAATATCTATGGAACGTGTAAGAAACTAGAGATCAATAAAATTATTTAAAAAATATTACTAAATATGGACTGGTGTGTCCATATTTGGTTTTCTGAAGGATTAAGCACAGGTCAAGGTAGTAAGTAACTGCATCTATATTAGTGATGCAACGAAACTGTCATAACGGAAGCAGAAACGGAAACAGATTTAAAAAGTAAATATTGGCGGCAACGGAAACAGAAACTGATGCAGAAGCAGAAGTATAAAAACTACGAAAATAAAGCATTATTAAATAATTAAAGCATTATTTTTTGTATTCAGTATTACAACATAAATGAGGGTTTGAATGAAGATTTGTTTTGCCGCTTTTGGACGCAGCAATCTGCGTCGGTGCTCTTCATAAATTGCGAGTCCACTTGCCTGCCCATTGTTTAGATGACCGTTTTAAAAGTAGCGGAAACAGAAGCAGAAATGGATATAAGAAAGCGTGATGAATTTCTGCAGTTGCGGAAACAGAAGCAGAGATCTGTTGCATCACTAATCCATAGTATCAAGAAGTGCATCAAAATGCCAAGTGATCTCAACTGCAGAGAAACGTAATGTCGTGATTTCAGGAACTTTCAGGATTTTATGTTGTTAAATCACTATTCACTTCTCAACATTGCCAAGTGGTCAATATGAATGAACTGATGAGGGTTGTAGAAGCGAATCGAATGTGAAGACTCAAGGAGTGAGCTCCTTGAGTCCCTCGCTCACTTCAGTTGAAAGAATTTAAATGGCGCATTTACAGATTCAGGAGCAGGAGGCACCTGTACCGGCTGTACTGGCGATGTAAATGGTGTTAGAGGGTAAATGAATTTTATATCTCCTACTTATTGAAATGCACACAAATAATACCAACTAGGACAATGTTTTTTTGTAGATGTACATTTTATGTAGAAGTAGACTAATAAATAAAAACAATTCGTCGTGGTGGCCCATTGGCATAGACCTCACCTTTCGTGCTTGAGGCCGTGGGTTCAAAACCGGGCAAGTACCAATGTGACTTTTTCAATTCATATGTACTTTTAAATTTATCTTGGACATGATCTTTGACAACAGTGAAGGAAAACATCGTGAGGAAACATGTACTTATAGTTGGTTTATTATATGCATTTTCTTCATTGGCGTAATTGCTGCAAGGCATTCCTGTGCGAGCTTATAGTTAAGCTCGCACTGTAAGCTATAAGTATGGAATATAGCTGGCGACCCCAATAGACTACCAAACAATTCAGCTTTCTATTTTGCTGTACGATAGCTAAGCTGGTAATAGGACTTGCCTGACTATCCAATCATCAGTATCATTTCAGCCAAAAGACGTTGACTTCTAGACATATGCCTAGGTCATCACACTGATCAGTCCTGTCCTATCCGATGGATAGCTTTACTCAATGGCATAATGTTATGTATAGGAATTTAGTATTTCCGACAGGTAAGTAAGTACGTATTACCAAAAGCAATGCGCTGCTCACTTGGGGTATCCAAGCGAAAATTTTGTTTTTCTTGTATTTCCGCTGTTTTTTTTTATTGATTTAGTTAGGGGATCCAAGACAGATGCATAGTTTATCAGGGACTCATCGAGATTCATTCACACGGCGCTTGTCTGGTGGACGCCACTGTTGACTCTGGCTTTCAGGATTAGCAGTGGTTGGGAATAATGTGGGGGGCTTGTGGCAAGAAAAGATTTTCATGAGAGTTGAAAATTCCAAACTGCTATATTTAGCCAAATTCTTAATCTTCTTATTTAGATAAGAATCAGACATTCTCTCACTTCTTGAATATATAATATGATGATATCAAATAAGCCTTTCCAAAACACGGTTAATACCAGTTATTCTTTTTCTTCGTCGTCGTACTGATAATGCCACAATTGTATAAGTTTTGACAAGAATTTAGCCACGTCAACAGCGTTATCATTTGCCTCTTCAAGGTCCCTCAGGGTGCAGGTGTTGTTGCACAGAGAGCACGATAGGAGGGCTTTGTTTGGGACGTAGCTACACAAACTCACTGCGGGCCACTGCAGTACCCCATCTAACTAAGTTGTGCCTGCAGCGACCCACTTGGTTTCGGAGTCGGTTTAAAGATTTCCAGATGGGCCTTGTAAGTTGTTAGCCTGCAGGTAGTTTTTCTGCAGGCTCAACATAGTCAGTCAGAGGAGAATGTTTGAGGAGTCACAGCCTCTTCTTTGCCTCACTAGACCTGTAAAAATAAGATAAATCAGAAAAGATAAGAAAAATCAAGATATCTTCGATATTCACCTTAGTATTTTTCTTTCCGATTATCTTCGAACACTTAACGCGTTGCAACAGTGTTTTCCAATAACTACACAATATTGTTTTAACTTTCTTTTACTTACTAAGCAACGAGACTATCAGTAAACAAGAGATCACGAACTTTGTAAAGGAGTTTCCGATAACTCAAGCCGATCTAATCGTTTAACGGAAGCACAGAAAAAATGTGCTACGAAACTTCCAGATTCATTTATATTTAAATTAGTTTTACATGCGGTTTCACCAGCTGAAGAGTCTAAAATTATCGGCAAGCTTATTACAAAAGAAACATCAATCAGCAATCATCGCGCGATCAAACGCTTTCTGTCACAAAAGTCGGCTTTATACAGTGAAGGTAGGACGGTGCGCCGGTGACGGACAGCTGCGGCGGGTTCGCGGTGAGTGCTAACGCGTGCACGTGTTCCCGCCATAAGCGGCACAGGAGGACACCGTGGATTTTAGTGGGTTAGAGTTCCACGTGGTAGTGCAGTATGCACGAGCATTTCTCCAGGAAAAAAGGTCTCGTTTGCTAATCGCACGCTGTTTGTCAAAGGTGCTTATTTAGAAAATAAACTCCTAAATCTCTAAGGCGTTACCACGAACTACTACTACTACTACTCACTCAATCTAAACACGAACCCGTCGTCGCGCCGACAGAGGGTGCTTTTCGATTTCGCCATACAAATGAACATGACGGTCGCGTGTTCGCGCGATAATCGCGTTGTATTAGGACAGCGCCTAAAATTTCTGTATTGAAGAGCATGTATAAATATAATAAATCGTTATCGTTTTGCTCTTGCTAGATACGTAAGTACGTAATAAGTCTGCCGACCATACTGCAAGGCAATCTGCCTAACGCTTTCCCAACTTTTATGTTGGGGACGGCTTCCAGTCTCACCAATACCAGTATTTTAAATGGAACGACTGCCTTTCTGACCCTAGAGAACTATTAGTCCTAGTAGCTGCCGCCCGCGGCCCGCGTGGTATTAGTACTTCTCCCAATCACACTAATTTATAAAGACGAAAGTTTGCGAGTGTGTGTGTGTTTGTATTTTTGTAACTTCTTCACGCTCAAACGGTTGGACGGATCTACATGAAATTTAGCACAGAAAAAGATTATAGTCTGGAATAGCACACATAATAGTTTTTGTCCCGGAAAGATGTTGCCTTGGGATAATTTTCGACATTCACGCGGGTGAAGCCGCTGGCAGAAGCTAGTATCTTTATTAATTACAAGCTGCCGCCAAAGGCTCCGCTCGCATTTGATAAATACTTCCCTTATATCTTTATAAAATCTCGCCTATTTGTTATTCTGAATTAAAAGCTATATTACTGTAAAGTTTTATCAAAATACGTTCAGTACCTTTTGCGTTTATAATAGATGGTCCTAATCAAGGATATGGTCTACCCGTGTGTCAAGTTCTATCCAAATTCATGTAACCATTGAGGCATCATAGGAAGGAGAAATAAATACTTGTCCTGTGTTTACTGCTACATAATAATTGAGTACCTACGTACCTCATAAACTTCAAATGTACCTACCTCTTTCTAAGCATTTTGTTAGCGACGGTACATCTTATGTAGCTACTTTCCCAAGCTGGACACAAGTACTACAGCATTCCGATTTCTATTGAGTCTAATCTTGATAAAGGAACAGCTTTTGACGCGTCACTAGCTACGAGAGGCTATTCGGACAGCCATTTAAAATTTACAAATTTGTTTCGGTTATATACCTTTCGTTACGGGAAGTAGAGTAAACTGTATTTTACGAGGAATGGTAGTTTAAAATGGATTGGTGTTGAGTTTCTTCATAACTATACATAATCAGTGTAGGTGGGCATTAATCCCACTGCTGGGACATAGCCGGTGTGAGAGGATGTCTACAGAGGCACGAGGGACCTCGGATTGGTGGAAGACCCATTTTTTTTCAAATTATTTTTCCCACACTAGGAATTTCTTCCTGTATCGTGGGTGCGTTTACAAACATATTAACACACGTACACATCACCTAGAGCTGGTAGAACTATTTGCAGGTCATACAAATATTTGTTCCGTGCGGGAATCAAACCCGCGACACGCAGCGCAGCAGTCAATTACACAACCACTGCGCCAACCGTGCGCCCGATGAGTTTAAAATGGATTGGTGTTGTGTTTCGTCATAACCATGCATAATCAGTGTAGGTGGGCATTGATCCCACTGCTAGAACACAGCCGGTGTGAGAGGATGTGTGCCGTGGCACGAGGACCCGAATTGAATTGAATTGAAATTAATTCGGCAAGTCAAAGTGCAAAGAATGTGAAAATTCGACCAATCACTTAAACGGAAATCCACAACGCGTCTTGTATCTCGCAAGTGATTGGTCGATTTTTATTATTATTATCCTTTATTGGACACAAAACATACATATACAAATACAGTAGGACAGCTTATGTACCAAGGCGAGCTTAACCCATAATTGGGTTCTCTTACAGCAAACCTCAGTATCATAGAGATTTTTTATTAAATGAGGACAGCATACTCAAGTGCACAATAAAGCTTAACATTTAAATTCTTACTAACTATATAAACTCAACAAATACGTCTGCAGCACACAATGCATAAACATAATACATGCTATATAATATAACTAAAAACCTTAATTAATACATATATACATAATCATCTATGCGTCATGTTGACAGGAAATGTTCCCTTGTTCTTTTCTTGAAAATTCCCAACAAAGGGCTATCCCGTATGGAGTGAGGGAGATTATTCCAGAAGCGGACAGCACGAACAATACCTAAATGATCCACCGTAACGACTTGATGAGTGGGGAGGAAAACAAAGGCGAATAGATGATAAGGAACGGCATGGTTTTCCTCTCGGAACAAGATACACAAAACGTTCCCGGAGATACGAAGGTGAGGTAGGGCTCACAGCCCTACCTCTCCTTCATGAAAGATTTCATAGAACAGAAAAGAGTAAAGAAAGGGTGTCTGTATCTCGGCGCTGCCGAATGAGCAGCTTATTAAGAAGTTACTTAGTGGCATCAAGGAAGCAGACATCAGCATAGTCAAGAAGAGGAAGAAGAAGAAACGATGCAAGAGTTACTTTATTTGAGAAAAGCAGAAACTTCTGGAGACGCTTTAGAGAACAAAACGAGCAAAATACCCTCCTGCTAACTTCAGCAATGTGTTTAAACCTGTTTAAACCCAAAAAAAACCCAAACATCTAAGTTTTCATACTCTTTGCTTTTTGCCTTGCCGAATTCATTACGCAATAAGGCTGCTGGTCTTCATCAGGTATAAGGAACCTACCTATCTACTGAAATTACAGTTACAATAGGCGACACTGCAAGTGGTACCGGTACGTGCCGTTCGGCACGAAAAGTATAATCGAATTGGAAAGAAGACACTTCACATTAAAAATTTGGGACAGAACACACATTACAGCATACGTTTTCCCACGTTGCCACAAAGTAGGTCAAATGAAGATATACAAACATCAAAGCTTAAATAATGAATATTAAATCATTCACCGGTTTGCTTCCACCATAAGCGACTACATTTCAATATTCCACATGGAGTGACTGCAAAAAAACAATTGCAAGCTCTTAATTTCCTATTGAAAATTTCTTATAAGAGAGAGATTTTTGTCGTTGGAATAAGTCATCCAATGACTTATTCTGCTATAGGTGAAGCGGAAGGGCGTGTCAGACTTTTACTGACTAGACCCACCCGTGTTCCTTCAGTTGCTTAAGTAGGGGTAACTCTATTTCCCGCCCGAAACTTATCCGCGATCCAGACAGGCATCGGCCCAAGCGAACCCCGTCAGTTTTTGCTGACATCTCTAGGAGGCACGCGTGGAAAACTACGCGCCATGGACTCGGGCCTGGTCCTTATTGGACGGCGAGCTATCCATTACTCGCCTTCCGCAATCTCGCGCCTATGATGGGCGGGAATCGGTTTGCGACTTCCGACACCCAGGGTGTCTCCTTCGTTGGCTAGGTGAGTGAGGGCTACACCGTTGCGTCTCGCGCACGCGTATTTTCTCCTCCGTGCTTCGCCCAAGCGGGGCAGACCTCCACCGCGCTGGGTTGCGATAGTCGCTCTTTCCATGTCGCCATGAGATCCTAAAGCTCTGATGTGTGAAAATTGGTCCTCGGACTAAGTTGTTAAAACCTCCGTTCCTCTCTCTTTTATCGTGGGAAATAAAGCAAGCTGTGGCCTAGAATTACTGACTAAGATTTTCTTGTCATTAAACACAAAGACCACTGGTCAGATCTTTATCCTGAAAATCTTCGAGGCGGTCATTCAGGCTGTTACTGCTCAGCAACCGTAAAAAAGAAAATAGACAATCCAAAAACTAATTTAGCTTTGTTACCCACAGATATTGTGTTTCCTGTAATGAAAATTATTACTAGAGATTATAAAACAGAGTAGGGTACTCTGCCCTCTTTGGTATAAAAAAGTAGATTAATTAAAGTTAAAAATAAATGCTTAGCTTTATTTAAGAAAACGTCAGGGTTGTGTTTTCACAGAAAATTCTAATTAAACTAAGTCGGAAAAATACTCGTAATCTTCAAAACTTCAATAGGATTCGTTTCCGAACGGCAAATCGACCGTCCATTCTTTAGCCAGGGCCTGCAGTCTCGACATAGTTTGCGATCGTTACGTTAAGTAACGATCGTTATCTCTTACCGACAAAATACGCTTGCCGTAACGACGCTAACGATAAACGCAAGTCTTGACAGCCGAGTTAGCGTGCAAAATCTGTCACTATATTGACTTAACGTAGTCGGTAGGATAGCGATGTTCGTATTCATAGTGCGGTGATTTTTTTGAAAAATTATGACAGTTGAAAAAAATCCTTGTATCATAGGGAAAATTGGTAGACAAGATATTCAAAAAAAAACTATTTTTCTTTGAAAATTGTGCAGAAGATAGATAAACCTTATCATGTTAACAATTATTTGCATCGAAACTTGTAAGTAGCTTATGCCGTTTTTAAAAATACGCATAACAAAGAAGAAAATAGTTCGCTTCCTTGTAATACAGACGTTGAACATGGGAAACAAACTGTCAATGTCAATTGTCAAGTTTATTTGTACACAAAATACGACAATGAGATAGAATTGGATTTGATTAAAAATCTGGAAAAGAACCGTATTTTTATAGTGGAGGACAGTGATAAAGGCGCAGGTCCTAGCCCGAGAGCTAGCAAGCAGCGTGAGCGTCAGGTAATAACAATCCACAACAATTTTCGATTCCTATTTTTGGTACTAAATTGAATACTTTGCATATTATGTCCGAAGTAGTTTGTGTTTACTTAATGAATATCTTAAATGTTTCAGGCGTACTTCGGGGCATATTGATGCGCATTTGGCAACTTTAGCAGCCCGTCCATATCTCCACAAGGGCAAATTTTGAAACATGCTGGAAGGAGGTTCCCGAGAAACTCAACAAACTCCCAAACGGATCCATTAAGTTACCCGAGCAGTGCATGACGTTAAATATCAAGTTGATTTTTAAATGTAAGTACAAGCCACGTCAGTTTTATTTATATTTAGTAGAATACAATAGGTATCCTAATTACAGGTTTGGATAGACTTAAAAAGCTGCGCCTGCACTAAGACAGCAAAATTATAAAAACAAATCATTCAAACTGGCAACCGAGGCGTCATCACTGCTTCTTTGACTGAAGTGGAAAGACGCATAACATCCTTAGTTAGTGTAGAGTACACATTTGGCACATTTTTTATTATTAGAATCACTAGCACACTAGAGCATTAAGAGACATTTTTAGTACATCTAATTTTTTTACAGATGATGGCAGCTGCAACTCAAGTGCAATCAGACACTGCCAGAGGCAGGCAAGCTACAAGCCGAGGCGTGGGTGCTATTTGCATAGGCTGCAAATTCAATAGCGGACAGTTTTACAACTTTTGTAAATAAAAATAATAAATGATTTTATATGTTTTTATTTAAATCACAGAGGGTCAAAAATTAAAATTATGTAAAACTAGTATTATTGAGTCTTCTTATGCACTTTGCAACAGCTCACCCAGTGCACCACAAGTCCAGTATAACAAAAACAAGATTTTAGGAGTATTCATACAATGATACACAACATACAGCTATAAGCCATTATATATCCACCTTTGGGTCAAATAAATGGAGATGCTTATGAAATAGATATAAAGATCTAGGGAAAATTATATGTTATACAAATATAGGTATACCTAATTAATAAATATAATTGTCTGTACGAGATTGCCCTGTGCGATAAGACCGCCCATTGTACACTTGCTTTTATGATTTTTTGTCCTGTATATATATTTGTGTGGTTTACAATAAAGAATATAAATAAATATAATAAAATATTAAATGAATACCTTAAAATAAATAATTTGATTTGGTACCTGTAACTTCTAGGCCATCATCATGAACACTACCATCATTGTCAACTATTTGCATGGGTGAGGTGGCCTCCGGTTCATGTAATTTATATTTTGTATGCTTGTTGTGTAACACTGCACATGCATTGAGTGGGACAGACCCCGTTAAACAGACTTCAGCACAGCAAAGCATCTTTCAATGACGTTCCTGGCTGAACAATGAGCATTTGTTTCTTGATACTCCGGTGTCCCAGGGCGTTGATTTTTTAAAGGAGTCATTAACCATGGTTCCAGAGGATATCCATCATAACCTAAAAGATAATACATAGAAAGTACTTTCAGCATTTTAATGGGCAACTGTTCCAGATACATTATAATAAACATTTATTATTTGTTACCAAGCAGCCATGTACGGTGGTCCCAAATGATAATTTTTATATGTTTTATGGCTCCAATCGCAACTGGGAATGGCTGTGGAGTATTTCTAAACTTTGCTTTAACTACACACTGTTCTTCTTGGGTCATAGGAAATTTGACATATCTTTATAAAAGGTTTTCATTGATAGCTAAAGTTACAGCATGTGTTAATCGGCTAACTGACTTTTAGTTTATGCTGCAGCCCCACTGCAAGCCAATAGGTAGTTGTTAGCACCCACTTGACTATTAAGAAGAAAATTATAAGTACATCTTGGATATTAGAAAAAAATAATAGAAATATTATTTATGCACATTAAGTACCCAACGCATAGACACTCACTTGAGACTCCACAGAAAGTTCATAAGGCCCTCGTCTTTGAATAGATGGGCGAAGTTCACCAACGAGCTCATGAAACATGTCCATGTTTATTCGGTAAAGATAGAGAAATTGGCCATCCTCTAAATCCAAAGGATTTTCACCTTCACGCCGGTTTCGTGCATTTTCCGCCGCATTACCATATCGCGTGTATGTTCGAGCACAACCAAAGCCCACGCTAAATACTATACAGCCATATTACTCTAATTATTTATTTATTGTTTTTGTAACCTCTAAAACCAACGATAACGATCGTTACGACACTTAGCGGGCTGTCAAAAATGCTCGCTAGGAAATTCGATATCATACCGATAAACCGTTAACTTAGCGACAATATACGCTAAGTTTGCGATGACAAACGTCAAAAATCGATAGCTTTGATTGTCGAGACTGCCAAAAATCGATATCTACCGATCGTTAGGACTTAGCGACCGATCGTTACGAGATAACGATCGCTATCTTTGCCGAGACTGCAGGCCCAGGAGAGTACTCTTTTCTGCTAATATCACCCGTTTGTATTATTGTATTCCTTTTCAGTATTTTCCATTATGAAGAGGGGTTCGTAGCTGAGTAATAACATCCACAAGGGCCGATCTTCAAGATGAAGCAAAACTTACCAAGTTGGTATGTAATGGCTCCGTATATTGGAAGGCAAGATAAACTGGTACATTTGTAGATCTCTGACAGTCGTTAATGGTAGTCACAAGGCTGAAAATATGACAACCAGTCTTTGTGGCAATCCTGCCAGTCTTTTGGGCACAATACCAGTGGACAACGATGTGGAGGAGTTTTTCGACGCCATATTTTAGTTTAGTGTATTTTTAGGTTTAGTTAGTGAGTAGGTTTTGGTTTAAATGTACATGTTTGTAGTCTTAGTAAATTAATTATTTTATACACTGTATATACTTTCATAACCGATAATATATAATAAAGAAAGAAAGAAAAAATATTTATTAGTGACCCGCCCATGAGACACGAGATAAGCAAAACACATACTATAATTTTAAAAAAATAAGCCCGTACGAGACCAAAAAGGCTCCTATCTCAGCATGTCTTTATGTCTTTGTGTCATTGTCACCCAGTTCCTAGGTTATAAAAGTTAGTTAGGCAGTTATTCTATGTAGAACAGTACCCTCCTTCGGCAGTCGGATAACAACTCTCACTCAGTAGCTGTAACAGAGGTGGGCTGCGATGTCTTCAGGGAGCTCCAATACCCATACGACATCGCGCCGCGGCGGGAGAGGAGTGCCGGTATTGCGTTGCGACTTGCGCCGCTTTCTCTATCCTCTGCGGCCGAAAAAAATGGTAGATGGCGGGAACATTGACCTTGACCCATAGACGACCCGTGCGACGGTCGTCTTGCGCCCATGCGCTGGTTTGGTCCCTGGGGTGGCGACAGTGTGTTCTGGTGCGCCGGTGATGGGGGGTACTCTCCAGAGGAGGATCCGGTGACAGACAGCCGCGGCAGGTTCGCGGTGAGTGCTAACGCGTGCCCGTATTCCCGCTATAACCAGCACAGGAGGTCACCGTGGAGCTTTAGTGGGTTGGAGTCCCACATAACTAAACTATCTGCCCGTGGTAGTGCAGTATACATGTGCAATTATGCAGGAAAAATAAAAAACTGGCCAAGTGCGAGTCGGACTAGCGCTCGAAGGGTTCCGTACTATTATCGCAAAAAACGGCAAAAATATCATGTTTGTTATATGGGAGCCCCATTTAAATATTTATTTAATTCTGTTTTTAGTATTTGTTTTTATAGCGGCAACAGAAATCCATCATCTCTGGGAATTTCAACTGTCTAGCTATCACGGTTCATGAGATACAGCCTGGTGACAGATAGACAGACGGATCGTGGCGTCTTAGTAATAGGGTTCCGTTTTTACCCTTTGGGTACGGAACCCTAAAAAAATGGGCGGATTACTAATATCATAAACAACATCTTTAGATTTATGACTTTTTAATTTAACAAAAATAAAACAGCTGGTTCATACATTCTGGCGAGTTATGCAAGCAGAAATGTAAGTATTTATAATGTTAGTAATGTATTGTCCTGCAAGGTTGTTAGTGTGATACCAATAACCCTGTATAATAAAAGTTAGCAATAACGAAGGATCTTTGATAACCTCCAAAGGGGATTTTTTTATATGGGATGAAAAGACATTTTCATCCGATGGGTAATCCCATTAGACACTCAAAGCTTTTAATCTGATAGAGCGTTGCCCTTTTTTATCATCCACGTATTTACCATTGTTATTTACGTCTGAGGATAACAAATAAGAAGGTACACGTGCTTGTTCCTTTATTTTATATTGCAAAAGCTAAAGCGATCACGGATTTAAATCATACCTATCTTTACACATTTCGCATTCGGACTTCAGGCTTATATCTATGTCAGTTTGGAGGACCTCAACTGAGTACCCATGGCGACGGTACAGAAAAATTCTTGAATTATATCAATAAACTAGTGTTGCCTGTGACTTCATCCCCGTCTTTATATATTTTTTGCCCAAATTTCCACAATTTTTCGGGATAAAAAGTAGTGCTACTCCTTATAACATCAGTTATCTACCAGTGAAAGGTCCGTCAAAATCGGTAAAGCCTTTCCGGAGTTTAGACAGATATACAGACGGACAAAAATCTTAAAATTGCGTATTTGTTATTATTACCATATGCATTCAATAAAACGTTGTTATTTTGATATTACATACCGTCGAACGGGGTGAATAGGAACGCAGGGGTGAATAGAAACAAAATTATCAAGGGAATTTTAACTGAGATACCATTTTATTGGTTTCAAACAAAGCATCGTTTTTCAAATAATTATTTTATATAGTATCTACTAAAATGCTACAAACAATTTTTAAATAACGTGAAAATTCCATTCAAAGTTTTGTTTCTATTCACCTCTGTGTTCCTATTCGCCCCGTTTGACTGTACATACACTTCAATTTTTATTTATTTGTGTAGATGTATAGAAGATGTATAGAACACAAAGCTATTACTGTCAATTTGATTATTACAGATGGAGTCGAGAGGATATGACTTGAAATAATTATGGTTCTTAGTTGTCGAAGATCGTAAAGCTTGCCATAAATGTGGCAAGATTTACGATCTTCGACAATCCTGGGGGCCTACCCCGATCTTCGTCGACGAAGTTACGAGCCGTTCGAAAGTATTCCGAAACTACGAAGTGAACCCTACCCCCTAACGATTTCGGATTATTGAGCTTCGAACGGGATCATAGACAATTTTCGTGAACGAACGAAAGATGACGTTAGAGTTGCACTATTTTATCGGTCGATTACCGGTTTTCCTAGTTTGTGGTTTCAAGCTTACTAAAAAAAAAAAAAAACTATTGTTTACGTTAGGAAATGACCATATCTTTAACAATTTACTTTTCTTATGTCTTTAAATATAGAAACGAATTACTTTTGTCATTATTGTCTGGAAAGCGGCATTATCCTATTGATACCTTTGCTTTTTATTCATTATGACAACAAATTTCAAATGAATTGTCAAGAAATAAATATTAAATAATTACCTTGGAGGAATTTAGTTTTCATTAATAATTCATTTAAATGGCCCAACCGCTTAAGCAGCAAAATACGCACAAATTGAGGCCCTCGTCGTTTTCATAAGTTCGCTCAAAACGGCTGTGGGAAAACCTGAGCTACTTAATTCAATGGAAAGTTGCACTAATTCCGTGGAGCAGTGGCAAACGGTAAGTTTAATACATTACTCGTCAATATTAATATGATTTTAAGGTCTTGTCCTCAGTAAAGTGCACCCAATCAAAGTCAGTCATCGTGCAAATACTTATAACCCAGTCAGTAGGGGTTACAATCACGATTACATATGTGAAAATCATGACTAACCCAGCTTTGGCAAAGGCATTTTTGATTATTTACTGACTGGATTATTATCTGTAGGAGTACTTACGAGTATAGTGTTTTTATATATTATACCTTTCATGCAATTTAAATTAACCAAATATCCAAATTTTAGGTGTGGGCTGTTAAAAACATTTGGCCTTTTAAACCTAATCAAGTCCAACCAGCTTTTCCAACGGTAATACATACTTAACAAAATTTATAATTTTTGGTAGTAGACAATTTTTTTTACTAAATATTAATAAATTACAGACACACAATCATATATTTTTTATTATATATCCGTCAATGATATTCAGTTTTTGTTGTACAGGGTCCATCAAAAAGACAGCCAGACGCCATCTCACCCACCCATGCTGCTATACCTGCCAAAAGCGGAATTGCAATGGCTTATAATCAAAACTAGAAGAAATAAGATGCTCGATGAAGTAAAGCTGGATTATTCTTGAAAAACTAAGTTCCTAGCAATAATATAAGACTGATAAATAAGAGGAAATCTATGTTTTTGCTTATTTCTCGTGTCTCCTGTGCGGGTCACAAATAAATATTTTTCGTTTTCTTTCAACATTTTGGCGATTTTCGTACTTACAAGTAGGGTAGTCACATACCCTTAAAGGTTGTTTTCCTATCAACACTTAATTTTGGTAAATAATCAAGTGTGTAAACTACCAAATTCAAAACTAAACAAAATGAAACTTATTTTTTGCCTCTTGTAGTTGTTTTTTTTATGTATGTATGTTTATATATAGGTTTTTGTATGGTATTTATTATAGTAATATAATCTTGTATATATTTATGTTTTAATCTAATAGCAGTACACCGCAGACTGAAGTAGTCTTTTAATTCTAAGTTTTTCAGTCCATCCAAAGGTTGTCTGTCAGATATCGCTGTCAGAGATAAGACCGCCTTTGTACCCGTATAAATAAGATTTTCTTGTAAATGTGTATAATTTTATGGTGTACTATAAAGTATATTCTATTCGATTTTTGTAGTTATTGTATAAGTCATAGTGTGTTGCTAATTGTTAAATTTATTCAGATTTTAATGGTGAAAAATAAAAAAAATGTATAATATAAACAATGCTTTTATTGTGAAAAGTCAATAATACATATATAAACTCACACCTTTTTCCCATGGGGGTAGGCAGAAACTACAGAATGCCACCTGCTACGATACTTACATACTTCTTTTGTTTCACTCACATTTATAGATCTAGTCATACACATACTAATGCATTTATATTGGCTTTATTTGTAAAGTTTTCTTGTGAGACAGCATAAGTATCTATTTCTTTCCAGCAATTGCACTAAACTGTCTCTCGCTCTTTGCCCTTGCTGAAGATCTTGATGGGCAGATATTATATTTGTAGACACTTCTCCCTATCTACTGCCCTCAAATTGGAGATCTTCTCGCTGAGGAATGGTGCTTCTAAGTCTGCCTCATTAAACATATTGTGTAAAACACAGCAGGCAATGACAATTACCTATACCTGAAAAATAAATAAAATATGCTCTTAAATAGATTAAAAAAAATACTGTTCACCTCAATGCGTTATTAGAGAAACATAGCTATACCTAGTATAAGAATGAATGACAACACAATTTGACAGTTTTACCTACTCCCGATGCGTTTTTATCCGTTCGAAAAATTTAATTTGACACTTGTTTTAACGGATCGTTCGTCAAGATATTACGACATCAAAATAGTTATCGTGCGGTCGACGAAAGTTGACGAAACTTATAATGCCCAACGATGGCTGCTTTTTTAATGCTCGCAGATGATCTACTGGTAGAGCGGAGGCAACGTCGATGACATTTGCGCCAAAACTTCCAGTTGGCAAGTATTCAAGACGTTGAGTTCATAGGGAACTATAGGCTCACTCAGGAATTATTTGAGGACCTATGTGAGGAGCTAATACCTCTTTTGGCTCAACACTTACGACAAAGTGGTGTTGATCAGACAATGAAGGTAAGGATATATTAAAGATACTGGTAACTTATTGAGCTGTATTACCAATCCCACCCATTTACATTGTTGTTTTTGTTTAATTTCAGATCCTAGCTGCTCTTAATTTTTATGCCCGGGGGAGTCACCAAGGTGCAGTGGACCTTAGCAGTGATGTTCCAATGGCAAAAGAGACAGTGTCACGCTGTCTGTGCCATGTAACATATGCACTGAACAGACCCTCATTAATAAAAAAGTACATAAGGTTTCCACATAATTTGGCTGGGAGGAACCTTATAATAAGACAGTAGGTAAGTTTAAAAGCTTGTACCATTTTTCTAAAACAAATATCTATAGGTATTTAATAAAATATACCTAGCCTGCCATTTGAACATTGACTACCTAAGCTTTGAAGAGTGTTTATACCTATACCTACTTATAGAGTATACTTCAATAAATTGTATTATTTCAAATTTTGTAGATTTTATAAGAAATATGGCCTGCCAAGCATAGTGTTACAGGGGATTTTAGGTACCCACTTCGGGGATTCATGATGAACCCAATAGACAATGCTGTAGAAGACCCCAATAGACAATAACATGCTTGGTTCAATAAACAGCGTATGTTTAGCATTTTAAAAGGCCGATTAAGATGCCTCATAGCAGCAAGAGAGCTGCATTATGCACCAGTCAGTTAGTATTTGTTGCAATTTATACTAGGTATAGCTATGTTTCTCTAATAACGCATTGAGGTGAACAGTATTTTATTTATTTTTCAGGTATAGGTAATTGTCATTGCCTGCTGTGTTTTGGACATAGGTAGAAACAATTTTTGTGTTTTATTTTAATTAGGATTTTTGTAGAAATTCGGTTCATAAGGTTTGTATTTTTACAAAGGAACGTTTATGAGCCGGGACCTTCCTGAAAGTGCGATGCAATGTAAATTTCGTCGATAAGCGATATCTGTCGGATATCGCGGACATGTAATGTTCGATTTTATGTTTTTTTTGTTGTTTATTTTCACCGAATTATTTTTTGTTTGAAAGAGTAAATGACCAAATTAGTTCCATTTTAATTTGGTGAAGGTCTGATGAAGAACTTCGGCGACATACAACAGAACTCTTTATTAGATGAAAGCAAATCTCTTGGGATTGCTGCAATCGCATGTCTGTTTATTGTTTATACCACTTCATAACATAACATCACGTCAGCACGCTCTAAAGGAGTACGCAGATGTTCACCTTGGTACACTCTCATTTTACCGGTTATATTCAAGTTTCATGATATTTGTGTAAACTCTTCTGACATTGTAGGTAATGTTAAATACAGGTCTTCGGGTCCCAAGCCAGGAACTAAACACCGGGGCCCATAGCGGCGTTGGGACTCCTGGACCCTGTCTGAACCTGTACCCCACGAAACTGCGGTTCGCAGCAGTGGAAAGCTAGGGATTTGCTCCTTATTGGGAGATATCCTGGTACCTATCTGACAGGTGGGAAGTGGTACTACTAAAACAATTTGTGCACTCTGACCTGAGATTCCCGCGGCGATCCTCTGGGCTCGCTCAATCACGCGCATGGCCGAGGGTTTTAGGACAATATATATGTAATAAAGGACAATGATTGGATGGGACCACCAACGCGTTCTGGGCTGGGTTCCCGCTGGTTTCCCACAAAAGCACATCGATGTACTTGAAATATATTCAACACCAACCTCGCGGGCGCCCCACAAACCGATTGCGAACGGCGGGCGCTATTAGCTATTACAAATGGGAGAAACAAATCTCGATTCGATATGTTTCGACAAGAACCCGAATTCAGCGTGTTCACGTTATAATTTTTTTCTTTCGACTGCCAAGTGTCATCTGTCAAAATCGTTGACAGCCCATCGACACGGTGTTGCAAGTAAATATAAACTCGGGACGAAACATCCCCTCGTCTCGGACATAAGGAGTAATGTCCGCTAATAAATGGGCAAGCGTGAATTAAGTTAACGACAATTTGAGAGTTTATAAAATAACTTTATTTAACTGACAGAGTGACAGTAAAGATAATAACGTCTTAATCCTAAAGATACAAGGTTCTTATAGCTAAATTATGCTAAGATGGCAATTGTAGCGTGACGACAATGTCCTACATTATAATTACTTACTCACTAGATTTGGATGAAACTGTACTGCTGACAAAGCTAATTGTAGTAGGGCTACCACACTTAACTCGTGCTTAACTCGCCACTGCTCGCTTCAAAACCGAATCTCCGGCCATGACCTCCGCAACTCTGGGAACTCCGTCAGACCCATTAATCAAATCCACTATGCGTCCACGACGCCAATACAAAGGTAGCAAGTTAGGTTCTTTAACAAGTTCAAGGTCTCCGACTTTAGGAGGGTCAGTTTTGTCAGTCCACTTAACGCGCTGCTGTAAAATATGCAAATATTCCAAAGACCAACGATGCCAGAAACTTTGGGACATCTGTTGGAGCAACTCAAAGCGAGTCAATTGCGAAGATTTAATTTCTCTGAAGGGGTATTCCGGCAGGGCGTTAAGAGGCTGACCAATAAAAAAATGACCAGGGGTCAAAACTTCCAGGTCATTTGGGTCTGAGGAGATTGGACAGAGGGGTCATGAATTGAGGACGGCCTCGATTTTACAAAATACCGTAACAAGTTCCTCAAAGGTCATAATTGTTATACCAATAACACGGCGGAGATGCGTTTTTGCCACCTTTACAACGGTCTGAAAACTGCCACCCTAATGTGGGCACACTGGGGGGTCAAATTGCCAATTAATTCCCATTTGCGCCATGGCAAATCTCAAATTCTGTTTATCCTTATTTAGATAATTACAAATATCATTTAAATATCTATCAGCGCCCTTATAATTAGTACCGTTATCGGAACGGATCAAAGATGGTAGTCCTCAGCGGGAAACAAATCTACCTAGCGCTGCAACAAACGCATCTGTGCTGAGGGCAGTTATAAGTTCCAAGTGAACCGCCTTGGAGGCCAGACAAATGAGCACACACAAGTAGGCCTTGACAGTCTTAGCGTTCCGAAGTTGAGAAGTCTTCACCAAGAAAGGACCAGCGAAATCGGTTCCGACCGAAGCAAATGTTCTGCTCTCCATCACTCGGTCGGATGGCAAATCACCCATTATGGGTTGAGTGGGAGCAGCTTTCAACTTATAGCAATGCATACATTTAAAGATGATGCCACGAATAGTGCATCTGGCCGACACAATCCAAAATTCACGCTGCAAAATGGCTACGAGGGCGTTGCAACCGGCGTGTGCGTTATTAATGTGTCGATTGGATACCAACAATTTCACCAACGCTCCTCCTTTAGGGAGCAACAAAGGATGGCGAGCACCATAAGACAAATTCGAATTCCGCATTCGTCGTGAGGTGCGAAGCCAACAAAGGACTATGCCATTATCAGTCCTTGGTCCTCAATCCGCGGGGCGGAGCCCTTCAACACGGGACCCGTAAGTCCAAAACCAAAAACCGTCGGTACAACTACTAACCTAATCGTCTGCAGAACCCACTTGGTCCCGGACAAAGTCAAACCCAAAACATCCGCACCCATATACGGGTCCGGGTACCAACCACTTCGGGTCGGCAGGAGTTAGGTCCGACGTCAATTTCACCACTGCAGGGCTTCTGCCCAAAATATCATTCAAAACAATGGCCTTGGCCAACATTCGTGGCCCACAATGAACAAGCGAAACAACAAATTTCAATTTCTCCCCGTTGACCAACCGCTTCAATACCACCCATATGGTAGAAGGGTGGAATCTACGTGGGAGACCCAATCTTACCACTAAACAAAAGGATACAAGACAGCCGAATCCAAAAGGGCACGAACTAACAAAGATTTACCCTTCGGGTCCCAGATCCTTGCAGAAACAGTGGGCAGAAGGACTGTTTCTGGCTGGGTGGCCACCCAGAAACAGTCCTTCTACCAACTGTGGGTGGCCACCCAGCCGTAGTGGAGGAGAGGAAGGCGACTACCTATTGTTGATAACCCCCCTGGGGTTGGTAGCCTTCCTGAAAAGCCAACGCTTCCTCCAATTGAGGACGGGGTAGAGGGGTGCACCCGCCTTTGCGAGGTATACCCCGTCGAGGATCCACCTGGGGTGATGCGCTCCCCAGCCTATGTGGGAGCGTCCAGCATCATCAGGGCCACCAACACCATTTTGGTCCGGAAACAACACGCGGTGGTGCCTACCTTGACAGTGCGGGCAAGGATCCGACCTCTGGCAATCCCGCTGCAAATGCTTTCCCAGACAAGTGTAGCACCACTTGCGGCTGTTGGCGATTCCACGTCGGTCCATTGTGTTCCGTTCTAGGAACTTCGGACAGGACGTGACCACATGGCCATCCGTGCTGCAATATGAGCAGCGCATACCGCGAACCTGAGTCGCTACGTATTGATGAGGAGGGCGTCGTGGCCCACAAGGGGAGGGGAGTGCACCAACACGACGCTGGTCCGGAGTTGACCGCTCTGAGCCCGCGAGGGACCTTCAACACCAGAGTTATCCAAAAGACGACACTCCTCATCCAAAGACTTCAACAAATTATCAAAAGGGGAGAGGTGTGTGGCATCATCCCCACCATATTACTCATGTGCAAAACCCCTCAACCTAACGGTTGCCTCAACAATGTCATCCGAGAAACCGTAAAACTGCATGAAGTCTGCCTCAACCGCAGCGGCCAACTCTGTGTCCTCGGTGGACAATAGCGCCAAACACTCCGCAAAGCATTCATCCACCCTGGCTTGATGGGCTGGGAGTTCACTATAACGGGCCAACAAAGCCTCTGATCTATCAGATGCTTATCAAAGAGGCCATCGAGGCCACCCATCTCAATTCCGCTCTAATCTTACAAGCAAATGTATAGGCAGTCATACTGTCAAAATGTAAGCAACAGATTAAATATTAATTAATACACAAAATGTTCAACAACTTAAATTAATAATATATGTGTGTAACCAAAACAACAGTTTGACAGTAATTCTCTTACCAAATTAAATATCAAATAATAAAGTTTGTAAGAGAAACAACAAGTTAATTCAATAAATAGTACTGAACCCTGTTACTTTCACTTAATTATTTTCCAGTACAAATTTATTATGGAACCCCAAATATCTATCTATATATACAGGGTGTTTGGAAGGGAGCTGTACATACGCCTAGGGTAGAAACTAGGGATAGTCTGCTACCTACCCCCGCCCATTATATTGACCTTGGCCTCAAGGTTTTTTTTTAATTTATTTTTATTTTTTATTTGACTTTTTTGTGATTTTTTGACTAAAACTACCTGTAGCTCAAAATCTATCCATGGGACCGGTCGGCTAATGGTCTTGTTTTAATCGTTAGAGTCTTAGGGTCCTGCAAAAAATTATTTTACACCAGAAAATTGTGGAGAAGAAAAGTTATGGGGCCTGAAGTACCATAGTAAGGTAAAGAAATAATTTTAAGGGCAACTTTCTATGGGGTTTAAAAAAAACTAACAGGGTTGGAGTTCTTCTGATTTTTTTAAAACATCCTCAGTCCATGCCCTTTCTAACGATATGCTAAAAGTGTATTTATCACTTTTAGTTTTAAAGTTATTAATTAATTTCCGCAACTAGGGCACTTTTACCACCACGAGTCGACATTTGTAAGACAAATGTAATTTCCAGAATTTAAACCAGTTTGGCCTACAGTTGGCAAATTTGTTGTCTCACTCTTACACGAGAGCAACATGTAAGAGACAAAACATGTCATGTCATGTCTCTTTCGCTCTTGGGTCGACGGGGCCGGGCAGGTAACTCGTTGGGGTCTTTGTTAGTCAGTCGAGATTTACCCATCTTAGCTAACTTACGTACTTGCCGTTACGACGCTCCACTGTTTTCGTTAATTTTGTTGAGTTTGTTATTACTTCGTTTTTGTTAAGTTTTGTTATTTGTTACCTTGTTGTTGGCAAAATGGCTGGATTTACCAGTGAAGAGTACACCGACATGCTGGTGGTGTATGGAATGGCTGATTGCAATGGGCGCGAGGCACGGAGGATTTATCAAGAACGGTATCCTAACCGGCGAGTGCCTAACCACCAAACGTTTGGCTCAACTTATCGGCGTCTGCGAGAAACCGGAAATTTAAATTTCCGGGAACCAGCCGTGAACAGATTTCAACCAAATTTGGCTGCGGAAGAACGCATATTGGCTGAATTTGAGGAAGATCCGACCAGAAGCGTAAGAACCGTAGCCCGGACGCTTGGTTTAAGCGTGTGGAAAGTCTGGTCGGTTCTTCGCGAAAATGGACGTCATCCTTTCCACTACACCCCTGTTCAAGGTAATTTTTTACATAAAGTTTTTGTTTTTAGCTCTTATGTAATGAACTAGCATGTGAATTTCATAGGCAATTTTTAAATTAACATGAGCATGTGTGTGAGAGAGAGAGAAATGGAAAGACAGAGATAGCAATCAATGTTACATAGCTACTAATTCATAAGGAAACCGCTAACGTTGATATTTTTATTGTTTTAGGCTTAGAGGATAACGACTATGCAAGAAGGGTGGAGTTTTGCCGCCACTTGCTCCATACGGACGTGGAAGATATTAATTTTTTACGGAGTATTCTCTGGACTGACGAGTCCAAGTTTGACAAGGAAGGAATTGTAAATTACCACAATCTCCATCACTGGGCACCCAGAGATCAAAACCCGAGAGTCAAGAGGCACAGAGGTTTTCAACGAAGGTTCTCCGTGAACGTATGGGCAGGCGTCATCGGTAATCGGTTGATAGGGCCGCACTTTTTGCCAGACAACCTAAACGGGCAAAACTACTTAGATTTCCTCGAAAACGATTTGCCTGATTTAGCGGAAGAAGTGTTTGACGAAGATCGGCCCATAGTCTTCCAGCACGACGGCTGTCCTGCTCATTGGAGCCTAGCAGTGAGGGAGCTTCTGGACAACTGCTTTCCTAATTCTTGGATTGGTCGGGGTGGGCCAATTCCCTGGCCCCCAAGGTCGCCTGACCTTACCCCACTCGACTTCTACGTCTGGGGAAGGGCGAAAGAGTTGGTGTACGCAGAAGAAGTACCAACAAGGGAGGTTCTAATTAACAGGATCCACGCCGCATTCGATACAATGCGCGAGGAACTGCTGCTTAGAACGGTGACCGTGGAGATGAGGAAGAGGTGCCGAGCATGTTTACAGGTCAATGGTCATCAATTTGAACAAAATTTGTAATTAATTAAAATTAGTAATTAATTAAAATTTGTAATTTAATGACATTAGTCATTACCAAATTTTTTGTTTCATTTGCCATCCTTTTACGATCGAACACATTTAATTTTCATTAGTTGAAATTTTTGCTTGAAGTGCCCTAGTTGCGGAAATTAATTAATAACTTTAAAACTAAAAGTGATAATTACACTTTTAGCATATCGTTAGAAAGGGCATGGACTGAGGATGTTTTAAAAAAATCAGAAGAACTCCAACCCTGTTAGTTTTTTTTTAAACCCCATAGAAAGTTGCCCTTAAAATTATTTCTTTACCTTACTACGGTACTTCAGGCCCCATAACTTTTCTTCTCCACAATTTTCTGGTGTAAAATAATTTTTTGCAGGACCCTAAGACTCTAACGATTAAAACAAGACCATTAGCCGACCGGTCCCATGGATAGATTTTGAGCTACAGGTAGTTTTAGTCAAAAAATCATAAAAAAGTCAAATAAAAAATAATAATAAATTAAAAAAAAACCTTGAGGCCAAGGTCAATATAATGGGCGGGGGTAGGTAGCAGACTATCCCTAGTTTCTACCCTAGGCGTATGTACAGCTCCCTTCCAAACACCCTGTATAAAAGCGAAAGGTGACTGACTGACTCACTGACTGACTGACTGATCAATCAACGCACAGCCAAAACTGCTACGCCTAGAAGCATGAAATTTAGCAGAAAGGTTCCTCAAGTGACGTAAGTGTGCACTAAGAAAGGATTTTTGGAAATTCCACCCCTAAGGGGGTAAAAAGGGGGTTGAAAGTTTGTATGAAAAATCTAATTCCTTCTGCCAAAATTCTTGAAACTTAGCACAAATAGTATTCTAAGTAAATGATAAGGATTGACACTATTAGTTTTTCGAAACCACCCCCAAATGATGATTTAGGGGGTGTTGAAGTTTGTATGGAAAAATCTGATTTCTTGGGTCAATAAACTTGAAACTTGCCACAAATACTAACCTAAATGAATAATAAAGGTAGCAATTCATATTTTTTGAAACTACCCCTAAAAGACGATTTAGGGGATGTTATTTTTTTTAAGAATCTTATATCTTGGGTTAATTAACTTGAAACTTGACATAAATACCAATCTAAATAAACAATAAACGCTTTCATTGTCAATCTCCACCCCTAAGGGGGTAAAAAGGGGGTTGAAAGTTTGTATGAAAAATCTATTTCCTTCGGCCGAAATTCTTGAAACTTAGCACAAATAGTATTCTAAGTAAATGATAAGGATTAACATTATTAGTTTTTCGAAACTACCCCCAAATGATGATTTAGGGGATGTTGAAGTTTGTTTGGAAAAATCTGATTTCTTGGGTCAATAAACATGAAACTTGACATAAATAGCAAACTAAATAAACAATTAAAGTTTTCATTATTAGTTTTTCCAAACTCCCCCAAATGCTTATTAAGGGGGTGTTGAAGTTTGTGTGGCAGAATCTGATTTCTTGGGTCAATAAACATGAAACTTGACATAAATACCAAACTAAATAAACAATAAATGTTTCATTATTAGTTTTTCGAAACTACCCCCAATAGATGATTTAGGGGGTGTTAAAGTGTTTTTAAAAAATCTTATTTCTTGGGTTAATAAAATTAAAAGTTGACATAAATACTATCCTTTGTAAACAATAAAGATTTTTATTATTAGTTTTTGGCAAATACCCCCAAAAGACGATAAAGGGGGTATTAGGTACAGTATTTTTGAAAAATCTTATTTCTTGGGTTAATACATTTGAAAGTTGACATAAATACCATCCTAAGTAATTAATAAAGGTTGTCATTATTAGTTTTTCGAAACTCCCCCCAATTGACGATTTATGGGATGATATATTTTTTTAAATCTTTTATCTTGGGTTAATAAACATAAAATTTGACATAAATATAAAAAAAATAAAAAATATAATAAACAATAAAGGTTAGTAGGGTGTTGAACTTTTTATGGAAGAAATTGATTTCTTGGGTCAATAAACATGAAACTTAACATAAATACTAGCCTAAATAAACAATAAAGTTTATATTATAAGTTTTTTGAAACTACGCCCAAAAGATTATTTAGAGGTGTTAAAGTATTTTTGAAATATCTTATTTCTTGGGTTAATAAATTTGTAAATTGACACAAATACCCATCCTAATCGGTCAATGTGGCGACGCCTGGGGGAGACCTATGTCCAGCAGTGGACGTCTTTCGGCTGAAATGATGATGATGATGACCCATCCTAAGTGATCAATAAAGGTTTTCATTATTAGTTTTACTTATCTACTCCCAAAATTCGTTTTAGGGGGTGTTAAAGTGTTTTTGAAGAATCTTATTTCTTGAGTTAATAAATTTATACTTGGCACAAATACCAACCTACGGTAACAATAAAGGTTGTCATTATAGGTTTTTCGACACTAAACTCTAGCTAAGAATCTTACTGCACTGGGTTTCGTTTTTTACGTATGTTTCTAGGGGAGCACAAAGTCGCGATTTTACGGTCGTTCCTTTAGGGAGGTGAAAAGGGTAAAAATTAGTTTGTATGTAAAATCCAATTCCTTGGGGATAAGATTGATACTCAAAATTTACATAAAACATTTTTAAAACTCTCTCCCAGATAGGGTTAGGGGTATTAAAGTTTTGTTTAAGGAATCTCACTGCGCAATCTGATTAACATAAACGACAAATAAAAAAGAGTGAATGGCATATTTAGGTTGTTCAAAACTCGACCTTCAACGGGGCAAAAAGGGGTTGATAAGTTTTTAGGGGAGGATTTTACCTACTTTGTGGCGGTAACCTAAATTTATTATTCTTTAAATCAAATAAAGAATCGTCCCAAACCAATAAACCCTGTTTATCTACGATACCCAGTTTTTATTGTTTAATTAATAGCTAATTTTTGGTCGCCTTCACTAACTGCATATAACAAAATCATTTAAAGGATAAACGAAATCACGCGAACGAAGTCGCGGGCGGAGTGCTAGTCAATTTATAAATTATCAGAAACAAAGTGGGTACCTCAAGATAATAAATTATCAACACACAAGAGGGTATTCAAAAAGAAGCAAAAATTATCAACACAAAGTGGGTTGGTTGATTTTACAATAGAATTCAATTTACTTTAATAGTTTAAAAAAAATACTTTAACTTGTATCAATTAGAATATTACTGTCAATATCAAACTAACTAACCAATTTTCTTATATAATTGGTAACAATATATCTTACAACAATAACTTCTGTAGCGGGCACTGAGTATGTTTATAATGTAAACAAACTTACCGAACCAAGATAGTAGGTTTAAGGTCCAACAATAACTATGATTCAATTAAAAAGAATTAGGGAAGACTATTAAACCTATATTGTATACAACAAATAAACAAATTATATTTTTTATACAAAACTGTAACTTTCTATCTCGGAGTGACAATATTAAGTTGTGAGTTGTACACTTTATTTTAACAAATTGGAATGTAACTGTGGGGGTTTCCTGCCCCTAACAAGACACAGCTTACTCTGAGTGACTCAAAATGTTCCACTTTCCAACCCAGTATTCTCTGCAATAAAAAGCAAACCGACAAACAATACAGCGTTCACTGTGAACGAGTGTCCTAGCATATACTATAATCGTGGAATGAAAACCACGCTCTGCTACCAAATGTTAAATACAGGTCTTCGGGTCCCAAGCCAGGAACTAAACACCGGGGCCCATAGCGGCGTTGGGACTCCTGGACCCTGTCTGAACCTTTGCTTGCTCCTTATTGGGAGATATCCTGGTACCTATCTAACAGGTGGGAAGTGGTACTACTAAAACAATTTGTGCACTCTTACCTGAGATTCCCGCGGCGATCCTCTGGGCTCGCTCAATCACGCGCTTGGCCGAGGGTTTTAGGACAATATATATATAATAAAGGACAATGATTGGATGGGACCACCAACGCGTTCTGGGCTGGGTTCCGGCTTCCGGCAGACACACACGCGTTTCCCACAAAAGCACATCGATGTACTTGAAATATATTCAACAACAACCTCACGGGCGCCCCACAAACCGATTGTGAACGGCGGGCGCTATTAGCTATTACAAATGGGCGAAACAAATCTTGATTCGATATGTTTCGACAAGAACCCGAATTCAGCGTGTTCACGTTACAAATTTTTTCTTTCGACTGCCAAGTGTCATTTCTCAAAATCGTTGACAGCCCATCGACACGGTGTTGCAAGTAAATATAAACTCGGGATGAAACAGGTAACTTACTAAAGAAGTTGCCTATTTAGGTACTACAACTAAAAAGTGAAAATAAAACTTTTACTAAAAAATACCACCGACTTCCAAATAAAAACACTACAAAGTGAAAAATAACTTTATTTTTGGAACTCGGTGTCCATAACGAAAAAAAATGATACCTATCAAAGACACCGACTTCCAAAAAGAAAGTTATTTTACACTTTGTAGTGTTTTTATTTGGAAGTCGGTAGTATTTTTTTGTAAACAAGTTTTTTTATAAGAAAATTTCAAGTGCAAATCGGTCAAATTGCGTCCATGTGAACGTACTTGCAGTTTTAATCTTCTATTGATGTGATATACTATATACGCGCACTATATATAAACGCGTCAATTCATAAGGAAGGGCGTCTTATCTATTCAATACTTTTTTTATAAAGTTCGAATACCTATAATAAGGAATGCTTTTCTTTTTCAATCCTCACGCCAAAAAAGTCATGGTCTACCCACATTATTATGTATCATATTTTCCTCTTGGGGAGTCCATAAAATTTCAGGTACTAAGACAAGATTTATGGGGTGTAAAAACTGCGTACGACAATGATATATGTTCAATTATGAATTACTTATGTGATACGCGGGACAATAATAATTTAAGAAGGAAATTGAACAAAAATATGTTTCTTGTCGATTCACTATTTTTATCCTTTTTTCTGAGGATATATATGTACATATAAATATAGGTTGTGGTAGTCTGTCTAGTTAAATGTTTTTACGTTACTTATTGTATATCGCTAAGGATATGTGTTACTGGTAAAGGCTGAAAAGTCTCATGTGTGTCTCACTGGAGCAAACCCCCTCCATTTTCTTCCACGCTGCACTTCGATCTGCGATCTGGAACTCCACAATGATTGTACGCTAAAAAAGATAAAAGCCGGCTTTAGCCTAGATTACTAGGTAACTCTATGCTTTACTGACTTAACTAAGCCCCAAACTCCACCAAAGCGGAGACGTGGGAGGCGGAGAGGAGCCGTGTAACAACCAATATAATTTCGTTATTTAGTTACACAATTCGTCTACGCACATCCTACCCAGCACGAGTGGAGACGAGAGCGGCATGCTGTGAGCCTGTGAGCGGCATGCGGTGAGTTGGTCAGATCGGAAACTAGCTCTTTGATTTTTACTGTCGATTTTAAATTTCGTTATACCAAAATCGTATATAATGCTATGCTATAATGCTTTTAAGCATAGATAGATAAATATACAGAAAAGTTATTATCATAGGTTATTTTTGACATAGAAAATTCACTGTTATTTAATTAACTTTTTTGTTTAAAAAAAATAAAAGGCTTTTTATTTTATTTTATTTTTAACCTTTTGTTCAGATTAAAGAATTGTCATAGTTTATTTTATTTTATTTTTAACCTTTTGTTCAGTTTAAAGAATTATCATAGGAAATAATAGGAAGATAATTTAATAATTACCTAATAATTTCTCTCTCGTCGTAATCAAACGTAGGCGTTACTCTAAGATAGTATTATTTCACAAGAAGCCCTACTTAGAATAAGCACTTAAATTACATAAAGGCATTATCATAAAGAAAGTGCTCGCCTGCTCATGTAGTCTGTCTGATATGTACGAGTAAATAGTAAGTTCTACAACTTTGTGTAGCACTTCCAATTCCCAAATAATGATTTACATTTCACCAACATTTGCTAAAATACTACAGAAACCTCACTTTGAGGGTAGGCCATTCATTGTAGCTTTCAGGAAATGTGTGCGGCACTGTAGCCCCTGTAACTTCAAGATTAAGGTTCGAATTGGTGTGGTATGTTTTCAAATGATAACCAACCATGCCGTGCATGGTCATTGAGGTAATAATGTACTACGTGCCGGGTGCACTTAATAGGTTCTTAGGTTTTACGGTTCCATGGATGTCAAAGGTCCTAATTACGACATTCTGTGAATAATTGACTGACATTTGCTAAGTTTTAATTACAAAATTTATAATAAAGCATGATAAATATTTTAAGAAGGAACTTTCAAAAAACGTCATTGATTGATTGATTTTTAAAGGTTTTTATTGACATAAAGGTATAAAAAAGTTAACAAAAAGATCTTATTCTAAATGTAAACTAACATACATCAAATAATGTTAAGAAGGTTAAATCGCCTCTTTTAACATATAACAGGAATAATTTATATGTTGGTAGTTCCTGATTAACAACAATACTGATTAAAGCAAGTAAATTATGTAGGGTTTGCAGACCCAAATTTTTTAATTAAAGTTTCACACCCACCCCCCATTTTTTTGTTTATATAAATAATGCGAATATCTGATAATATTCATTTTTAGGTCTAATAACTGATATTTAATAAGTTCAATATTATTAATACAAAACAATATAAACATAAGCACGGTAACAGCAATTAATTACGCTGGTAAGATGCTAAGTGACCTAGCGTCAAGCCACAAGGAAATGATGATGGGGGCAGTTTGTACTTTTTGTAAGTTCTGGCATAAGGCAATCTGGTTAATCTACTCTTAACCAATGTGTGAGACTAGAGAATTACGATGACATGGATTAATAAAAAGGAAGAATTTTCGGGCAATTTTCAAAATTAATTCTTTAATTTGTGGAAACTTGATGTGATGATGTAGCTTTGTTAGATTTGTGGAGAGAGGTGTGTTAAATGCCATTGTAAGTGTTTTGTTCTGCACAACCTGAAGTTTTTTTTAGTTACTGTCGCTGATACTACTCCAGACAGGGGATGCATAGGTCATACAAGGTCGAACCAGTGTGGAGTAAATACGTAATTTTGTATGTGGACTTAGTTTAGATTTACGATTAAGGATTGGTTTTAAGCTGTTGAGGGACTTAACCCCTTTTAAACGAAGTTCTTCCAGATTTTTCAACCAACTCACTTTATCATTGTAGGGATAGGTGTAATTGAGTACACGAATTGATGTATAATACTCGTGTTTATTAGCAAACCATTGAATATATAGACTTAGGCTACTTACACATACAAACATAGACATAGTTCTATGACACCCACACTACACCTCCCACATAATAAAATAAAAAAAAATACAAATGTTTTTTTTTTTTTTATTCACATACTCTAATGTTTTAAACTAGGTATACAGACACTATAACAATATCTACTAGGTACAATATAACTTAGTTCTATTCTTATGCACTACATCAATGTTACCTTTTCTTATTATCTCTACGTTTGGTGCTAAGTCCCTTACAACTACATAGGGTCCAGAATAAATGGGACTGAATTTGTTTCCAGTTTCTTTTTTTACAAGGATTTGGTCATTTGGTGTATAAGTGATAGGCCTCATATTGGAATCATAATGTTGCTTGCGCAATGTTTTTCGTTGAATCAAGTTATTTCGTGCTTCAGACTGTGACACCTGTAATCTATATTTCAATTCAAGCGGGTAACTCTCATGATTATAAAGTGGTTCAATTGACTTTGATAAATTATTAGGCAAATTACATTTTTTCCCATATACCAATTCAAATGGAGTATGGTTTGTTGCACTATGCACCGAAGTGTTATATGAGAAGCACCAATAGGGTAACCATGAACTCCATGTTTCGGGATGATTATCCGTCTGGATTCTCAAGAATGCTCCTAGATGTTTATGAGCATTCTCCAACGCACCAATACTTTCGTGATGGTATGCCGTGGAGTTAAGCTTTTTTATATCTAGTAATTTACATACCTCCGTCATTGTTGCGCTGATAAACTCTGCTCCTCGATCGGTCGCTATAGTGTTTGGAACACCATACTTTAGGATAACATTTTCTACAAAGGCTTTTGCAACCTCTTCTGACTTTTTAGAAACAAGTGGACAAGCGATAATATATTTGGATAATTCACATTGTGTGGTTAAAATATACGAAAAATTATACCTATCCTTATCTAAGGGTCCTACTATATCTAGATATACCTTCTGGAAGGATGTATGAGCAGTAGTCGTCACTACCATCGGCTCTTTATTGTATATGCTATGTTTTTGAGTCTGGCATTTATGACATTTCTTCACAAAATCATGGACATCTCGTTCCATGCTAGGCCAGAAATAATATTTACGAATATTATTTAACATCCGTCTTATACCCGCGTGGCCACTCGTGGGTAAAAGATGAAAGTCGTTAATTATGACTCTTCTGTCATCTTTGTCATCTATTCTTTCTACGTCTTTTAATACACATAACCTTGGTCCGGACCATTTTGCATCTTTCTTTACCTCGGATATCAACTTCTCAATAAAATAATTATTTGTGCCATTTTTATTGAAATATATCTCCTCTATATCATTAATATTACAATATTCCCTGAACTCCCTCGCAAATGCGGCTGGCGTCATCTGCGATCGGGATGCTGGGTTTATAAACAATGTCATCCGAGCCGGCACATAACACAATGTATTCTGACTACTTAACCTTACATTATTATTTTCGTCTCTTAATTTAGCCCAATTATTACTATCTACAAATCGTATCTCAACAGAGTCCTTCGGCTTACTATGAGTTTCCACAACTTTTGGTTGATCAGGCCAAATGTCTGTGTTAACCATATCTTCCGAAGAACTGCTCTCCAATAACTTCCGCTTTTGTCCTCTAGTCATAATGTTTACAACACACTCATGCATTTCTTTCAGTTCCTTCGATGACACACATACTCTCGATAATGCGTCTGCAGCCACATTACTTTTACCTGACACATATTCGATATCAAAATCGTACTCATCCAAAACCAATCTAAACTTTAATAATCTACTAGAAGGATCCTTCAAATTGAATAAATAAATTAGAGGTTTATGGTCTGTAAAAATCTTAAATTTGCGACCATACAAATATGGACGAAAATGTTTAATACTCCACACTATAGCTAATAATTCTTTTTCTATAGTGGGATAGTTTCTTTCAGCTTTATTTAAACTTCTGCTTGCATAAGCAATTGGCCTTCCATCCCGATTAGACAATACGGCGCCTAACGCGTATCCTGATGCATCTGTTTGTAGGTTGAATATATTGTCACTAGAAAAACATGGGTATTGCAAAACTGGGGCGGTTATCAAACGCTGTTTTAATGCATCAAAGCTCACTTGGCAGTCTTTATCCCATTTAAATGTTACATTTTTCCTACTCAAATTATTCAAGGGGTGAACTATATCTGCAAATTTTTTAATAAACTTTCTATAGTAATTGGCAAACGCTACGAAGCGTTTTACCTCATCTGCCGTTTTTGGAATGGGATAATTTTGCATAACACTAATTTTGTCCGGGTCTGGTAAAACTCCGTTGCCAGAGACCACATGACCTAAATATAACATATCCTTTTTCAAAAATACACACTTGGACGGATTCAATTTAAGATTCACTTTCCGAAGTCTTTCAAAAACGTCAATTAAATTTTTATTATGTTGACTGAGACAACTTCCATACACAATTAAATCGTCTTGATAGACGAGGCACTTTTCAAAATTAAGACCTGCCATTGCCATTGTCATCATCCTTGAAAATGAGCTAGGACTTGTTTTAAGCCCCATGGGCATCCTAGTCATTTGATATTGCCCAGAACCAAATGCTGTATATTTCCTACTATTGGGGTCTAAACCTACATTATAATATGCTTGATGGAGATCTAAGTGTGAGAAGTAGATGCATCCTGATAACGAGTCTAAAATTTCTGTAATGTTAGGAAGAGGGAAGTTATCATTTTCAATATTATTATTCAGTTTGCGGTAGTCAATAACTAATCTCCACCTCTTTTGTCCATTAACGTCTAATTTCTTGGGTACCAGCAAAATTGGGCTAGACCAATCACTTACGCATGGCTCTATAATGCCGTCGGCTATCATATTTTGGAGTTGTTTATGTACCTCATCTTTCTGTGAATGAGGTAACCTATATGGTTTAACAAATACGGGCTCTGCATTAGGCTTTACGCGAATAGAATGTTGATAAATATGCGTAGTTGTCAGTTTATCCCCCGGTAAAAAGAATATATCAGCATATTTGGCGCATACTTTTTCAATTGTTATCTGCTCTTCTTCATTTAAATGTTTTATATTCAGCAGTGTAAACATTTTTTTAACGCGGGCCGCATTTTTTTCGCATTTATCAAAACTGCAAATATTGTAATCCGACGCGCTGTGTATAATGGGGTCTATTTTATCTAGAGTTAACTCATTCTCAGTTGTGTTAAGTATTCTTACAGGTATTTTTCCACTAGTGGGCTTTACTAAGGTGCTAGCTATAAAAACACCTTCGCTGCATTCAGAAGTACAAACTACACATTCTTCTTTTATATTAGTTTGTATAAAGTGGATTGACTCCGATCTGGGAGGTATAATAAACATTTCTTTTTTACTATTAGATATCTTAATAGACAACGTGATTGGATTACCATTTAAAGTGTGCAAAGATAAACTATTATTCTTGTAGTCTAATAACGCTTTATGTTTTCGCAAGAAGTCGTCACCGATGATTCCATGCGCCTTACATGGCAAAGAATTAAAAACAATAAACTTATGCCTAAACGTTGCATAATCTGTTACTAAGTCTAAATAAACGTAACCTAAAGATTGAACTTTGCCCCCAAGTCCATTAATCTCAATACTCTCTAAATGGCATGGAATATTTTGTTCGACAAGATGTTTATATTTGATGGCTGAAATTGACGCACCCGAGTCAAGTAACCATCGGAATGGGCTACCATTTACAGAAAACTCGACAACCATGTTATTATCACATGACAAAATATAATGTTTAGGCACGAAAAAACTGATTTTTAGATTCTTCATTTTTAGGTGCATCCTCGGTCATAATATGCATAGCTTCCGAATTACGTGTCCACTTGTTTCGGTTATTATGAAAAGAAGACCTACCTCGATTCGATCTTCTCGAATTCCGCCACGATCCTCGTGGTGCACGACCACGCCCTGGGTCCTGGATGGTCTCATTACGGTCACCCCAACGCATTTCACCCTGGTTTGAGCGGCCTCTAAACGCTCGTCCATGCTGACCTCTAAAATAATTATTAGAAGCACGCCTGTAATTATGTCGATTGTTTTGATTAAAAGCCATAATCTCACCTGATGAAGTCGAAGGCATCGAAGTCTCTTCATCCACTGCTGCTTGAACTGCATCTTTGAGGGATTCAAAATTTCTTGCGGCTATGATAGTGCTTAATCGACGGTTTCGCAATCCGTCGGCAAACCGTTTGATGGCTTGTTTCTCATTAAGCGGTTTCAATACCTGGTAATTACTGGATTTCCCTTCGGATTGCGCTATCGTCAAGTCCACAAACATCTCAGTAATGGCTTTTCCGTACTCATCAATTGACATTTGCTTTTGGCAGAAAGAATGTAGTTTGCTCTGTATTGCCGTAGCAGACTTTGTTGGCAATAATTGAACCCGCATATCGTGTAATAGATCCTTAACTGAGTCATAATTTGATGCTAATTTCAATTTTGCAGCCTGAGACAATCGACTTTTCAAAACGAATGTAATTAATTGTTCTTGCGACTGACTATCTAAAATAGAACTGTAATAATCGATCCCATCGATTAACTGCTTAATACCTAACTCGTCACTTGTCATGACGGGCAACAAATTCAGTGCTATCTTAAGATCAAATTTGGCCATTTTAGCTATTTTTCCTTCGTCCTCACTTAAACTTTCTAAATCTGAGTTACTGTAACTACTTCCTTTTTCACATAACTGTTTTATTTCTACGAATAATTCATCTATCTTATAACGTAACTCATTTATTAGTATTAACTCCTCATTTTTGAAGTCTTTTACGTTAGCTTCTATTTCTTTACAATAATTTTTAAACGAATAAAATAAATTTATCGATTCTTCTAATTTTCTACTACATACCTTAGATTCTAATCTTCGCTCAGGACCTATTTTAATTAAATATATACGTATTTTGCGTAACTCATTATATATGTTATCAAATTTCTTAGCCATAAGACACTATTTTAATCGTTTTGATTTTGACGTCACTGCATACTTTAGAATTTGTCTTAAACAGTCTCTACATAACAGTACATTTAACTTAATTTCTTCCCGAATATCTTGCGTACACAATCACTTTAGTTCACTGATTTACACTGACATTCACTTTCTGCTGCTTTCGGAGTGGCCTGGCCGCGACCTCGTCCGGACAATCGCATGCCCCTGAACGCCTGGTGGTTGATCTCCTGACGCATCCAACGAGTATGGCATTTTTTATATGCCTTAAATCCCAAGTATAGAAGCACTGCACCCATGAAACAGATAATTATTGTGGTCATAATAGTCTGGATGTTCAAATGTTGCCCAATTTCTTGCAAATTCGCACTATTGCCAGCACCAGCTGCGTTTTGAGCTAGAAAAACCTCTTCTTTGGTCTGGTATGATTGACACATTTTGCTTTTCTTAACAATTTCGCACCAATTAATAATGAAGCCAGTTGTAACGCGACACGACCATTATGCGCGGCTTGCCCGAAGGCAGGGTCGCCATGTAGGGATAGGTGTAATTGAGTACACGAATTGATGTATAATACTCGTGTTTATTAGCAAACCATTGAATATATAGACTTAGGCTACTTACACATACAAACATAGACATAGTTCTATGACACCCACACTACATCATCTAATATTGTCCCTAAATACTTAACGGATCTTTTCCACGGAATGTCATTCCCTTCAATTTTAACATAGCGGGTGGGGAGTGATCACTTTCTTGTGAACATGATTATTTCCGTTTTTGTAGCATTTACCTTAAGCTTCCATTTAATGAAGTAATCTAGGAGAAGATCAAACGAAATTTGTAGTCGAGTAATTACCAGGTCCAGGTCGTCAGATGAGGTATATGTTGCAGTGTCATCCGCATACACAGCGAGATGTGTTAGCCTTTGCTTTGGAATATCATTGAGGTACAAAATAAAGAGGTACGGTCCCAATATTGATCCTTGTGGCACACCAGCTGTAAATCGCCTCTGACTGGAAGTCTGATCACCAATGAAAACAGCGAAGGTTCGTTTTGTTAAATACGACTGGAGTAGCTTTATAAGGCATAGAGGGACGTGGTTGGTTATTAACTTATGGAGTAAACCTTCATGCCAAACTGTATCAAAAGCTTTTTAATGTCCAACAGCACCAAGCCTGTGGATTTGTTTTGGTTGAGGTTGTCAACAACGTGCTCAGTTACTATGGCCAGCTGCTGGAATGTGGAGTGGGATTTGCTGAAACCAAATTATTCAGTTATCAGGAAACGCTCAGTGAATTCGGAGTGGCGATTCAAGATTAGAGACTCGAAATGTTTGGCTAAGCTAGGGAGAAGGCTTATTGGCCGATAGTTCGAGGGAATTGTTTCGTCTTTACCAGATTTCTTAATAGAAATAACCTTAGCTAGCTTCCAACATGAAGGAAAGTAGCCCAGCTGAAAACAGCCATTAAACAATTTGGTAAGTAGGACTATACATTTTTGCGATAATTTTTTAAGTAGTGAGTTGACAATCCCGTCTATACCCGGGGCCTAGCGAGTTTTCAAAGCATTCAGAAGTTTGCGTATTTCTTTAGTCCCACTGGGTTTTCAAAATCACATATTTTGTACCTGTTGAGTTTTTCAAACGATTTCTCAACCGCACGATCAGTTTCAGGGTAATTTTTCCAGTTTTTTGTGAGCAAAGAGTTTTCTAGAAAAGCGTCTGCTAATGCTTCACATTGCTCTTGAACGGAGGACGTTAAGATGTTATTTGACGTCTTAAGTGGAGGGGTTTAAATTTTGTGATTTGATTATACGCCATATATCTGAGGCAGGGTTATCTACTTTGGATAGTTTCTTATTCCAGATCACGTTGTTGTGACTTATTAATAAATGTTTTATGTTTTTTTTAAGTGTATTTAATTTGCCAGATACTTCTTCTCCATAAGGTTTTTTTTTTTTAAGAGCAAGCCTGCGCCACATGTTCTTAGCTTTAATTATGGTTTTAATGCGTCTAGGAAGTTTAGTTTTACCTTCTCTTTTAATTATAGGGACACTTAATTTACGAGCATTAGTAATTGCCATAGATAGATTTTGAATAGCGATATTTATTTCAGAGATTTCCTTAAAGGTGGCTGAACTTAAGATAATCTGCTGGTCCATAATAGATCTATACTTCGCCCAATCCGCATCTTTGTAGTTGAAAGAGATATCGCTCAAACGACAAAAATCACCACCAATAGTAAAATGAACTGGAAGATGATTAGAAGACAGACATGTTAGTGCCTCAGGTTCACTAGATACTGTGACATTGTTAGCTAAGATTACATCAGGAGTTGAAGGTTAGTGGGCGCAGTCATAGTGTACTAATGTAGGAGTACTAGGGGCAAAATCGTTAGTAACCATGTGATCGAAAAGTAATTTACCATGAGGGTTAAAAAAAACGTTATTAAATTGGTAGTTATAGCGAATGAAGGAAAATGAAGTGAAGATTTAGGCATTGAGGGTAGAGATACATAATCATCTTTTCATATATAATTCCCACTGCTGGACATAAAACCAGCATAAGTGTCGCTACATCGAGCAGCCCTATACTTCTGGCATAAGGCGGATTCTTGCGGTCTTTACTATAGGGCTTATTTTTTAACAATATGACAATTTTGTGACATCTTTCGCAAATACCTATTATTGCCTATTATATTATTATATTTTATTACACATCAGCAACTGTTGGTCATTTCAAAAGCTAGTAGAAGATGGTTAAGGTTTTTGTCATTTCAATTCGTATATAACGAAGAGTGCCAACTGGGATCGACTAAACATTGAGACTCCCAACACCAAACTGCATAAGATTACCCCACCAATCTTCTACACCCACAGCGATTTTTCTTTAATAACAATTGTGTAATATATCCTGGTAGCGACATTTTCTCGTATAAATTTTCATTAAAAAGATCGATGGTTGGTATACGTGGAGTCTCAATATCGTGTCCCAGCCAACCATGAATTATGTATTAACTGAAAACGTTATGTGGGGGTCGAAATAATCAAACAAGTAGTTCCAGGAGAGACTTGAGGGAAAAATAACAAGGTCTTAGCTTTTGTAAAGTTGTTAGGAAAGTGGTAGACTTTGTAACATTGCGGATATTTCTTTTGTATTTTTTTTTGTGTTCTATTATTCCTTTTGTGAAAGTTTTCACGAGGTTTATTAGATAAATAACAAGCTCATTCAAGCGCTCTAGTTTATTTTTTTGTAAGAAGCTTTCCTGATAATCATCTACTACGACTAAAATATTGTAGAAAGAAGAAATAAACCAATAATTCCCGAAAGCCAGAATCAACAATAGCGATCACCAGAAAAGCACAGAAGCAGTGAAGCTCGACGAGACTTGGAGAAACGATTCAATTTTAATAGAACAGCTAATTAATAAGAAAAAAATATTATTACCACTGCTCTCCATATCAAGCTGGAGACAAAAAAGAGCTATGTTAATAGGCACATAGAGACATTAACAACTGGGATAAACCCAGTTGCAAAGCACCATGGATTAAAATTAACAGTCATATTATATAAATAAAATAAAATAAGCCTTTATTGCTGTAACTTTAATATGCAGTGTAACAATTAATTTCTTGATTAAATTTACAATATATAAATAAATTGTATCGATAACAGGTTTTTCTTTTACAGCTTTTCCATCGACAAAGCCTTTCATTTTGTCCTAACTTTTCCAGTTCGTGTCCATTCTGGACCAGCTATCTTTTTCATGTCATCTGCCCAGCGTTTAATTTGTCTCCCTTTGTATCTTTTGCTATCTCGCGGGTACCATTTCGTTACCAGATTCATCCACTTCTCTTTTCCTTCTCTTAACATGTGTCCGTCCATCTTCATTTCAGGCGTCTGTAGACGGTTCGTATATTTTTAAAATACCTGGGTGACCGAGCTCTGCTCGGGTGAAAAAAGGAAAAAGACGTTTTCTAAAAATTCAACCTAGCTAGATCGATTTATCGCCCCCGAAACCCCCAGCATAATAAATTTGATAAAAATTGTTGAAGCGGATTCTGTGATTCAAATTATATATATACAAGAATTGCTCGTTTAAAGGTATTAGATAGATTAGATAAGTTTTAATTTTGCTCTTTATATCTTGTAGTCTCATTTTATCTATTGGGGTTAGACCCAATAACAACTCTAACAGTCATATTAATAAGTTGTAAATTATTAACGTTTGATTCCATGGATAAACATGGCAATATATATACTTATTCCCTATCATAATTTCAGCTGAAAGACGTCCACTGCTAAAAAAGGCCTCTTCTAAGCTGCGCCACATCGGCCGGTCCTATGCCTCTGGCATCTAGCGGATTGGGCCTTAACCCAGTCATTATAGTCATCACTGTCGTGGTGGCCCAATGGGTACGACTCCGCCTCTCATGCTCGAGATTGTTGATTCAAATCCGGGCAAATAATATGCAATTCATATATACTTTCTAAGTTTACCTTGGACATCGCTAACAACGTTGAAGAAAAAAACGTGAGGAAACCTGAACTTATAGTTATTGTATTATAAAGTTTATGCTCGATTGATGTAATTGCTCCAGTGCAAGGAACAATGAATGAATAAATAATATTATACTCATTCACATGGTAATAATAACTACGTCACCGGACAAACAACAAACAGTCTATTGAAATTCAAACAAAATAATGTAAATGGATATCTACGAGTACCATTGTAAAAATTAACCAGCACCTGGCAAAAGTTGGCGTGCGTCACGAAGTTGGCATTAATAACATTAAGTGCTCATCCCATTATCATTACTAGCTTCGTACGTCAAACTTTACCAACTGGTATGTGAGAATTAGCTTTTTGGTATAACTTGGAAAATATATTTTTTTGGATAATTTTCGCTTTAGGTATTACCTAGTTACGATGGGTACGTGTTAAGTCTAAGGCGCTGAATGGTTTTTAAAATGAGTCATTACCGGATAATGCATTTTTCATAATCACTAACCATTTAAATCTGAGCTCTACTTACAATAAGGTTACGTTTTCACGTCTAAACCGCTGAACGGAATTTGATAAACCTTAAACACTGATAGATCATAATCTATCAGTGTTCAAGGTTTATCAAATTCCGTCAATCCAATCCCTGGATTAGGACAGTATACTTTTCATCCCGGTAGTAAACTCCCTTGGAATAATAAAACACTTTTCATGCGGGCTAGTAGTGGGTAAACTTTGTTTGGAAAATATATCGTACCTACATACCTCCATAGCGATAAAACACCATTCAGAAGCGATCGTCATAAAAGCGACGGATAGATAAACGCCGTGTTTTTATGTTGCCCTTTTTTTCCTGTGGTTACGGAGAAATTTACGCACACATTCACCCCCACCCTTTTACGCATCCATTCATACACACATCCATATTTATACGTACTCAAACAGAACACCATCCTACTCTCTCTCTGTCCCACATACACAACACCCAGCACGCACACGACACTTACCACTTCACACTCATACTAACAAATATACGCACCCGTTTTTAATTTTATTATTTTTTTTTTAGCACAGGGTATCCTAGTGTGGATGCTTGACTCCCACAAACCTTTGTACCTCCAATATTTGTAACATAATATAGAAACAAAGTTGTACTTTGTGGGAGATAAATAAATATTACTATTACAATATAATATCTCAAACTGCTATGATGTAAAGCAAAATATCGCTGAAATATACGATTTTGCCGACACAACCGATCATAGAGAGTCGCTAATATCGTCTAAGAAGTTGCAAACTTAGTATGTCTGTCAAGGTCATTATAATAAATTGACGATTCTCTGTTAAGCCCATGTGAGAACTCCGCAAAACGCTTCTAAGATTTGACGTACGTGGCCGTTCAAATGAATTGTTTCTTACTATAGAATTCTCCTGAATAGCTACGAAATGAAGCATTGAATTCTTGTTCATCGGATTAACGATATCTACATTGAAAGCTACCATAAAAACCTGCACAAAAACCTAGCATACAAGTTTTTACATTGCTTCAGCAATCAAAAGCGGATTTTGACTACCAACACCAAAAGCCGTCGTTCAGGCCAGCTCGATTTTATGCCAATCGGCTTTTCGCACAACTATCCGACGAACGGACGACGGGTTACCCAACCATCTCATTCACACAGGCACGCACGAGCAAATACGTAAAAGCACATCAAGTAAGTCCGATTTACATCGATTACCTACCTAAATTAAAGGCCTGTTACACAGTAGGTAATCCGCCAGATTAGAGGAAATGCGAGCAGAGAGCTCTAACTGAATTTCCTTAGTAAACAGTAATAATTCGAGGTTTGGCTCTCGCCTATTTCCTTCTCCAGTATTGGACAAATTTAAAAGAGCCATGCCAATCTTAAAAAAGACGGTGTGATATAGTAGCTCCTACATACTAAGCACGTTCAACTTTTGCTAGTCGCCAAAATGTAACTCAAGTTAGCCCACCCCCCAAACTCCACTCGTTTATAATAAAGTAAATCGCATACTTATTATTTACCCTATGCAGCTGTATGAGTGTAAGAAGACAGTGACGGAATGTCTCTTCACACTTAATAATGATGCCGTGGAAGACATTTTGGCTACACTGGGTTGAACGTCATGCATACACATACACACACACTCCAACACACACACACACACTCCAACACTCATTCACACATACACACGCCCACTCACACACACACCCACTCATACACACACATAAACACACGTATAAACACACATTTATACAAAACACACTCTACTTTCACACACTGCCATAAGCACGATCTTCATTTTCTTTTTATTAGTTTTATAAAAATGTGTAACTTATGAGTTAGCACAACGAAACAATTGTTAATTAATCGAAGAAGAGCGAGATTTATCCCATCACAAGTATCTTCGGATTACTTTCTGGGAAGCCCCGGCAACTTAAATGTATAGATTTAAGATAATAAATACTTTTTTTTTGATACGGAAAAATAGTTCAGATGACGTCCAAACCTACACAAAAAACAACACCCATTACAGAAACAAAGGAACAGTGTACAATAAAGTATATAATAAATAAATAAAAGTTACCTTGCAATTTTCGGTTATCTCCAAAGTAAACTTTGTCTGTAGTTTTTAGAAGGGTAGGGATAGGTGACAATTCCGCTGCACTATTCCCAACTGTAAGCAAGGTCCGGAGTCCAGAATCAGCCAGAATATACGAGTCCTAGAGAAACGATTTATTGGGTATGTAAGGTATGAAACAATAACAAAAGCTCTAATGATCATATGACCTTATTTTATTTTATTAACTTTTTTTTAATATAACGATCAAATGATATAATGCATTATTGATATAATTTCATTTTAACTAATTTTACATGCTATGATGAACATTTTATGTAATGCACATTTGAAATATTATTCATATTCAGTTATTATAATATTCAAAATTTATAAGTAACGTTTAATATAATTTAGAAACATCTACTTTGTTTTGTAAATTTTTGCTAAAACTTATAAGATTTTAAACGCCTGCCATTTTCGCAATCGCATTTTGCAAAAACAAGTACCACATAAATATTGCTTGTTATTAGTTTGCTTTTATGCGGATGGATGGGTATTTTTTTTTTCTTTCTCTCATACCGCTAAAAATAAATATTTATTGTATGTCTTGACTACTGCGATCTCGATATTTACACTAGAATCAGGACACCCCAACTTCACGTAATCTTTTGGCTGCTGCCCCTAGAGTGTATATAAAAACCGGTGGTGCGGAGGGAGAGCAGGCCCCGCCCGCTATAACGAAGCATAGGTCCTGTGCGAGTAGCAGCCGCTGAGGCTGGGCACCGGTGGCGAACAGCAAACCGTGCCTATCCTCTGTTACGTAAGGGCGAAGGGGTTGCACTTCCCACAGCGCCGGAGACGATACAGAAGCAACTTTAGTGTTTTGAGGTTAGTTATTTTTTTTTTTTCAAGTACAGTGCTTTGCCTTAGAAAATTTGTTAATATGAAAATAAGGTCGGTTGGAGTGTAGTTTTAGGGGCACTTTGGCGCGAGGAATTAGAAAAACGATCGGTTTTTTTTTTATAAAATTTTCCAATTTTATTGCAGTTTCGGGTTAAAGTTAACCATTAAAACCATTTAGGTTCTGAGAAGCATTGCCCTACGACGCACTGTTTCCGAATTATGGGCCTCCGAATATTATTTTATATATAACCGAATATCTCGAAAACGGACACACCGTTTTCGAGATATTCGGGAAAAAGGGAGGCAAAAAATAACCAAAATTTAGCCTATATTTAAATAAAGTAGGTATTATATAAATATAGGCTAAATTTTGGTAAATGCAGAAGCTGACATTATCGCTTTCCAATACCAGTAAGAAGATGAGAAGCATAACACATACAAGTTTCATGTTTCATCACAAAACGTCGTAAAAAATGTTAAAAAGCTTATAACAGAACAATAGAGGGAAGACTGACACATATTTATGTTATACATAGAGACCTCGTAAAAGGAATGAAGCCGTATATTATATACGAGAATATCAAAGCTTTGCACTCCACGAATAACAGCCGTTTTCAAGACAAACCCCGTGTTTTTGTGGCGTCGTCAAAGAAAATGGTTATAATAAGCAATTCTGGGATCAACGTGTTTTGGTGTTATTAGAAGGTAGGTACTTGTGCTACTGGGCTTTGACAATGCTCCTGTCAAGTTATAAAGGTGAGTTAAAATGGTGTGGTGAAGATAGGTACGCATTCCATACGACATCGCGGCCCGCCTCAGATATAATGTCGTCCAAGCGGCACCGCAACCTAATTGTCGTCGGCTTATCGGCAAAAGCCCTGTCGAGCGGCCCTTCCTCGGGTTCCTCTTTGCGTCATCATGGGTGATCAAGCCACGGTTACTGAGCGGGGGGGGCCACCTCCACAATGCGGAAACCCACAGGGCGGTGGTGACTGCAACTTCTCCTAGGCTAACATACACAAGCCTTTTCGCAAGTTTGTAGTTCTAGCTCTTCATAATGATAATAGGTACCTAAAGACTAAGTTAACATCTCTCATAACTCTTCATAAAGACTAAGTTCATACAATGAAGAATACAATATAATTCCAAGAATCTTATCCAAATATTAAATTCATATTATAAAATATCATTTCTACAGATTGTTGAAAATAATTTTGTGGGAACGAAAAGGATTTTATTAAACCCTAAATGAAATAAATCCAAAGATTCTTCAATTGTCAAAAGAATTCTTTGTTTCTGAATAAGATTATTTCAGAAATTATTGTCTTATATCGAATCAAATATTCTTTGAAACAATTTCTGATAGAAGTCCTTCTGAGGTACAATCATGTGAAAAATACTTAGCTAAATTGAAGAGCAATTTTCTTTTTCGTGTTGATTCAAAACGAAAAATATTTTATTCACATGTGCTTTATTTTTATGTAGTGAAATGTGTTAAAATTATGAATTAATGTCAAAAATATTTTTTTTGCTGCTAGTTTAAATCGAAAGTCGAAAAGAAAATATGTTTTGATTTGTCATAACTGGTGGCATTTTTCTTGCAATTTTTTTATGTCTATATTCGGGCAATAATTGTTTTTATACTCTATCTTCCACAGCTGCAGTTAACTTATACTACAGCATAAAGTTTTCCGTTTTATCTTACACCGCCATATTTCACTAAAACTTTTTACTTATCATCATTCTGCTGTACCTACTTATTTCTTTTTCCTAGAAGATTTTTTATATTTTTACTTATTTGTTATGTGTTTGCTCTTGGCTCTAGTCTAGATCAGAGGTGACGGAGACAGAGTCGAGGATGGAGTGAGCTTACCCAGAAGAAGCCTGTTTACTCTAATTTTGAAGGGATTCGGGTTGAATGCGTTCGAAAACATAGATGCAGGTAGTGAGTTCCACTTTATTGCTGTGCGCATTATGACCGATGTTTGGAAGCGCTCGGTGCGAATTGGTGGAATGGCAACCAGGTAAGAATGGTAACTTGCAGTGCGTCTAGATGTCCGATGGTAGAACGGGGCCGGTGGGATGAGTTCGTGGAGTTCTTGAGTACACTCTCCGAAGTACAGTCTGTAGAACGTGTTCACCCACATTTTACCAGTCAAAACTGTTTCCCGGATAACAAATACTAAATCGCAATATTACAATCTTATATAAATTGCAATATTACGACATAGATTTTTGCAAGAAAATCTACTAAATTCTGAAAAAATACAATCCCGGCTGGCAAAGTTTCCCGATGGCTGCAATTTTACGCTTCAGGGCAATTAACAAGTTTCATAAAAGTAGAAGGTACTAGTTACTACACTATCCATCCTTGTAACTGTTGTGATGTTAAAGATTACATCAACAGCATCCTTCAAGTGAAGGAAATTCTTGCTATGTAAAATGAATATTTTAAAAGTGTCATAGACTAAATACGTGTTGCTTGGTTACTGTTGTTGACTGGATATATGTCATTCAATATAATACTGCTATCTAGAAATAATATGTTTTAATTCATATATAACATCTGGCGACGATGCCGTTCGATGTAAAGAAAGCAAAACGTTCGCGAGCCATCCTACGCGGTGTGCTAACGAAAACTAATAACGCATTTGAAGCAGAACATGTATATACTCATGAAGAAATAGAAACACGATTACTGACACTTCAAAATACATACCAAGGACTGCAAAACATACAATTACAGATAGAACAGGAGACCGAAGACGAATACCTGGAATCCGAAACCGATTACAGGTACGAAGTGGATGAACTTTATACAAATTTACGTACAAAAATGATTCGACTAATGAACACTTTCAAACTTCCTGAGCCGTTACCCAGCGTACCTTCCTCACAACATGCCCACGAATTCACGAGCATTCATCGAGATGTACATCCCAGACTCAATTTCCAACCGTTTCAAGCAAACGAATCGTTTAAAAACTTTATTAAAAGACTGTCTGTTTACATGATGCTCAACAATATTACGGATCCCACAACGAAGGTCTACACACTGCTGTCTACTTTACCACCTGACATTCATGAAAGAATTTACGACTTGTGTTCACCCGACGACCCAATCAAGAAGACCTATGAAGAACTTACTGATATCTTGGACAATTTCATCGATCCAAAACCTAGCATATGGGCCTCACAGCACACCTTCATATCAAGGCTACAACAAGCGGATGAATCGAGCACTCTTTACGCGTCAGAACTAAAAAGACTGTCATCAAAATGTGATTTTAAGTGCTCACATTGTCTGAAACCCAATCTCGATTCATTTTTGTCGTTACAATTTATACGAGGGTTAAAAGATGGAGAAATTCGCACAAAAAATTTACAAGCAAAACAAACAGCGCCATTTCCTGAATTAGTTCGCACGGCCACATCTATGGAAATGGGAAAAATAGAAAATTCGACCATATCTACATCCATTCGTCCACCACCATTGGACACGATCAATATAGTTTCAAAAGTACATAATGAATTACAACACGCACCGAATAAAGCACGTTCAATTAAAAGACCGACTTCTATAAGAGAGCTTAAAGGTAAATGCTATCGCTGTGGCAAAGACGACCACAAAGCAAATGAATGTGGGCCATCAAAAGTACATGCCGAAAGTGTCAAAAGGAAGGACACCTAGCGCGAGTCTGCCTTCAAGGACATAAACGCAATGTAACGAACTTGCTGAATGACGACTCTGCAAGCAGCGCCAGTACCGACAGCATCGCAGAAATCAACTTTGTAAAGAATGAAATCTCAGACAAATACATTATAACTATCGAAATTGAAGGAAAGAAAATAATAATGGAATTTGACACGGGTGCAACACTCTCTACCATATCACTAAAGGATTTTATGAAGCTGAACATTCACAAAAGACTATTTCACACAAGCGTCAAACTAAGAACTTATACAGGCGAAGTTTTTAAGCCCATCGGTGTCACGTTTGTTCGATGCAAATATAAAAACCAACTATTCTATGGAAAACTATACGTGATTAACAAAGACGTGAAACCCATCTTGGGTAGAAGCCGGATGAAGGAGTTTGACATTAAACTAGCCGAAATAAATTTGGTTGATACATGCAAGAAGACACAAAATCTTGAACAATTGCTTAAAGAGTTCGAACCCACCGTCTTCACTACAAACCTAGGTGAAATTCCAAACGTTCGAGGCCACCTGACCCTTAAAGATAATGCGCAACCAATCTTTATTAAACCTCGGCGAATTCCATATGCGCTACGATCTAAAGTAGATGAAGAAATCGACCGACTTGAAAAATTGGGAATTATTACAAAGATTGATCACTCCGATTGGGGAACTCCCGTCGTCCCAATAGTAAAACCAAACGGAAGCATCAGATTGTGCGCCGACTATAAAATTACTTTAAACAAAATGATAGAAGACGAAAAATATCCAATACCAATAATTGAAGATATTCTATCTGAAATGAACGGCGGACAACTTTTCTGCACCTTAGACATCACGCAAGCCTACCTGAACATGGTGATGGATGAAGAGAGCGCCCTGCTGCAAACTCTGAGTACACACAAAGGTACTTTTAAAGTGAACCGACTCATGTTTGGAGTCAAAGTAGCCCCAAGTCTCTGGCAAAAATACATGGACCAATTACTACTGGGCCTTGACGGTGTCAAGTGCTTCTTCGATGATATAATAATTCAAGGATCGACAGAAAAACAATTATTATCCAGATTGAAACACGTTTTGCTTAAACTTCAAGACAGCAACCTTCGTGTTAATAAAGAAAAGTGCCAATTCTTCAAAAGAAGTATCAATTACTTGGGACACACGATAGACAAAGAGGGTTTACATAAAAATCAGGACAAGATAAAAGCAATTTTAAATGCACAACGCCCAACTAATGTAAATGAACTAAGAACGTTACTAGGCATGGCAAATTATTACAACAAATTCATACCCAATCTGGCATCCATCACTGCCCCCTTAAATGAACTCTTGAAGAAAGGTGCGAAATTTACATGGTCTTCAAAATGTGAAGAAAGCCTGAAGAACATAAAAAAAGAGATACTAAGCGAAAGAATTCTAATACACTTCGATCAGAATAAACCAATTATACTGGCCACAGACGCTTCACCTACAGGACTTGGTGCCGTCCTAAGTCACAAACTACTCGATGGCTCAGAAAGACCAATAGCATTTGCTTCTAGATCCCTAACCAGCAGCGAAAAGAAATACAGTCAAATTGATAAAGAGGCGACAGCTATTTTCTGGGGTTTAAAGAAATTCTTCCACTATTGTTACGGCCAGATATTCACTCTAATCACAGACCATAAACCACTTACATCAATTTTTCACCCGCACCAAACCTTACCAGCCTTGAGTACCATGAGGCTATTCCACTACGCACATTTTCTATCAGGATTTGACTACCATATCGAATATAGAAGTTCATCAAAGCACTGCAACGCCGACTACCTTTCACGTTTTCCCGTTGAGAAGATAAATGAGAATAAATATGACCAGCATTACATATTTCAGCTGAATCAGATAAACGCATTAAATATTTCACCAAAAATAATAGCAGAAGAAACAAGAGAAGACCCAGAATTACAGAAATTACTTGAAACACTCCATTCAGGCACTACACTTAGGGAGTCCGGATATAAAGATAATGAACTAACTCTTCAGAATGACTGCATCTTAAAAGGCATGAGAGTTTTAATTCCACATAAACTACGCCCACGCATCTTAGATGAACTTCACGCGGGACATGTCGGGATCTTGAAAATGAAACTTCTTGCGCGGAGTTTCGTATACTGGAAGAACATTGATAAAGATATCGAAAACAAAGTAAAATCGTGCAGAACCTGTCGATTAAACCAGAATGAACCGCCAAAAGCCCCTCTGCATCATTGGGAAGACCCTACTGGCCCTTGGCAAAGAATACACATCGATTTTGCAGGTCCAATATCGGGCTATCAACTTCTTATTGTCGTAGATGCATTTTCCAAATGGGTAGAAATAATCCCTACAAAAACTACGACGAGCGCATTCTGTATTCAGAAACTAGACGATTTATTTGACACCTTTGGATTACCCTACACGCTGGTGTCGGATAATGGAAGACAATTTGTCTCTCAAGAATTCCAGACGTTCTTAACTAGCAATGGCATTGTTCACAAAACGATAGCACCTTACCATCCCGCAACTAATGGACAAGCTGAAAGATTTGTTCAGACAGTTAAGAAATCACTGCACAAATTAGAGGGGGAGAGTGGTGGAATACTACACAAGGTTCGTACCGTTAGAAGTCTTCTCCGGGCTACGCCAGTCATCTCAGGCGACTCGCCCTATATGCTCATGTTCGGAAGAGAGGTAAGAACGAGATTGGTAGCCAAGATTAGAGCTCCACCAAAGGCACTACATAGGGACAGAAGAGAAGGGGTGAGAGAGTTTGCAGTCGGAAGCAGAGTGCAAGCTCGCAATTACTCTGTATCAGGAAGGAAGTGGGAGTTTGGTACAGTGACCCGCCGACTGGGAAACCTCCACTATGAGATAGAGATTGACAGCGGACGCACATGGATGCGCCACCTCGACCAGCTGCTCCCGGCGCCTCTGATTCCTGGGAATCACGGCGGAGGCGTGTCATAGACTAAATACGTGTTGCTTGGTTACCGTTGTTGACTGGATATATGTCATTCAATATAATACTGCTATCTAGAAATAATATGTTTTAATTCATATATAACAAAAAGTAATCTCTGGAGTTAGTGTCTCGAATGGAAAAATTCTTTCAACGATAGAAAGCGACATTATTCCTTATTGCTAATTTTATTTTTCTTTGTAAAAAAAGAACCCAAGCGTTATTTTTTATTATAAGCGGATCAAGTTGCGTGGCGCCGCTAGTGTTTAATATTATTCGTCCTTTAAACACATGATACCGCAGCCGATAAAGGTATTGCTACAAATTTTAACGCTGTTTACTAGGTCATCTTGAAGAAACTCTAGATTTAATTAGTTTCGTAACCTTTATTGATAGCATTAGGCCTTGGTTTGAACCAGATAAATGCATTTAAATTTACCAGACAAAATAATTTACCAGCGTGCGTGGTGTGCGAACACCATAAACGATGCCTTATTTCTTGGCCAGCCCTTTAGGCTTTAATATCTGCACTATAAATAACCTTTGTGAAGACAACGCTAACGCTGTAGACGTGTCTGAATTCAAGTTGAAGCAAATGCAATCATTGACACAAAGAAGAGTATTTGCTTGCATACTTCCCATATACCATACGTCCCTCTTTGAAAGAGATGGTCTCGGTTTTCACTAGTCCGATAATAATTTATGACTAGAATTAATAATTATACATTTGAATGATCTTTGTTTGTGTGCAAAAAGTATTGAAAACTACTTGTCAGATCATTAAATCCACTTTGTTTACTAAGATAAGTTAAAAATTTTGATGTAGAACTCCAATCATACTTCACATTTTAATGTTATTATTTTCCATTCAAACATTAATCAAAAATAGAATAGAGTCTTTCACTGTTTGCTTATACAGGCACGGCTATTTAAATGACTAGACTCTCCACTTGAAATCATTTTACCTGCAATAAGTGAATGAGAGCCTCAGAACACAGAAATGCCTCGGTGGCCACTCCTAAAAAGAGCATTAGTGATAAGAAAGTTAATGCAAATACTGAAACCTTTATTGGTTTGCATGGTATGTTTTGAAAATGCAGTCAAAATTACTGACACGCTTAGTTTGCGCGTATCTAAAAAAGTAAATTTATAGCGACTGAAAATTATAATATTAATAGTTTGCCTCGAATACGTAAGAACTCTTAAAAGTCAGCCGCTCGAGTAACGTAGAGTACAAAGATCCAGCATTTCAAAATTGGCCACAAAGCTATACTAGCAGTAGCCGCTAAGGTGTCTCGGTACTATATGTTACAAGTTACGTCTCTAGTCTCTGCCAGTGCATTGGTTCTGTACTCTGTGATCGAGTCAACGATTCATTCAGTCATTGTTATGTAAATTGAACTTTAATTTCATAGAGACAATTTAATTCTTACCTGCAAGTCTGTTACAGAACCGAGGCGTTTGCTTTTGGTAAACAGTTGTGCTCAAGTTTCTGTTGATTAAAGGTTGTTTATGTTAAATTTAATGAAAGTCGGTTCAGCGCCTTAGGTGTGAAAAGGTAACAAACGTACAATATACATATTAATAAGTAATATCACATTGAAACTATTCGTTTGGATAACAATAAACAATAAAATTTAGTAACAATAACGAATTCCTAATTCACAACAAGATTTATTGTAGACAGAGTATGGAAGCTATTCCAAAAGCAGTTCAATTCAAGATGTTCCTGTGATATTTTACTGACCACCTGTTGACAAACATTCGTACTTACTTCTTTTGAATTATGGCAGAATTTTCTTTTATGGCAATACTTTTTCGATACCATAATTCATCTCGAGCCAAACCATAGAAGTAAAAGAAGGCAGTCTGCTTAAAAATATGTAAATCAAAGAAATAAACCTTTGGGTTAGACTGTAAGCGAAAAAAAAACCGGCCAAGTGCGAATCGGACACGTGCACGAAAAGTTCCGTACTATTATTGCAAAAAACGGCAAAAAATCACGTTTGTATATGGGAGCCCCTCTTAAATATTTATTTTATTCTGTTTTTAGTATTTGTTGTTATAGCGGCAAAAGAAATACATCATCTGTATTAAAATTTTAACTATCTATCTATCACGGTTCATGATAACTGGAATGACAACCTGGTGACAGACAGACAGACGGACCGCGGAGTCTTAGTAATAGCAAAGTATAAAAATCATTTGATTTTTAGACTGTGGTAATAGGGTCCCGTTTTTACCCTTTGGGTACGGAACCCTAAAAATTTGAATTAACTTTTAAACTAAAATATCTTTTAATAATTTTTGACTTCCAACAGATAAAATAATGCACCTGTCATGCTATCTCTCAAAATATCAGGTAATTGACGTCTGTATTAAATCTCCAAAAAATTATAAAGAATGTTATATATGTACATATGTTTATTTTTTTAAAGTCCGTACCATTCTGTAAGTTTAATTTTGTGTTCTATTATTAGCTACTAGCTTCCCACCGGAACGTACTAAAACTCAAAACATTTCACTTCAATTAACAATTTTCAGACATTTTTGAATTATTAAACAGTCGGTCCATCAGAAACATGAAACTTGTTGTTAGTTTTAAAGCGTAGATCACTAGTAAGCATAGAACTTCATGGATACTTTATATTATGTTACTAGCTTCTGCCAGCGGCTTCACTCCCGTAAATGTCGAAAATTATCCTGAGAGAACATATCCTCGGGATGAAAGTATTATATGTGCTATTCCTGACTATAATCTATCTCTGTGTCAAATTTCATCCAGATCTGTTCAGCCGTTTGAGCATGAAGAAGAAACAAACATACAAAGACACTCACAAACTTTCGTCTTTATGATATTAGTGTGATTACAAACCTTTGTCTTTAGTACGGCAGCACATTTGCAACGCCTCTGAAATTGCAGCCGCCTATGGACGGTGGCGACACATGGGGGAGGCCTACTGTTCGGAACCAATACGGGTTTCGTTCTTTTTTTTGTTATTTTGTTGCAACACTGTGTCAACTCGCTGTCATCGAATTTGACAGGTTCGGTTGAGTTGACAGTAGACACTTACTTTTAAATATATGATTGATAGCGCGAGACGGTAAAATATTTGGTTTTGATCTGGTTTTGATGTAATTGATAAATACCTAGCCAATCTTAATCCGAAATTGTGTTCGCGATCCGCAAGTGGAACTGTGTGTCGCCCGAGCATTTGTTTGTATATGTATTTCGCGCGTAGCGAAGTATTTTTGTCAGGAACGTGTATAGGTGTCTGCTAGGTGCCGGGAACCCGGCTCAGACCACGTCTTTTGTCACTTATTCCCTTAATATTATGTATATATACATACATACATAAACTCACGCCTTTTATGAATATATCTTCCTACTATAACCCCCGACCGGACACAGGATAGACCAGGAGACCATCGCGGGGGCAAATGTGAGTAGTAGTTGTATGTTGTGCCATTGTATCACCTTCCCACTTCACCCATACGGGAATCGGTATCTCAAAGAACAAACCCCTAGTTTACCGCTGCTGCGTATCGTGGTTTCGCGGATATAGACCTTGCAGGATCCAAGAGTCGCAGCATTGCTAATGGGCCACAGTGTTGTCTCTTTGATTTGTGATCCGCAGGCCTGTATTCAACACCTACCTTCAGCAGTGGACGTCTTTCGGCTGGAATGATGATGATGGACAGTGGTGATAACCACTTATCATCGCCTGAGCTTCCTGCTTGGTTGCTGTTCTAAATAAACACCAGCAACCATTGAGGTAATAATGTACTACGCACTAGAGAAGTCACCACACATCACTGCTGTATTCCGTTCATGTGGGGTCGGCCGGCCGCACTTCACTCAGTTGCTTGCTAGATCTTGAGCGCCTATGTCATTGTTTGTTTTTAAACGAAAAAACGTTCAAACGCATGAAATATGCGGTCGTGTGTTTTAAGATATTGCACTTATAATTCAACTAATGCAGCGAAATGCAAAGGAATAACTTTTCGTCAATGAGTAACTAGATAATCATTTTTAAATTGAAATATTTTGTGGGCGCCATGATGCCACATTTCTCATATAGACTAAAAATTTAGATGTGACAATTTGTGTAACAAGTGTAGGTAGAATAGTAGTAGGTAGTAAAAACCAAAGTCAGCTAGACTTTAAGTATATTCAGAAAGGAACTGACTGTGGTTATTCAAATAAATAGTTTAACAAATTGATAGGTATGATAGGTGGGTAGGTGTCTATGGTAGGGTAGGGTATGTAGGTATCCAGTTGATGGGAGCGAAGTCACGGGGGACAGCAAGTACCTAAATAATGGGACGACGTAAATTACTTCAAAGTCAGCGTTTAGCTTTGATATTCTTATGCAAAGCAAACAGGACGGTTAGTACTGAGACCTTACAGTTACTTGCTGGCATACTTCCGGTCAACCTTGATGTGCAATGATGTGCTGCAATGTACTATTAAGCACTAGAAACCATGGACGTGGAGTGACCGTGAGAAAATCTCTAGATTATTTGAACCACATATTGACGTCTGGGAGGAACTTTTATCCAAATGGCAATGTAGGTGGGATAATAATTCCACCAAGGGCCGGCTCGACCTCCACCAATTCTTTCCATCTGTTCGCGTGCGACTGGCCAGGACGTGACTGGCGGTGGATCACTGTGTTGCCCAATATCTCACAAGGCAAGGTAACTTTAAAAGTAAATTATTTTCCTTCAAGCTCGTTGCCTCGCCTTTATGTCAGTATTCTACATCTGACTGCGAATATGTACAATCTGCCCATCATATCTTATGGGAGTATATTCTTTGGCAGAATGAAAGCATGTTGAATAATGTACAGGCTGCATCAGAAGATGTTTACTATACGGATCTTGTGGTAACTAGAACAAATGTCCGTGCGTTTAAGCTTTTTTGCCATAGGTACCTATTTATTATTGGAATCAAATACAACCATTAATATAAATGCTAATTTTTATCCGTGGTGCCAGGCAACTAGGCTTATCCCAGTTGTAAATGACCCTTTGTGCCTATAGACCTTTTTAAATCTGTATCCTACTTGATATGGAGGGAACTGGAAATTTTTATTTTTCCTACTTCTCCACTATTCTTTTCTGATTAATTTCGTTGCGGGCTCCAAGACAGTTAAATTCATTCTCCGGGACTTCGTCAAGCTTCATTGCCTCGGTGTTTTTCTGGTGGTCGCCACTGTTGATTCTGGCTTTTAGGAGTTGCAGTGATTTGGGAATAGTGCTGTGGGAATGTCCCAAAAATAGTACATAAATATAATATTAAATTAATGTACTATTTTATTAATATAATATTAATAAAATATTACTTTACTAAGGTTATTTCAACAATTTTTTTTTTACTTGTTATTTCTAATGAAGCTTGTTAGGTATAAAGCTATGCAGGTACCGCTTCTGTAGTCAGTCAGCAGTTTAGTCTATATGAGTGACAAGTTGTTGCAGTATGTTGAACGAAACGCGTAAGCGCCATGAAAATCACGGCGCTTCCGTCTTTTTGATCGCGAGAAAACTATACCTCAGAAGCGCTCTAGCGCTGCGTGTTAATACTGTTTTGTTAGACGACTAATTATTGTTTCAGCGCTGCAGCGAAGTTTAGTTTAAACTCTTGTCAAAATGGAGCACGTCCTTTCCTTAGGATAGCTTCTCTAGTACGTAGTACATATTATCTCAATGCCAGCAACAAGAACCGTCAATTCCATAAACAAATCCAAACAGAAATTCATCCACTAATACAAATTACCACAGCTTTTAACACAACACAAGAGAAAAACGTACATACATACAAACAAATTGAGACACATAAAATGGAGAACGTAAATGATTTTTAGCGACCAAGCGAGTTTTAAAGCGACAGGTAAATGAGATTGCGACCGACCCGCTCAGGGACGTAGGGACAGTAAAACAACACGTACCTATGTTTCGGATAGAGCTGGATATTGAACATGCAATTTGATGATTAAAACAATATCTGACGAGAAATGTGGGATCTCGTAGTACTGTAGATATTAGGGAAACTGTACAAATATTGAGAAGGGCGTGTATGGTCGGGTGTCAGATATAATAAAACATCCCAAAATGTGGTGTAAGACTGCCTTTATTATGTTGATACTATGACTTATATATTGGTTACACACATTGAAATAGAGGTTGCATACGTACTACATCACACCTCCCAAGGCAATAAAAAAAAAAAAAAAAGTATTCCTTTGCATGGATACTTTTTTTTTTTTTTTTTTTTTTTTTTTTTATATAAAAAACTACGTAATGTGGTTACAAATTTAATGTAAAATTACTGTTTAAGATTACAGTTGTTGTATCGCTTATGTTTACAAACAAGCGAATTGCTTTTTTTTTTTTCTTCCAAACTTATACCTAAGATTACAGTTGAGTTCTGTGTTTACAAATAAAACATGTAAGTACTTTTTGTTGGCACCATTCATTCAGGGCATCACGAGTGCATATCATTTTACAGCCACGATCGCAACGAAGGTCAGTAACCTAGGTATTGTTGCTAAGTGTACAATATATTATGACTTTATGAGTAATACAACTTCGTTCTGTTTTTATGAATAACATCAATTTTCCCATTAATGTTTACCTCTACATTTGGCGACAAATCTCTAATAACAGTGTAGGGACCAGTATAAAGGTTTGAGAGCTTATTACCAGTTTCATTTTTAATCAATATTTTATCATTTGGTTTATATTCTACAGGTCTTACATATTTATCATATCTGTTTTTCCTTTCTAATTTCGAGTTAATCAAGTTTTCCCGTGCTTCTGTTTGTGAAATCTGTAATCTATATTTAAGCTCAAGGGGATAACTGTCATAATTGTATAGTGGTTCTACTGTTCTTAAAAGGTTACTTGGTAAGTTACATTTCTTTCCATACACAAGTTCGAAGGGAGTAAATTTTGTCGATGAATGTACTGTGGTGTTGTATGCAAAGGCCCAAAAAGGTAACCATGAACTCCATGAGTCTGGTCTTTGATTGATGTGCATTCTTAAAAAGGCCCCTAGGGTTTTGTGAGAATTCTCCAGTGCACCAATGCTCTGGTGATGATAGGCTGTTGAGTTCAGTTTGGAAATATTAAGAATTGTACATACCGCTTTGAATGTCTCTGACATAAACTCCGTTCCTCTGTCAGTAGCGATTTCCCGAGGCACACCGTGCACGAGGATGAAGTTGTTGACGAACACACGAGCGACTTCAGCTGCTGTTCTATTCACTAGTGGAAAAGCGCATACATATTTTGATAGTTCACATTGAAGTGTTAAAATATACGTGTAGTTATAGTAATCTCTATCAAGAGGCCCTACTATGTCTAAAAATATCTTCTCAAATGATGATTGTGCCGTTGTGGTTATTACCATGGGTTCTTTTACCATAACCGTATACTTTTGTTTTTGACAAATAGGGCATTTTTTAACATAGTTATTTATATCCTTTTCGAGACCCGGCCAGAAATAATATTTTTTAATGTTGTTAAACATTCTTTTTGTGCCTGCGTGGCCACTTGTGGGTAATAAGTGAAAGTCATTTAAAATGACTCTCCGATCTTCTAAATTATCTACTTTTTCTATATTATTTAAAATACACAATCGCGGTCCTTCCCATTTAGTCTATCTTTTAACCTCATTAGTTATTTTTCCTAAGAATAAGTTATGGGATTTATTTTTCACGAAACATATTTCATGTATATCATTAACTTTACAGAAATCGCACATCGCTCTCACAAATGCGGCTGGCGTCAGTTGTGATCGAGCAGATGGATTTATATACAACATCATTTTTGCTTGATCATATGAAAATATATTATTTCCCTTATATATTCTATTCGTTTTTTGTAGCCTGTTTAGACTTGTTTTATCAATGAATTGCAGCTCTACTGCATTACTAGGCTTGTTGATTGTTCCCACAATCCTTGCTTGATCTTCTTGATCCGGGACACAGTTGTCTGCGGTATCTTCCGGAATATGAGAAGTTTGTTCTAATCGTTTTATCTGTGCTCGTGTCATTACAAATAAACTTTCGTGCATGTTCTTTAAATCTTTCGATGATATTGGAATTCGAGATAAAGCATCGGCGGCTGCATTTTGTTGACCTTTGACATATTCTATTAAATAGTCATATTCTTCTAAACATAATCTAAATTTGAGTAGTCTACTTGATGGTTCCTTTAAACTAAATAAATATACCAGTGGTTTGTGGTCAGTTACTATTTTGAATGGACGACCATACAAATAGGGTCTATAATGTTTTACGGCCCATACTATAGCCAGGAGTTCTTTTTCAATAGTCGGGTAATTACGTTCAGCTTTGTTTAAACTCCTACTGGCGTAAGCGACTGGCCGACCATTGCTGTTGGATAAAACCGCTCCTATCGCGTACCCTGACGCATCAGTTTGTACAATAAACTGATTTTTATCTGATAAATCCGGATATTGGAGAACTGGTGGTGTAGACATACATTCTTTAAGTGTCTGAAATGCCTTTTGTGCGTCGCTATTCCAAATGAATTCTACATTTTTTCTACACAAAATATTTAAACTGTTTGCAATTTCAGCAAAATTTGGAATAAATTTGCGATAATAATTCGCTAAGGCTACAAAACGCTTTACTTCATATGTGTTTTGGGGAATTGGATAGTTTTGTATAGCACTAATCTTTTCTGGATCGGGTAGTACACCGTTATCTGTTACGACGTGGCCTAAATAGAGCTTTTTAAGAAAGTCGCATTTCATCGGATTTAATTTTAAATTGACACTGCGTAATCTTTCTAGTACTTCGATTAAATTTTTGTTATGATTTGATAAGTCCCGCCCCATTATAATTAAATCGTCCTGATAACATAAACATTTTTCATAATTAAGGCCCGCCATTGCCATTGTCATCATTCGGGCAAATGAGTTCGGGCTTGTCTTAAGACCCATTGGCATTCTAGTCATTTGATATTGACCTGAATGAAAAGCTGTAAATTTCCTACTATCTGGTTCAAGTTCCACGTTATAAAACCCTTGGCTTAAGTCTAAGTGCGTAAAATAAATGCAACCAGAAAGCGAGTCTAATATCTCATGAATATTTGGCAGTGGGAATTTATCATTTTGAACACAGTTATTTAACTTTCGGTAATCAATGACTAGACGCCATTTCTTCTCTCCATTTGATTTCTTTGGTACTAATAGAACGGGACTAGACCATTCGCTATTACAGGGTTCTATTATACCTTGTTCGAGCATGCGGTTAATTTGATTCTGTATTTCCCCTTTTTGTGAATGTGGGAGCCTGTAAGGTTTGCTGTAACTTGGTCTAGTACCGGGTTGTATTGTTATTGAATGTTTATATATAGTTGTCGTAGTGAGTTGGTCTCCTTCGAGATAAAAGATATCGTTATACTTTGCGCATATGTTCCTAATGCTGATTTTTTCCTCCTTATTTAGATGATCTAATTTTAATAAGGGAAGCAGTTTTTTGACTCGTTCTGCATGTTTCTTTGGCTTGTCAAATATACAGATATTATAATCTCTTGCTTTATGTATTTTAGGATTAATGCTATGTACATAAAAATCGTTTTCTGTTGTGTTCAAAATTCTTATTGGTAGCTTTCCGTCCGCGGGGCTTGCTATTGTACTTGCTAAAAATATTCCGTTTCCTATCTGCTCTGCGCAAACTACACAATCTTCTGATATATCGGTCGTTATGTAATGTGTGCTTTCGGACCTAGCGGGTATAGTTAGCGTCTCGTTATGTTTGGTAATAGGCACACAAATTTCTTTATTGTTATTATACATAACTAAGGAGTAATTCTTGAAGTTAATAATCGAATGATATTTGCTCAAAAAGTCTTGGCCTAAAATGCCACTTGCCTTACAGGGTAAGGATTCAAATACGTAGAATTTATGGCTTAGAATTTGTTCACCTGCTCTTAATTCAAGATAAACAAAACCGATCGCTTCAATTTTTCCACCAATACCATTTACAACAAGTTTTCCTTTTTGGATGGGTTCATTCAACTCAGCAATGTGTTTATATTTTATGGCCGATATGGATGCACCGGTGTCGATTAGCCACGTATATGTAAGATTGTTATGTTTAGAGTGTAATGAAATATGATATATGCTACTACATGACATCATAACGCTTTTATTCCCGAAAAAACTCTTTTGAATTATTATTATCATTGTTATTTTCAGATTGATTTTCTCGCGGATTTGAATCTGTCAAAATATGCGTATTTTGTTGCTGTTCCTGGTGAATAGTAGCTTGGTTAAAAAAATCCTACCTTTAGCTCCACGGTTAAATGTGCCGCGGCCACGAGATCTCCATCCACCGCGACCTGTTTGCGATATTCGATCATCCCTCCGTTCCGCCGGTGGCGTTGATTGTCCTCGTCCTCGTGACATCCCCTGGCCTCTGGAATTCCTATATTGGTAGTAATTGTTATTACGACGCATAAATAAAATGTCACCTGACGTGGACGGTGTTGAAACTTCTTCATCGATGGCTGCTTGTATGGCATCACTTAAAGATGTAAACTGTCGTGCTGCTATTATTGTGCTTAGTCGACGATTTCTTAATCCGTCGGCAAAACTTTTAATGGCTGATTTTTCGTTAATAGGCTTCAATATATCGAAGCTAGACTCATTGCCTTCAGATTGGGAAATCGTCAAGTCAACAAACAAATCAGTTATTTTCTTACCGTAGTCATCTATAGTAAGATCATTTTGTTTCAAATTGTACAATTTGTGTTGTAGAGCTGTTGCTGATTTTTTTGGTAACAGACATGTTTTCATAGCCTTTACTAACTCATTAACACTGTCATACTTTGCATTAAGTTTAAGTTTAGCAGACTGCGAAAGTCGACTTTTTAAAACAAAATTTATCAATTTAATTTGTCCGTCTACGTCAAGTTCCGTTTCATAGTATTCTACGCCATCAATGAGCTGTTTCGTATTTGTGCCGTCGTCATTTAGAACTGGTAATAAGCTCAAGGCGATTTTTAAATCGAATTTCGCCATATTTTGTTCAATAATTGACTCTTCAGTCGATGAATTATTACACAAATCTAAAATATTGTCATACAGGTTAACAAAATCTTTGTTTAATTTATTAAATTTACATAATTCCTCGTCTTTTAATCCGGTTTTAAGTAGCCTTAAATGGTCTAAGCTCTCATTGAAATTACTCAGCAATTTATCGGCCTCTTTTAGTTTTTTCAAAACAATTTCACCCTTTCGTCTACTTGGTCCTATTTTTATTAAATATATTCTTATCTTACCAAGGTCATTGTATATCTGTAACAATTCGTCATACATAACTGTCCATAATTTTATAGTTCATATACCAAATGCAAGTTCATATCGCGACTATGATTCCACTGTTGCACGCATACACTGCCCATGTTATAATTACCACACTTTCACATTCATTAGAACACAGAACTCACAAGAACACTAGCCGAATTGTATGATTTGTTACACGCTTCTGTGTTGTCAGGGATTCTTGTTGGAAGCGTGGACCCGACGTTCCTCGCCTGCAGACACGTTACAAGCACCGTCGCGACACCTTCTGGATCGATCCACAGAACGCCTTAAGATGTGTCTCGTTATCTGCTCTCGCGCCCAGGACTCATGACATCTTTTGTAAATTTTAAAGATGGAGTATAGTGCACCGATGAATAATATCGTGCAAATTATTGTTAACACGATACTTATGGCCGATAAATGAAATTTAAATTCCTCTACCGTCGCTGTGTTTTTAACGGCGCTATTTTGATTGAGAAAAACCTCCTCATTAGTTACTTTTGAGTTGCACATTTTTCAAAGTCACTTTTAATATATTTTTCACTTAAACAGTTGCCACACTGAGCAAAACCGATACTAATCGCGTACATGATTCAAGCCCTGTTTAGTGGCAGGGTCGCCATGTATGGTCGGGTGTCAGATATAATAAAACATCCCAAAATGTGGTGTAAGACTGCCTTTATTATGTTGATACTATGACTTATATATTGGTTACACACATTGAAATAGAGGTTGCATACGTACTACATCACAGCGAATGAAAAATGATTTATTGTGATGGAAACGAAGCTTGGAAATCGTTGATTTAAATACTCGTAAGCTACTTAACTTTTACTTACTGTTAATCAAAATGAGTTGAACACGCCCAATATTTTTTTTTTTTTTTATTAGAGGTGGGTTTGCTCTTGACTCTAGTCTAAGTCATAGGTGACAGAGACAGAGTCGACGATGGAGTGAGCTTACCCAGAAGGAGCCTGTTTACTCTAACTTTGAAGAGATTCGGGTTGAATGCGTTCGGAAACACAGATGCAGGTAGTGAGTTCCATTCACTCGCTGTGCGCATTATGAAGGATGTTTGGAAGCGTTTGGTGCGAATTGGTGGAATGGCAACAAGGTAAGGATGGTAACTTGCAGTGCGTCTAGATGTCCGATGGTAGAAGGGGGCTGGTGGGATGAGGTCGTGGAGTTCTTGAGCACACTCACCGAAATACAGTCTGTAGAAGACCGACAAGCAGGCAACCTTGCGGCGATAAGCCAAGCTGTGAAGCTTGGTATCCACCAGTTCCATGTCGCCGATGAGCCTCTTAGCTCTGCGTTCCACCGAGTCAAGCGCGGCAAGCTGATACTTTGCTGAGCCATCCCAAAGGTGGCTGCAATACTCCATGCAGGATCGGACTTGCGCTTTGTACAGGGTTAAAAGCTTTCCAGGCGTAAAGTATCGCTTCACCTTATTTAGGATGCCCAGTTTTTTGGCCGCAATTTGGGCTTTGTACTCAATGGATGCGCCGAAGTTAAGACTGGATGTCAACTCCATGCCTAGGAGCTCAATCCGATCAGTCACTGGAACAGACGCACCCCGAAAAGTAGGCGTCCGATCGAAAAGACTCCTCTTAGCGGTAAAAAGACACACCTGCGTTTTGGTGGCGTTAAAGGAGACCAGATTGTCATCACCCCACTGGGAGACAAGGCTTAAGGTCAAATCTGTCCGTTCTACCATAGTCTCTCTCAAGGAACGAACTTCATCCACGCTGGTTCTTGCGCTGGACAGGTATCTCTCTGAAACAGTACTGTTATCTGCGTACCCAACAATACCAAGCTGAAGAATATTATATAATATTTATTATATATTTTATTGCACACCACTTAAATAATTACAAAACAAACATTAAAAGGAAAATTAAAAGTCCTTGATTTGACCTGACGTAATGTATGGATCAGAATGTTGGGCTGTGAAAAAGATGGATGAAAAGAGATTGCATGTAGCAGAGATGAGAATGTTGAGATGGATGTACGGAGTTACGAGAATGATGTTTCACATTGTAAAGTCGTCTAAATATTTATCCTGCCGATGGTGATCTCTAAATATTTACACGCTCTCGATAATGTCACCTATCAAATAAACAAAAAACGAAATCAAAATCAGTCCGTTCGTTTAGGAGCTATGATGCCACACAAATAAACAAACACACATTTAGACACATCAAACTTATAACACCCCTCAGGCTCACTTTAATTCCATTTGAGTAAAAGAAATGGTACTTTGGAGGACCTTTTTTTTGACTTCGGCAATCTTGAATCATTCTCTTGGGGAAAAGACCAGGGAGGTTGGGATTTTTACCTCACTAAAACCACCTCGGTGATCACCATAAGCACTTGGAAGAGGCCTTGTTGCTTCTTTAAAGACCACCCGAAACACCCTCTGTGCAACGCCTGTTAGGGCACAGCCCTGGGGAGACTGAGAAGCATCTCACTTGAGCCTCGATGTGCACGGCAGCACAAGATGAAGATGATGATGTGCCACCGTATTTCCTGAAGTCACTTGGTGGGCGGACAGAATCCGCGGTCAATTTGGCCGCCCGCAACCTTGGAGTTCTGCCTGCCCATGATGCAGGCAGGATTTTGGCGTTTTAGGTGTCGAGGCGATTGCCTCCACGACGCCTTCTTCTTCGAGCGTGATTGACTCTCTTACGAACCCGCTCGGCTGCCTCCTTCTGGACCATCATGGTCTCACAGAAGGAGTCATTTCTCTCCAGTTTTCAGTCTCTTCCAGCATGCACTTTGGAGGACCTAATGAATGCCACTGGCGGTGCAATACACCGTTTTCCATTGACTCTAAAAAACAAGACTGTCCAGGTATTTATTTAAATCAATATACCGTAGTTACTGTCTGATACCTCCTGTCACACATTCGGAGCAGCATATTACAAGATTAAAAACAAAGACACTTTCGACGCTTGGCACTGGCAACTCTACAGTTTCACAGAATATGTCCATACAACGAACCGGTTCGTTCTTCCTAATGAATTAATTTTCGTTGTTTGCATTTTCATTCCAAATTTAATTACCTACCACTGGCGATGTTTTTAAAGGAGCTTATTAATTTACAGCAGATGTTGAATAGATACGGTTATTGCATAATTTAAGTAAAGAAGATTGGTAGATTGTAGGAAGTCTTAAAAAATGGTTCTCTTTACTAGACATTGTTTTATAGCAGAGATTTTCTCAAAAAAACTGTGACGGTTATGTTGTTTATAATACTCTGTGGTACATTTATATTTTGAATCCAGGCAACACTCTCTTCCTCCCTTCCGGGCCTGCGCACGAGAAAGCAATGTTGTATTTATTTTGTAATTTTCTAATTAACAAGAAATAAACAGTTTAAGAACTAAATAGTGTTTAATATCAATCAGCTAATTTATAAACATGGTAGCAGAACGTGGTTTATAAAAATAAAACATAGATTACAAAAGTTTGAGAGAGATTAAAAGTTACGTACAAAGTCAAGTGAAAATTATTTTGAACAAAAATGCAGCAAGCAAACAACCAAATTATGATACCAGTATTCGACGGGAAGGAATATGCCAATTGGAAAATACGTTTGATAATTTTTTTACAATTTAAAAAATGCAACGAGGTTATAACTAAGAAAATTGACAGTGCTGCTGATGTCAAATTAAAGGAAAATTGGCTAGAAAAAGATGTGCAAGCAACTAATTATATTTTCTTCCAACTATGCTTTAATTTCATCAAAATCACACTAAAAACTCAGTACAAAGCGAGTCTTTAATGCTCTAGAGCAATAAAAATTTATGAAATTTCATTATTGCACAGTTTATTTTTTAATCGCACCAAAAGGTGCCAATCTCAATGGATTAGCTCTATTCAGCCAGCCGATATCAATACTTTTTGTTTTTACGTACGTATTATTCGTTTCTATCCTACTTGTTCCAAATTTAAAAAATGATTGCTGCTAACTCTGATTTAAAAATGAAAGAAATTTTAAAAAGTGATTTGGCGGGAACTTTGTTAATTTTGCTTGACAATATTTTTGGAAATGATAAAGTGTGATACTATCTGATTTTGAGTGCTTCGGCTTTGAATTAAAATGGAATCATCTAGCGACACATTAACTCCGGAAAACATTCTAAATAAAGCCGACAGTGTTATAGAAAATCTTTTAATTTCAATAATTAAACTTCTATTTTAACTGTTTGATATGAGTTTCTTTTATCTACTATTCCTATAGGTAATAGTTGAAAGAAAAGCAGATTATGCACCTCGCCTTAAGTAATTTATATTGCCCTCGTGCCTGTTAGATTAGAGCCCTCGCTAACGCTCGGGCACTAAATCAGGCACTCGGTGCAATAATTAATTACTTTGTGCTCGATGCAATAATCTACTATTATGGGGCGATAACCAATAAACAGCTGGAAAACATAGCAGAATGTGAGTCGGCTTATGACATAATTTGCAAATTCGATTCAATGTACTTGAAGGCGTCTGGGGAATGTTTTGGGGCTGGGCTGTGTTAGCAAACTTACGCTTTGAGCTTTCAGCGACGGGCTTCTTAGGGCTTGGCTTTGTCGATGCAGTCCTACCTTGTCTGGCTCCTTCAGAGGCAGCAAGGTGGCGTGGTCTTGAGGGAGAGCGCAACGGTCGTGTAGATCCTTAAGGCAAGTGCGGTGATTATCCTTCACGTGGTTGCCGCCCTGTTTTTGGTCTAATTCCTTATGAAATAGACGTAACAGAAATCACCGGGCGACTTATCACAGGGGTGGCGAGGTCATGCCCCTGGGTGTCCATTGAACAAGACCAATGATGGATAGCAATGACCTCCTGCGTGTTTGTGCCGTGCGCGGGGACCCGTATGGAGGGATGAAGGGATCCTGGTGATTGAGTGGAGCAGGTTGCACACAACACATCACTTTGGCCCGGATTTCTTCCGACACGGGAGGTCGTGGGAGTAGCTTACCACGATCAATCGGCTGAGCTCTCCTTCTGAGAGTATAAGCGAGGTGCGTGGGGTCCACTGATGTCGTCTTTGGACGGCTGAAGTGGTGGTGAAGGTCACGCTGACGGTGTAAGGGAGGGCTGTTCTGTTCAAGCCAGCCCAAACGAGCACCTGATGTCGCACTGTAAGCCAGCCCTGCGCACCTATATCTCAATGGTAATCCTAACGGCCCACCTTAAGTGGTGGGTCGTTCCCAGTTGCGGGCTCGATGGAGGGTGGGAGCCGGAGAGATGAATTTTTGTACGATATTCAATGGATTTTGTCACTGCCTTGAATACTTCGGGGGTGGAGTCGGCGAAAGCTGACGATACTCCAAAGCGAGGTGCATCTAGCACTCCGCTTGCCCCTGGATCTGCGGTTCACACCGTGGGATCCAGCGCGGGCACCACTTCGACTACGGTGAAAACCGAAGTCTGGACAAAGGCGCAGTCCCTTGGGAAACCGGCTAACGCCGCGGGCCCCAGCACGGGTAGCGCCAATAAGCGGGGTGCACCTAGCACTCCGCTTGCCCCTGGACCTGCAGCTAACACCGCGGGCTCCAGTGCGGGCACCGGTCCGGCTGTGGCGAGAACCGCAGCTAAGACCAATCAGTCCCCACATAATCGGCATAAGGGCTCAGGGCTGCGCGGGACCAGCACTGATCCTTACACTCCCTTGGCGAAAGGTAAGGGGCCGGAGATGACTCATCCCTCTGCCGGCTCCAACCTTTCCAAACACCCTCTTCCTCATCCCTCCTGTACTACCACTTCGCAGACCAGTGGGGCAACCGCCACCAGTCAAACGGGGGCGGCGGCCGAATCCTGGCGGGTGCAAACCCATAAGGGCAAGGGTAAGGGCAAGAAAAGGAAAAGACAAACCCAAGACCCTTGCCCAAACTTGTTGGTACCTACAATCCCCCAAGCCCAGGGTATCAAAGGGGATGGTCTGACGCGGAAAGAGAGACGTCAGCAACTAAGAAGGGGTAAGGGCAAAGTCTCCCAGTTAGGGCAGGCTGCTAAGACTGGCAACCTGAACTTCTCGAAAGGGAAGCGGCCGCAGACTGCGGCCGAAGGCAGCCATTCAGCGGCAGGAGGACCAGCGCAGACGGCTGGCGCGTCGCAGCAGGACGCCCGGAGTGGTCAGGCCGTGGCCAAGCGGGCTCTCAACGAGACCATGTCGCCTCGTGGGGAACATAAGCGGCTGCGGCTTGATCAGTCCGGGCGGACTGATGCGACGAGCTATGCCCGAGTCGCCAGCGCCCACCTGTGCGTCACAGTAACCTGTGCCAGCACGGGGATGATCAGCCTAGAGGTGTCAAACCAGGTCCATGACGAGATCCAGAGGCTGATCATCGAAGAGGTTTGGTCCCCCGCGAGGGAGACTTCAGAGCGGCAGATACCGTCTTTCGTTGCCAGGCCGAAGTTCGGCAATGGGGCGCTCAAGCTTTGGTGTAGCGACGATTACACCTTAGCTTGGCTCAAGAGGACGGTCGCCAGCATGACTCTCTCGGCTAGCACCCAGCTAGTCGTCAAGAGTCAGGCTGAGCTTAAGAAGCAGGTGCGATGCGGAATCGCGATCCCAGACGACAGAGGGGTTTATAAGGACGTGACCATGGTGGGTAGAACCTTATGGTACCAGAACCCCTTTGTCGACATAAAGAAGTGGGTGCTCCTGCGTTCTGAGAGGCAGAAGGCGGGCTGGTTTGTGGTGCTGGGGGTTCCCGAGGACCACATCCCGGCCTTGATGGGCGCCGAGCGCAGAATGTCATTCGGTCTGAGCTCAGTGTACATCAAATTCCAAGGAACGAACAGCCGTTTCGGGTGTGTTCCTCGGGGATGGGACCCGGTAGCGAGGCAGCTTGTCGATGCAGGGGGGAATAATCCCCCTTTCAACAACCCGGAAGCGACAACGTCCTCAGTCATAGCTGCAGAGCCGGTCGACCCCACTATCACCGCCATCACGGTCACCGTCCCTCCGTCGGGCGAGGAGCTGGACGACAGCATACTGTCGCCGGCTTCTGGAACGATGGAGGATGACGAGGTGGGCGACGCTTTCGCCGGTTTGCAGCTTGAAGAAGTCGAGGAGGGCCCCATCTGCGATGGCGAACCCTTCGTTGGCCTGTAAAGCTGTACAGGCGAACCTCCACCACAGTCAGACAGCGACGGCTCAGTTACGCAAGTGGTTGGAGGTTCAACACACGGCCATTGCCCTGATCCAGGAGCCGTGGATTAGGGGCGGCCAAATACGAGGACTGTCCGGTTTAGGCGGTAAGATCCTTGTTACCTCAACCCATGATCACCCTAGATCTTGTATATATGTCACAGGTAACATTAGAGCACAGCTTTTAACTGATTTCTGTTGCAGAGATATCTCTGCAGCTAGGCTGACCATACAGCGTGGTGCCACGATAATGTCGGGTGTTTTCGCCTCGGTTTATATGCCTGAGGCGGAGGCTCCACCCCCGCATGACCTGGTCCGCCTCGTAACGCACTGCGAAGCCAGAGGTGAGGAGGTCATCATCGGGACCGACGCGAATGCACACCACCCGCTGTGGGGAATGGACACACAGAATGAAAGGGGTAAGGCTTTAGTAGAATACTTGATCACAACTAACCTTTCCCTACTAAACACAGGCACGGAACCGACGTTTGTAACAAGACGCAGTCGGACGATTATAGACCTAACTTTGGCGACAGAAGGAGCAGCGGAAAGCATCTCTGGGTGGCAGGTCTCCAGGGAGGCCTCCTGCTCGGACCACAGATGGATCCGCTACGACATACAGGTCTGCGTTGCGCCAACACCACCTAGGCGTAACCCGCGCAACACAGACAAAGCTGTCTACACACGCACCCTTGCCTCCAAGCTTCCGCCCATATGCGAGGAGCTGGCTTATGTGAATACGACGCAGATAGATACGCAGGTAAACCAACTTACAGAATCTATGATATGCAGCTACCACACCGCCTGCCCAGAAACTACCCCACGCAAAACACCGGGCAAACAACCCTGGTGGGGTAAAGATCTGGAACGCATGCGCGGTAAGGTAAGAAAGGCTCTGAATAGAGCCATGAACACATGCGCGGATGAGGACTGGGACGCCTATTACGCAGCCAAATCCAGCTACAAAAAATGCATTAGATTCAGGCGTACCACGGGATGGCGTAAGTACTGTGGCAACATTGAATCTTGCCAACAAGCAAACAGGGTAAGGAAAATACTGGCACAACAGAGTACACCTGAGCCAGCAACACTCCGTAAACCTGATAACACACTCACCACGTCGCCTGAAGAAACAAGACGCGTCCTAGTAGAAACACACTTCCCAGGGAGCGTCTTCGTACAGGTAACCGACTGGCAAGATACTTTCCAACCACCAACAAGCGAGAATTGGCACTATGCAAGAGGGATGATCACATTGGAGAAAATCCAATGGGCCGTCCAAAGCTTCCATCCTTACAAGGCGCCCGGTCCAGACGGGGTGTTCCCTGCGCTACTACAATGGGGAGGTATGCCTGTAGCAGAAAGACTGGTGCCACTACTGAGAGCGTGCCTGGCCTTTAGACACGTCCCCATAGGATGGAGGGAAGTGAAAGCAATATTTATCCCAAAGCCAGGTAAGAGTGATTATACAAACGCCAAGTCCTACAGACCCATCAGCCTGACCTCGTTCTTGCTAAAGACCATGGAAAGACTGTGTGAAAGGGAGCTCAGGGACGGCGCTCTAACAAGACTACCTTTACATGGTAACCAACACGCCTACAGCTCGGGTAAGTCTACTGAATCCGCTCTTCACTTGGTGGTAAGCCAAATAGAGGAAGCAATTCATCAGAAAGGTACCTGCCTGGGCACATTCATAGACATCGAAGGGGCCTTCGACAAGACAAATTTCTCCAGCATCGGTGCTGCCCTTTACAAACATGGCGTAGAGCAGGTGCTGATTGACTGGATTTCTAATATGCTCAGCAAACGAGCGGTTCGTCTAGAAGGAGAGCAGCGGCAAGCCTTGATAGCCAGGGGCTGCCCACAAGGAGGGGTGCTCTCTCCCCTTCTTTGGAACCTGGTAATAAACGATCTCATCACCAGACTAAACGAACACCGTTACTACACAATAGGTTATGCAGACGACCTCGCAATCCTAGTACCTGGGAAGGTGACTGGTACAATTTGCAACCTTACTCAGCAAGCACTACGTATAGTGGAGCGATGGTGCAGGGAGTATGAACTATCAGTAAACCCCACTAAAACTGAATTGGTCATGTTCACCCAGAAAAGGGCACTAGGCCCCTACCGCCTGCCTAAGCTGTTCGATACAGAGCTCCAGCTTTCCAACGAGGTCAAGTATTTGGGAGTCATTCTTGACAGTAAGTTGAACTGGAGCAGCCATTTAGACAATAAGTTAGACAGGGCCTGCATCACCTTCTGGCAATGCAGGAAAATGATAGGTAAGAAGTGGGGCCTATCCCCTAAGATAATACTCTGGCTGTACAGTGCGGTGATTCGGCCCATGATCACCTATGGGGCCGTGGTTTGGTGGCCTCGCACTAAACTAACTACAGCCGTGAACAAGCTACAGCGTATGCAGAGACTGGCCTGCATGGCGACAACGGGCTGCATGAGGACTACGCCGACCGCAGCGCTCGAGGCTATGCTGGGGCTCTCCCCTCTGCATCTGTTTATACAGCAGGAAGCGACGATGGCAGCAGTGCGTCTTAAGGCACTGGGTCTCTGGGGTAAGCGAGAGACTCAACACACCGCTCTACTAGAGGGTCTCCACCGCGAAATCCCACTGACTAGAGCCATTAATGGCCGCATACCCAAGAAAGTCATTTTTGATAAAAAATACAGAATCCAGTTACACGAGGATAACCGCTGCGAGGGGTTACGCCCCGATGAACTGCGGATCTTCACGGACGGATCCAAAACAGGTACAGGCACGGGTGCAGGAGTCTTCTCGGAGGACCTAAATATCCGTTTAGCCACACCACTGGGGATCCACAACACGGTGTTCCAGGCCGAATGCTTGGGAATCTCCATGGCGGCCTCTGCGGTCCTGACGAGGGAGGTAAAGGACTTCCCTATACGTATACTTTCGGACAGCATGGCCGTCCTGCAAGCACTAAACAGCCACACAGTCAACTCAGGGCTGATTTACGAGTGTCATCGGCGCCTGAACCAGGTCGGTATGCACAATAAAGTAACCATTCAATGGATCAAGGGACACAGCGACTCCCGAGGGAACGACGCTGCGGATGAGCTCGCCCGTAGAGGCTCAAATATGGCACCGGTGGGCCCGGAGCCCATAGTGCCTTTACCTTTCGGGTACCTACGCGGTCTGGTAAGAAAACGCACCAGGGATCAACACAGCAAGCTATGGATGGATCATAGCGAATGTAGGCAGGCCAAGGAGGCACTACCCCTCATAGATGGCCGTTTCACGAAAAAGGTCCTACGACTAACTAAGCCACAGTTGCGAGCTGTCACAGCCGTAACCACTGGACATGGGACCTTTAATAAGCACCTCTTTGTCTTAGGTGTCACGGACAGCCCACTCTGCAGAGCTTGCATGGTGGAGGAAGAGACGGCAGCACACCTACTCCTAAGCTGCCCTGTAATCGCTGGCTACAGGGCCAAATACTTCGGCAACCCAGGTACCCTGCAGGAGATCGTCGGCAGCACCAGGGCGCTGCTGGCCTTCCTCGAGGAGCTGGGGTGGATCGAATGATGTGACTGAATCCCACCCGTACGCAAAATACGCGCTTGGTCGTGGAGTTGCGGAAACAGCCCGTCGAAACTAAACTAATCTAAACTAACTTGAAGGCGTCGACATCACTACAAATTGTTTACCGAAACAACCTTGAAAATATCAAATTAAAAAACTATGCTGAACTGAATTTATTTTTCGACGAATTTGAAAGATCAGTAAACGAATTAAAACAGGCTGGTGCTACTATTAGTGAAAGTGAAAAATTAAATTACATGTTGAGAGCATTGCCAAATGAATATAGTCACATTGGTGACTTGGTAGATGTACTACCAAAAGAAGACAGAACAGTAGAATACTTAATGAGCAAAATAAAAATAAAATATTTGGCAGCGAAACAAAATACAACACAAGAAAAGTCAGAAGCTCCAGTAATAGATAAGTCAAACGCATTTAAGACTGAAACAAAGTCAGCCCCAAACTCAAATCTATGCTTTATTTGTGGGAAACCAGGCCATATGAAACGTAACTGTTGGTACAATCGAGGACAACAAAATAGAGGTACAAATTATGTTAGAGGAAGAGGTCAAAGTCATTCAACTCATAGGGTACGTGGTCATGGATTCAATAATCATGGTCGAGGAAGAAACTTTAATCAAAATGCATCAAATACACCGAATGAACACAGTATTTTCCATACCTCAGTTATACAAAGCAACATTACATCAAGTTCAAATGAAAATAAGTCAAGTAAGAATGAAATTACATGGTTATTGGATAGTGGATACACTGACCACATTATAAACAGTGATGAGTATTTTGAAAGGTCAGTTTTATTGAAGAATCCAGTTAAAGTCAAAGTTGGTGATGGCAGAATGCTAGAAGCTACAAAGGTTGGTGATATCAAACTATATTTTCCTGTTTATGGTTCAAGATCATATGTAAATGTGAGAAATGTGTTTTATGTAAAAGATATGAAGGCAAATTTATTGAGTTATGCAAGGATCACAGATAACAGTAACACTGTTGTATCAAAAGGACATTGGGCAAAAATATACACTCCAAATGGCAAATTAATGGCAATAGCACAAAAAGTGGAAAGGTTATACAGAGTTAGTTACATTGAAAATAGTAAAATGCATGCAAATGTAAGTAAAAGTACGTTGTCAGTGAAGGAAAAATTACATCGTACACTTGGACATGTCAACTTTAAATATTTGGATATTATGTGTAAAAATCAGTTGCTTGAAGGAATACCTAAAGAAATATAATCAGAGTATATGAAGTGTGCTATATGTATTGAGAACAAAATGCATAACTTACCTTTTAAGAATAATGGAAGAAGAGCTGAGGACATATTAGGAATTGTTCATACAGATGTCAATGGGCCACATAACACAACAGGATACGGTGGTGAAAAATACTTTGTGACCTTCATAGATGATTATAGCAAATTGGCAAAAGTTTATTGTATTAAGTCGAAGGATCAAGTTGCAGATTGCTTTATAGAATATGTAAATGCAGTTCAAAATTTAACTGGAAAAATGATAAAAGAATTAAGATGTGACAATGGGAAAGAATATATGAACAATAAGATGTATAATTTTGCAAGAGAAAAAGGAATAATGATAAAGGCATGCCCACCGTATGTACACGAGTTGAACGGAACTGCAGAGAGATATAACAGGACAATAATGGATATGGCTAGATGTTTACTAGCAGAAGCAAAAGTAAATAGATGCTATTGGCCAGAAGTGATTAAAGCAGCAGCTTATCTAAAAAACAGGAGTTTGGCAAATACTATAGTAAAAAAAACACCCTATGAGATATTTTTCAATAAGAAACCATCACTAAAAGAATTGAAATTATATGGAAGCAAAGTTTATGTCAGAATACCAGAAGTAAACAGAAGATCAAAATGGGATAAAAAGGCAGAATTAGGAATATTACTTGGATATGTTGAAGTTGGTTATAAAGTATTAATAAATAATAGAATTATAGTTGCCAGACATGTTGATATTGTAGAAGAAGATGTTATGTGTATGGGCAACAATGATGATACAGATTCAAAGGAAGAAAGACAAGAAGAAGAAATGATTGAAAATAACTTACCAGAAGAAACTCAAATGATTGATCTAAGTTGTGATGAGTATGATAATGACAATGAAGATAAGGAACCGAAAAGAACAAAGAGACAAACCAAACGTCCAGTCAGATTTGATGATGAATTCGGATATTATTGTATTTGTGCAAATTTTTGTGACGCTTTGATTCCAGGTACATTTCAGGAGGCGATACAATGTGATGAGGCCAACCAATGGAAAGAAGCAATGGACCGTGAGATGACCAGTCTTGTTAAAAATAATACATGGACACTAGTGAGTAGACCAGAGCACAAAGAGATTCTAGATGTGAAGTGGGTGTACAAGAGAAAACCAGGTAATTTTTTTAAAGCTCGCTTAGTAGTAAGAGGTTTTCAACAAAAGGATAATATTGATGATACATACTCACCTGTTGCCAAAATGCAAACATTAAAACTGTTATTATCTTATTCTTGTCAGTATAGTTTTCATATTCATCAAATGGATGTAGAAACAGCATTTTTAAATGGTAAAGTAGTATCAGAAGTTTATGTTAAACAGCCACCAGGCTATAATGATGTTCCAAATAAAGTTTATAAATTAGATAAAGCATTGTATGGTTTAAAAGAAAGTCCAAGAGCTTGGTACGAATGTTTTAATGATTTTATTAAAAAACTAGGTTTCTATAGAAGTAAATATGGTTATTGTCTTTATATAAAAAGGGAAAACAATGTAACAATCTATATACTTGTGTTTGTTGACGATTTACTAATTTGTTGTAGAGATGTAAAAGTAATTAATGAAATTAAGAAACATCTGCATAATAAATTTAAAATGAAGGATTTAAATAAAGTGAAAAACTATATTGGTATAGATATCGATTATAATTATAGTAACTCTATTACTGTGTTAACATTGTGCCAGGAAAACTACATAGATTCTTTAGCAGAAAAGTATAATATTAAAAATTCTAAGTTGTATAAAACGCCAATGGAACTTAACTTAAAACTAAGTAAATCTAATATAAATGAGGATGTTAAATATAGAAATTTAATAGGTGCACTCTTGTATATCAGTCATGGTACTAGACCTGACATATCATACAGTGTAAGTAGATTCCAAAATTGCTATAATGAGACATATTTTGAATATGCCTTAAGAGTTCTTAAGTATTTGTATTTAACAAAAGATCTGAAATTAACTTACAGACAGAGTCTTAAAACTGATAATATTATAAATTGTTATGTAGATGCAGATTGGGCAGGTGATATCACTGATAGGAAGTCAACGACAGGTTTTATTATTGAACTAATTTCCTGGAAATCCAATTTATTGGTAATCTAAGAAACAAAGTTGTGTAATCATGTCATCTATCTACCTTTGCAGAATATGTTGCATTATCTGATGCTGTAACTGAGATAATTTTCTTTAAAAATGTAATAAGTGATATGTTTATAAAGATTTGTAGACCAATTAGAATTCATGAAGATAACTCTGGAGCTCTTGCTATAGCAAAATATGGTAATTTTACAAAAAATTCTAAGCACATAGAAGTACAATATCACTATGTTCATGAGAACTATAAGAATAAAGTTATTGAAATTGTAAAAATTGATTCAGATTCAAATGTTGCAGACATACTTACCAAATCTTTGGGAAAAATTAAATTTCTGAAGTTTAGAGAAAAGCTGAAATTAGAATAAAAAGTTAGTTATATAAAACTTCATTGTGAAAAGTTATATTAATAAATAAATAAGAAGAAAGTTCTAAGTTTATTTTTATAATTTGTTAGTATATAGGATACATGGTGTGCAAGCTACTAGTTGATATAAATAGTATACAAAGAAAGAATAGGTGTTTAAGAGTTAAGATAAATATGTGAATACATTCTTATGTGTACATGTGTTAGTATGGATAGGTAAATAAATAGTTTAAATGCTTTGCTAAAGTTTATTATCGTATGTTAAGTTAATATATAGGTAAGTAAAATATAAATGTAAGGAGGCGTGTCGTTTATAATACTCTGTGGTACATTTATATTTTAAATCCAGGCAACACTCTCTTCCTCCCTTCCGGGCTTGCACACGAGAAAGCAATGTTGTATTTATTTTGTAATCTTCTAACTAACAAGAAATAAACCGTTTAAGAACTAAATAGTGTTTAATATCAATCAGCTAATTTATAAGGTTATCCTTGTACGACCGAAGTAAATCGAAAAATGTTTCATACGAACGTTTGCACTTAACTTGTAATAAGTTGTACCAGATAAACATAATAGAGTTCACCTGACAGAACCATCTCCTTTTTGTCGAAACACGTGAAACCATAGGCGTCACTAAATCACCAGTATATTCAAAATTTTACTACACATTAAAGGACTTTTCGTAAACCTGTCCTAATATTCCCATTAGATACTTTAACAGGTTGCTAAAGCAAACTATTTTGTACACAAACAGCCAAATGTTGGTATAGGATAAGTTTAGTTTACCTAGTTTATCGAAGGATTCATCGACTTAACGAGTTGCCTAAGTTCTTCCGATTGGCGCCCTAACGAGTTTCGTGAACGATAAAAAAAGTGGGAACAAGACAAATGCTTCCGAGTTTAGGAAGTGTTTTGTTTTCCAGTCAGTAACTATTCGAGTGGTTACCGGTTGGCATAGCTGGGGGTTCGCTCGTGTTTAATGGTTCTATTAGTTCAGGGTGAAAAAAGTTATGTGGCAGGTCATTTTGGATGTGGGTAAGGGATGATCAAAGTTAATATTGATTTACGAGTATTTCTTTTCAACTTAATAAAATACGAAATAATTAGCTAAGGAGGTGAATTCCCTGCCAAAGACCATTGTTCCCGAAGAGGCCGAATAGGTTACTTCTAAGCAACCTTTCATACTCGAATACATCCTCGTTTACCATCATGTGAGCCACCTCACATGATGGTAAACGAGGATGTATCAAGCGAGAGCCATACAATAATTAAAAATCTGTGTTACTATCACTATCTATCTATATGGAGTCGGCCCAGAATTTGACTTAGAGTTTCATTCCACAGCCTCAAGTGCGGCGTCTAAAATCTTGAAGTTTTGTACAATTTACCAAACAAGACCAATAAAGAAATATTTTGTGGAAATGCTGCCCTTAAAGAGGTTAATATGGGCCGCAAGTTTATATGGGTGTGCCAATAGGAAACTCCATCGAGGCACACTATTTGTGATCTACATAAATACGAATCAAAATCAAAATCTGCTTATTTTTGATTTGATTCAAAAACATCTTTTATAAAACAACTCTCTGAGCTTGTTTCTGAATTGAGTATTTGTAATTGGAACCTACGTGTCAAAAAACCTTTATTTTATATTTTTTGGTTGTAATTTATCTTTATCATTTATTGTTAATTTTATATGCACTATTTATTTTATCGTTTATTTGTATTGTTACTAACAATAGTACTAAGGTGTTTCTATACTAACAAAGAATTAATCATGTTATTCGATGATTAAAATAAATTAAATGAATACCAAAGCTTGTCAGGTTTTCAGGCTTTTTTTTACTAAGAGTTTTACAACTATTGAATTCCTTTTTCAGAAATCGGGGGTATACTTACGTACGTTACGTTTTATTTACGGGACCCTACCCTCAAAAATCGCTCAAAAAAAATGTCCTCAAAATGTACATCCGATATCTGACAGCTTATAAATATGGCCAAGTGAAGCATCGGAGCCGGCCCATGTCATCTTTATCTGTGTCGTTTATCACGGGCCAAATAATGTCAGTACAATTTATATCATTGAAATCGGACCGGCCATTTTATAAGCTACCGTGGCCTGGCCCTGCTGAAGCACGAGAGTATTAGTGTCAGTTTACTGGTAGCAAATTGGAATTATTTTAGGTTACATGAAAAATGATGCTTTGTGGAATGGTGGAAGCTATCCACAGATTGCAAAACATTTAACTTACGGCTGATTTTTCAATAATCAGACGTTTTTTTTTGCTAAACATGTATTTTCACATAATTTGACATATTTTCTATATGAAAGTTGCCAAACCAACATGGCATAATTTTTATTACTTCTGTAAAAGTTATCTGAGTTTTGAAAATTCTGCTCTAAGAAACACAGTTAGACAAGCAGATAGTTGTAACTTTATTTTAAACCAAATGTAACACAGAACCACGTACCATGTACCACGTACGAACGTAACCAGTTGTAAAATTATGTAGGTGCCAAATGATAGACTTCGAAAAAAAAAAGTTGGTTTAAGAAATTTTTCAACAGAACCCGAGGAGGCAATACCAGTTTGTAATTAACAATTACCAATGTAATGAAGTTAAAAATACTTTTAAATGTTGTTTGAGTTTTTGCCAGTAAGTTAAAAAAAATACTCTTTCATTTTTATCTTTTTTTAGTTAAAAATGTTACTAATGTATACTATAATTTCCAAGGGAAGTTGTTGAAAAATATATGAATCAAAAACCCAAACATCGATACAAACAAACTGTATGCGGATCGATTGCAAATAAAAAGCGAAATTTTTCTTTTCCTATTTCTTAACTCTAATACCAAAATTAGTAATGCTGTACTGATACACTGATCTCTCTTATAAAGCAGGTATAAGAAATACAGGCAAAAACTATGAAGATTAAAATTAAATCTTTACACTGGCGTCGAGATTTTGCTGGTTCAATTTTCTTATTCAAGATATTAAATCAAGGAGTGGATTGCTCACAGCTTTTATCATCAATATATATAAATACGCCCCGGTCATCAGCAAGACTTTATAATTATAGACCTTTTGCTCCTGGTAGTCGCAAAACCAAGTATGGGAGTAATGGCCCCTTTCCTATATTCTCAGAAAATGTAACGACATTTTTCACGATTTTGACTTTGACATATTTTCAGGCAGCATCACTAAGTTTAAAAGAGCTGTGCTCAATAAAATGTAATTTTTGCTCAGTAATATTTCTATTAGCTTTATTTTTTCCGTGTGTATGTTATTTTTTAACTAGGTTTTTAATTTGTTATTTAATTCAATCAATCTAATTTAATTTAGAATTCAATTTGATTATAATGATAATAGATAATTGATATTTATGATATAATTGTTATCCACCTTTAATTATTATTGTGTAGTGAGATCTAAATAAATTGCTGTGCTTACCAGTTGTTAATGATAAGTATTATGAATGTCCTTGTGTGTATTAAGTTAGTTTGCCTAATTAAATAAATATATATATGATAGGTCCTTGCAAATTCCTTTTGCTTTGTCTATGTTCATACATCTGATCATGCTGGTTATGAGTAGGTACTTTCTACACACTTTGCTTTTCCGAAGAACTTCACAAATAAGATCCATGTATGTCCTTCTGGGACTTCCCCTCCGGGCACTACAAAAAAAAAAAAAAGAAAATGAACTAAAAAAAAGTAAATACAATAATTACCATCGCCGATCGCCGGTCACGCTTGACCTTTTGTTATCGGCTTCTTTTTTCTTTGGGTCGCGCTGACGACCCAATAAAATGCGAAATGTTCGGCATATTGCAGAGTTAGTTTTCTTGCATTATACGACATTTCTATCGATATTGTGATCGAGAAAGTGCATTTCAATGCAGTTACTTGTTATTTGAACGGTATAACTCATTGTGTTGCTTTATTTTCCTGTTGGTTTGGATTGGAAACTTTGATGTGATTTGTTCTAGTTCTTTTAATTATCTTGTTTTCAACCGGGTTTCTGAGAGAGTCAATTTACGGTGTGTGGCACGACAAACAGTTCTATGCTTACAATGTTGTAGAACTTGGCTGCCGCTTGGAGAAATAGGAAAGTTTTAAGCCCAGTTTTTGAGCCGTTTGCAGACCAACTAAGTTAGTACAGGCTTTATTCGCATGCCTGAGATAATTTTTCATACTTGTGTGTAGATCACAAACTATGGAAAAGCTGTGTAAATATGACTAAGTTAAATTAGCTTAGCTTGGATTTTGGTCTGCAACCAAACATACAACTCTCCAAAAATATGAATAACCTACGAAAAGTCTTTGGATATTAAAGTTCCACGTGATCAATAAAAACATATCGAAGAAAAATTCATAATACTTACACAATGTAGGTGTTACATTAATGCATTGTATAAAACCCGGTTTTTGTATTCTTGACCTCCCAATTTCAGTCTAATACATTTTATTATTCGAGGATTTCGGGTGTTAGCAATATTTACACCGTGATCGTGTTTCGATTGTTAGGATATTATAGTAGAACCAATAATTTTCTATATAATCCGTGGGTGGAAGATTTAATAACTCGGAGTAGAAGGCGTCAGGGAGGCAACCGCCTCGATGCCTATAACGCCGAAACCCCGTCTGCATCATAAACCTTTTGTGACAACCGGTTGTGCGCTGTAATTGTACATTACGTTGGTGCACTATGTTGCATATAATCCGATTTCTAAGATATATAACTAAGTTTAAGGGCCTACATACGCTTTAGTGCCGTAAAACGGTAACTTTCTAAAGCATACTCCTCAGTAACAGCTAAGTTAAAAGGTTTGAAAAAAATATATATTTATTATTGATTCATGTACATAATTTTGAACACAAGGTTTTTTCGTGTAAATATATAGTTTTGCTTTAAAAAAAATATTAACAACACGATATTTTTCGCAACTTTTGGAAACTCCTCCAAAACGACTTGGATGTTTAAAAATATTTTTATACAGAAAAATTGATGGCTGGAATTACTTCATACCTAACATAGCATATGTAAATCAAATAATATTTTGCAAACAAAACTGTTCAAAAGGAGATTCAATTTTGATATTTTGGCAACGAGCGGGCGCACGGCCAGTACTGCGTTACATTGGGGCGTATATATCACCTTAAAAGCGTATTAATTACGTAACCTAATTTGACTTGATATTGTTCATATTACCCGAGCGATATAAATAGCGCCCGGAATAACTTGGTCCATAACATACACTAAACTACAATAATAAAACTACTTTACAAGATGAAGTGCAATTAAATCAGCAAGTATCATGGTTTTCATTAGTAATTAATTTGCATACATGCTAGATTTGGAGCATGCCAAATGGCACATACGCCTGTCAAACTACTGTAATAGTGCACCAACGTAATGTATAATTACAGCGCACAATTGTTTGTCGCACAGCGCACAACCGTAGTGTCGAACTACTGTCGCACTTCCGTTTTTCGCACTAGCTTGATGTCGAACTTCAGTGTGTCGCACAAGCGTGCATTCGGACTATGGTGGGTTGCAGAACCGTTTTGTTGCACAAATGTTAATCGCACATCTGTTTGTCACCCTAACGCAGTACACTCTCTCAAAACTAGCAAGGTGAATCGATTGAAAAAGTTTTAGTTTCCTAGGTGATTGGAAAGTGCCTCAAATATCACTGCAAATAGTTGTCGGTTTTTGGTGTCGTTTATTTTCGTTTTTTCGGCCCCTCAGCCCGCAAACAAATCAGAACAGTAACGTGCGATAAGGAACTCCGTTCTAAAAGTAAAACAATAGGACGGAGCTTATTTGTAGAACATTCGTCAGTACTTACCCTTTCTTTGTATGAGTGTCACAGACGCGAGACGCTATCACGAAGCTCCTTCCACTAAACTGTTAGCAACACAAACGTACTCAGATCCTCTCCGCATCCTCTCAATGAGTTTGTGTGGAAGACGTAATTTAAATTAAATCTTAAGTGACATATAAGAGGTACCGTCTTTAGTAATGCAGCTCTTGTCTCGTTATTCAGTGAAAAGGGTCTTTAGGGTCTGTTTAGACGTATCATAACGTCACCGCAGCGACAAAAATTTCGCCGAGTAGACGGTAATGTTATTGGTGACAATATAGACCATCGAGTATGTAGTCTATATAGGTACACCACATAACAGGCGGTAGATTTCAGTTTTGTGGTCAAATATATACTAAGAGTAAGTATGTTTCTATTCTCGTCCTGTCAATCGTCGGCAGCACAGACATAAATCTAACTAGATAATGCCAGTCCCTCCATCTGTATGAAAACCGAGCGTGGCATTTTTTCACACACAATTTGAAAACAAATTTACTTACCAATGAAAGAAAACATTTCCAATGCCTCGGCTAACTTTTTATATACAGACTTTACATATAAATATGGCATAATTAGGCATTTGTTTAGATTTCGGTGGATTTCTGGTGCCGATAATGCTAAATAAAAAGCTCTAATTACGGTCATTGGTCGTAATTTTACTCCGTTTTTAGACACGCGAAGTACATACAATCGCGTCATCTAGTAAGATTTATATCTGTGGACGGCAGCATAGATATAATAAACAAGGTCGGCAGGGTCAATCAAAATGCCACGGCTAGTTCACAAAAAAAAGGAATGTCTAACATTTGGTGTCACCGGGTTAATATATGCTTGAAGTTGTACTGTGTATGGCAGCTTTAAAATAAACTCACCAGTGGTCACAAAGAGCTGGAGTATGAGTGCTACCAGTGGTTGTGCTGTATCTGCTATGGGTTCGGCCTCATGTTTATGATAGCCGACTAAAACGTGTTAATAGTTTAGTATTCAAACAACATTATCCCCATTTTTATCGCTTCTCTCTTGTGTTACGTCTGTATAGACCCTTAGCTAATTAATTGTGATACGATATAATTATCTTTCTTCAGACTAGTGTAACTCGAGTAATGATTTTCCTTTGAGTTATGATTATGGCACCAAGTTATGAGTTGTAAAATATTGTCGGTTTTGAGGACGATTACTTTTCTTTCTAGGAAGATTATTAATTGTCTGGGTAGAAAACTAAATATAAATACAGGCAGTCTTGTGCGGTGATCAAGGAGTTAACTCGTGGAGATTCTACCATTTTTAACCGACTTCCCAAAAAGGAGGAGGTTCTATGTTCGACTTCAAGTTTGTTTTTTTTTTTTTGTGTATGTTCACCGATATCTCCGTCAATTGTGGACCGATTTTGAAAATTCTTTTTTTGTTTGAAAACGTATGTTCCGAATTTGGTCCCATTTTAATTTGGTGGAGATCTGATGAAGAACTTTGGAGATATACAACAGAACTCTTCAATAAATAAAGGCAAATCTCTCGGGATTGCTGCAATCGCATGTCTGTTTATTGTTTATACCATTTCATAACATAACATCACGCCAGTATGCTCTAAAGGAGTACGCAGATCTCTCATTTCAGCGGTTCAGTTCAAGTTTTAAGAAATCTATTTCTTACTAACTTGCCTATTAGGTAGGTACAACTAAAAAGTGAAAAATAAAAAAACTTTTTTGCAAAAAAATACTACCGACTTCCAAATACAAAACTACAAAGTGAAAAATAACTTTAATTTTTGAAGTCGGTGTCCATAACGCAAAAAATTGGCACCTACGAAAGACACCGACTTTTTTTTTTAACAAAAATTAAAGTTATTTTTCACTTTGTAGTTTTGTATTTGGAAGTCGGTAGTATTTTTTTGCAAAAAAGTTTTTTTTATAGAGTAGTAGTTATACCTTGGCATTTTAGGCAATGATCTTTTTGAGTTGTGAGTCGCGTAAAATCTGTCGCGGCATTTACGCTGCATTCGTTTTCATACTAAAGTCCTGTTTGAACCATATGGGTCGCAAAATAAGTGAAATATTCCAGTAGAATGTAAATTACGCGACCCAACAAACGCGACTCACAACTCTTTAAATTACGTTCGTTTGGCCTCACTCATGTAATGATTATTATTTTCTCATTTGAATGTTGTATTTCTGTTTCATTAATACGACGTTTTTTTTTTCAATTTTCTTGAATGCTTTGGCAAACTTCCGGAAAATCGAGTTTCAAAGGAAAGTCAACAAAAAATATTAATACAGGCTAAAAATATAGCATGTTATTACTTAACTTTATCCGTCTTCCCTCCTTTATCAAACTTGGAAAATACTTTACAAAGGAAAAAGCGTTAAAAATAAAATACTTTCCACATATTGTAAAACAGATAAAAATGTACTCCACAGCTGAGATTAATAGCACTGGAGTTATTAATAAGGAAAAGACATAAAACCCGAGTTAAGACCACCGCCCTAGTGCTGTACCTACTTATGATTATTGAGTCAAAAGCATCGATAGCTACAACAGGCAAAGGCCGTGTTCGTGGCCGTATAAGTGATAATTAGATGAATACGTCATCATTACGAATATGTCACTTCTTTTTGAGGATAACTGGAAAGTGGCGTATCAAGATCGAATCAAAGTAAGTATTTATAAAGTATGTATCTATTCATCAATAGTTATCATAAAATTGAAAAACATTTAATATGCTGTATTGAGGTCACTAGTCATATTTTCGGCAACTGTAGATTAAGTACTAGATAAGTTTGTGAGTTTATCATGAAAGCCTGGATTTATAATATAAGAGTAGGTAGTTATCTACGTCGGTGTAACTAGTTACCAACAGTTTCATAGTATAGCATGAAATAAGTTTTTCCAATAAATATATATACAAGTTTTTTAGCTTACCATGCATTGTCATCCAGATCAAACGTGCATGCAAAATTTAATCTTAATCGGTTGAGGATAACTGCTTTAAAATTCAGTTGCAAGATTTGACCTGAACACACATACATACATCGCAAATTAATAAAATTCTTGTAAAATAAAATATGTATCATTGCCACAAACAAGAAGTTATAAGTATCGATATCTTAGATTCACCACACTACAAGGTATGGTCACTATACCCATACGGTTTATTAATGTGAGGTCCATTTGCTGGAGCAGTCTCCTGCTCAGAAGAAGAGTAGAGAAAATATCAGATTGGATTTGATTTAATCCACATATTTAGTCTTTGTCTAACCTGCACTGTTGCAGCGTGTAATTTATCGCTTGGGATTATACGATTGATATTATCGATTAAGAGAACGGTTGAGTATGACTTGGTCTTAAAATCGATTCCGGAGGTTCACCTTGGTAAGTCAAATGTGCATTTCACAGTAATTACTACTCTAGGTCCCTGGTGCTATCAAATACTTGTATTAGGTATACAATTCTAAATGTAGTAGTCTATTTAGGTATTTAGTCTTGGTGACTGACGTACTTTCACAAAAAAAGACTCTTTCAAGATGTACGGTAAAACGAGGTTAAATTGATTAAGTTTGAAATTAAAATTGACATAACTATTTCAATTATATTTTGAAAAATATGAATAAAATAAGAAATGCAGTGTTGGCGACTTTACAAATGATTTTATATTCCCTAATACATATTTTTTCCATTGTTTGGGAGGAAATTAAAAAAAAACGAGCCTATGAAAGCTAAAATAAAAATTGGGTTTCTTTGATACTCCATTGTTTTTTCATTTCAATATAGAGTAATCCCAATTTACAATGTATTTTTAATGAATTCGCACTGCAAAATTCAATTTTTTCTCTGCAACAACTAGACTTATAATTGCGATGAGGTTGATGCAAGAAATGATATTTCTGTTAAAGTACTGTAAGCTATTATTGTTCTGGGCTCCAGATTCTGAATTAATAATTTAAAGTTTAAAGGTAAAAACTTGTCACACTTTGGCATTAATGTAAGGATTGAAACGTTATTTAATACAATTCAGTAACTGCGCATAAGCAGGTATAAATAAAACATTTTAGTTTAACCTAAGTACCTATAGATACTATGTATGTACCTAGACGTATACTCGTATTATTATGATAAACGGTTTTTTTTTTTTTTGTTTGAATATTAATTGAAATTAAATGAAATTCCTACGTATTGCAGCATGGAACATAAATGGCTTGCCTCCTAACAAGCATGAAGTGGAACTTTTCATCAGACATAATCAAATAGACATTATTTTGATCTCGGAGACACATATGACTGATGAAAAAGCAATAATCATCAAAGGATATAATATCTATTACACGAATCACCCTGACGGAATATCACATGCTGGCACTGCTGTTATAGTAAAAGATAGCATCAAACAACACAGTCTCCCAAATTTTAGACAGGCATACCTGCAGGCTACTGTAATATCAATAGACGACTGGTAGGGCCCACTCAACATTGCTGCAGTGTACTCCCCGCCTCGGCATCGTGTTACTGAACAAATGTTCAATGACTTTCTTAATACGCTCGGGACCAGATATATTGCTGGAGGGGACTGGAACGCCAAAAACACCTCCTGGGGCTCCAGGCTGACCACAACCAGAGGCAGAGAGTTGAAAAGGGCCATAGATTCAAACTCTCTCAATATAGTAACAACAGGAGAGCCAACCCACTGGCCAACTGATCCCAATAAAACACCCGACCTCATCGATTTTTTTATCACGAAAGGAATGTCAGAACTGTACACAAAAATCAAATCAAGCCTAGATGGCAATTCCTATCATACACCAGTGATATGTACACTGAGCACCATAGTTATCAGGAAGGAGACTCGAGACACATTGTACAATCGCAAGACTGACTGGGACTCATTCCAGAACTATATAACGGAAAATGCCAACCTGCACTTGTCCCTCAAAACAGAGGAAGATGTAGAAACTGCTGCTTGGCTTACAACCAACCTGATACAAAAGTCTGCTTGGATGTCCACTCCATACATAAAGTACAGTCGTCAGCAGCAGGACAGCACATTAGAAATACGCGAGATGATAGCTGCAAAACGAAGACTAAGACGACAATGGCATACAAGCAGGAATGCACATGACAAAAGAGCTCTCAACAGGGCACAAAATAATCTAAAGAAAATGTTGGAAGAAAATGAAAATACCACTCTTCAAGACAAACTGAAGACCTTGTCACCCCGTAAACTAGATGATTACTCCCTGTGGAAAATCACAAAGTCACTAAAACGGCCACAAGACCACATGCCTCCGTTGAGACAACCGAATGGAAACTGGGCGAGAAAACCTGAAGAAAAAGCCGAGGTCTTTGCTGAATTTTTGAAAAATGCTTTCAAGCCAAATGAACCCGACATCATGTACCCTGAATATGAAATTGACCAAGTCCTTGATAGCGATCAGCAAATGTCACTACCTATACGACTGTGTACCCCAAGAGAGATATGGAGATCTATTAAAAACCTGAAGAAGAAGAAGGCACCAGGTTTCGATTTGATTACAGCAGAAGTCTTGAATCATCTACCGAGAAAAGAAATTGTTCTGCTTACTATTCGCTTCAACGCAGTGCTGAGATTTAAATTATTTCCCGCGCATCTGGATGATCTCAATTATACATATGGTAGCTAAACCAGGCAAACCACCTAATGAAATTTCTTCATATAGGCCTATAAGCCTTCTCCCCATATTGTCTAAACTGTTCGAGAAAATACTACTACAACGTTTGACACCCATACTTGAGGAGCAGAAAATAATACCCGAACACCAATTTGGCTTCCGGGCACACCATGGAACGATAGAACAGGTGCACAAAGTGGTCCACACAATCCGACAGTCACTGGAAAGGAAGGAATACTGCTCAGGTGCCTTTCTTGATAGAACTATATACAGCACGAAGTAGCTAAAGGTGCTGATAGCTTGGTTTTTGTTTGTTTTACTGTTGCATTTCTGTGAATTTTGAATAAGATATTCGGTGTTATAAAGACACGTTTGAATAAGCCGTTAAACATAATTCCTAAGAAGGTTTTCAATTTATTTACCAGAAAATAACTTATTTATTTGAAATAAAATCCTAACATTTTGATCTCCCCATGATTCAAGATGTCAAAATGAGTTATATAACAGTACATTCTTTTATGCTATTTCATTTATGATGTACTATGAGATTTAAAAGATTTTTTTCTAAAAATTTTATTAATATTTTGATTACCAGAGGGTATTTTTACTAAAGTGTACCCAACACAACTTTTTATACATAAGAGTTACAAAAGATTTGCATAGAATCATTATTTTTAATGTAAGCAGAATTGTAATTTTATACAATATTCTCGCGTTTTCAAGAAAATATTATCAGCTCTGTTTTTCTCTTAGATGTCTTTTGGGCAAAATTAAAATGGAATAGTAGTTACGGCAAAAGCTGTAGCAAAATTATTTTCATAGTTTGTATTAATTAATAAAATAAATATTATACTCTTCAAAAATATTAAAATATAGAATCCAGTTCATATTTTCATGACGACATTTTGGTCGATCTGAAAATAAATTTAAGTTATTAGTTTTAGGGTTATTCGTGATCCAGATATTGATATAAATAAATCATGATCTAATGGCATATAGAGGTAGAATTATAATAATTTATTGCAAACTAAGCAAAAGTGCTACAACAAATTAGCACCTTATGTGGGTACCTTAGTGTGGACACCCACATAATTTATTTTGCTAGGAACAAAGGTTGATTGACAAGAACATCAGTGTGTGAATTTCTGGGGATGTGTTTGTTTGTGACCATACATCTAACATAGTTTTGTTAAATCGGGGCAGCTATTTTATAAGTAACTTCTTGTCTTTTAGTCTTGAAAAGAAATTAAGTAATTGCCGTGTAGACTACTACTGCTACTGAAATTAAAAGTATATCTATATATAAAAATAAATCCCTATTTCCCTTGGTCACGGCATCACGCATGAACGGCTGGACCGATTTCGCTTATTCTTCTAAGTGAATATGTTTTTGAAAAGCTTTTGATTGTCAATTCTAGTGGAGCCGCCCAGAAGGCAGGCATATTGTTCAATTCGTGCAAAATATATAAACTATAAAAGTAATTTATTTATTTAATTTTATTAACCTCTGTCTACGTCCTTACAGTACCTACCCATCCTGTCCCTACACTGTCTGATTGACACGTACTTGTAATCATATTACACAGTGTTTTAAATATCAGATTTTCAACGCCTGGAACTCAGATTAGAGAAAAGTTCTCTAATCTGATCTCTGGAGTAAAAGTCTGGCATTACAGACTTAATCATTTTACAAAAAGGGTCTATACCTATCAGTATATCAATCAGTTAACTGATTGGTTCCTAAGAAGCAATCAGTTAATCCTAAGATTGGTTTAATTGAAATAAAGTATGTGTTTTGTATTTTATTATGATTAGGTATGTGATAAAGAGTTTGGTACCTACTGAAAAGGTTAATTACGTAAGTAATTTATCTAAAAGAAGGTTGCATTTATTTAACTTGCAAACCTTTACAAAAAGAAATATGCGAGCCATATATAAAAGAAAAAATTATAATAATGGTCTCACATGTTTTTTTCGTGAGCCAAGGGCCAGTAGCCATCGATTTTATTATTTACTAGCTTTCCGCCCGCGGCTTCGCCTGCGTCGACTACCCGATTTTTTCTGTTACGTTTTTTCAGTTCTTGCGGGATATTGCAAATTAATATCCAAACATATCTTTCCACCCGCAAAATTGTTCGCGTAGACCAAAAAATTGCTTATCTTTATTATTTTATCGAAATATAAAAATTACTTATTATAAATTTACATAAAATGTGCATAAACTGAACTGACTTCGTGATCTAATAGCTAGAGCATTGGGCTTTAATTGCAGAGGAATATCAAATAGTGGAATACCACTTTGCTTTAAATTTCTGTATCATACTACCGACACGATATAAGTATACTAAAGTAAGTATACTAAAAGGGTGATGTAATAGTTATCACCCGATGTGCTTTGGCTGTAATTTTTGTATGAATGAAAATCTTTATATTTGCTTTTGGATAATGTTTATTTGGTGCCTTATATATAGATTTTTCTATTTAGTCGAGAAACTGATACTGGCTGTTGCCACATTCGGGCCCGGTTTATTTCATTTTCCATCACTCTTGCCAGAACTTTTCGCCGGATATTATCTTTGAGGGCTTCAAGAGTCTAAGACTTGTTGACGTCATGCTGTCCAGTTCGAAAATATTCCTTTTAAAGACAGAGAAATACGTTGACTACTTCTCTTCGGCTTACGGCGGCCCGATGACGCCTCCAGCGTAAACAACACACCATGCAGTAACTTTGAGCAGGTGTGATGACTCTTCCTGGCTTATACGTGGCTCATGATGAATTTCGATGAAAAGTTGTTTTTATGTTGGTTGCGATTTAGAATGGCTTGACGTAGGTTACACGCGCTTGGAGGTTAACAGCTATATTGTGTATCTGTTTACTATCTCGAAGCAGAATTTGTATGTCTATATATGATATGATAATTTAACTAAGCACTTCTTTATATACCACATTGGTAGTTTTTCTGTCTGGTGCCAAAATTACCAGGCTGCTGTTAGTACTGACTCTGGAACACGCAACGTAGAATTGCCCGTGTGAGAAGCAATCTTCCCTTAAATCTATGCCTGCCACACTTAATGATTAACCCTGCGATTTATTTATGGTCATTGCAAAGTAGACCTTAAGGGGGAATTGTAGTATTTTAAACTCAAAGACATAGTCAGATGGTATCAATGGTATTCGAGGTATGAAAACTGATTCCCCCCGAGCACATCCAGTAATCACTGTGGCCTCTATAATATTTTTGTGCAGTGCTGTTACTCGCAGTCTAGTCCCGTTACATAGTTTAGGTGGTTTAAGGTTACGCAGCAGCATTACTGGTGTCTCAACTTTCAAATGCAGTTTATGAGAAGGGAGCCCTGGAGGGTTAACGCTGTTGAGGAACTCCACAGGATAGTGAACTGCTTCATCCAATTGTAGCACTGAATTGATAGACCTGTATTCAATTACTGAGCCCTCAAACGACTTAAGAAGTATGTCATTAATGGCAGCTGCACTGTTGTTTTTCGGAGTCAGTATTGCACGTTCGCACAGCCAATCCATAGACTTCGTTTGTAAATCTGAAATATCAGGATTCACTCTAACTATCAAATCTGTTGTAACAATTAATAATACTGTTACATAGAATAGCGACATCTAGTGTCAAAGGCGTGAATCTCTTACTAGCTTTCTTTCTTAATTGTCATTACTTCTAATGCAATTAAGGCGCTACTGTCAGTTGAAATATACTAAATTGATTAATAATAAGTAAATAAGAATGGTGTGTAATAAATATATATTATAATAAAACACAAAATTCAATTTATAAATATAAAACGACAAGTCTATTAATTATGATCATATCTATTGGTCAATAAAACGCTCAATGTCTATGGCTGACAAGAGTGACATTTCCTTTACATTGCTAATTCTTCATTGATACGGTCACGAAAATATCTATTGAAAAGAGGGTTCATCAAAGATAATCGGAATGACTCAGAGGCGACAAGGAAACAGCCCTAAATATAAAAATATAATGTGCCAGCAAGCGCTGTGAGTATTGGTTGAATTAGTCTATATTTTCATGCTTGTGAAACATATGCTTATATTATGCTCATCTTGCATTTTTCCCTTTGGCAGGGCTCATTAGGATTAATTTTAACTAATCAATAAATATAATAAATATGGTCATCTACAAATAAGAGTGACAGCTACAGTGTTCAACAACAGGCTCCGAATACCCATGATATTTTGACCGGTGAGAAACTGGATGCCAACTGCACAGAGGGACGGTGCTGATTGAGATATCATACATCTGGTACTATGTTTTAAGGGTATATTATAGCCCATACACAAGTTAGTTTTATATGTGTCATATAAATACATTAAGAAGCTGTAGTGCTGCTGAAGTGAAAATTAAACTAGTTGACCAAATATAATGACTTTTACTTCTGTCGACCCTCATGCGAAATCATCCCTGCAATTGTCTCATCCTGATCACCTACCCCTGAGTTAGCTGGTGAGTAGGGTGAAAATTTTACCTTACACTGTTATAGTTGTCATTACTGTAGCCAGCCGAGAAGGTATACTTATTTTCCCTTCTGATTCAGGATAATCTCCATTTCCTATTTTAAGTAATAGCTCAGAAAACTCTCCAGCAGACGTATCTCCTCCTAAATGGACTCGCATATTTCTTTTTAAAAATAATTTCTTTATTTTTGGCCATAGGTATGACGATTTTAAGGATGCTCTGACTTCGTCTGCTCGGGTTCCTCTAGGTATAACAGGTAGTGTCTGACGGAAGTCCCCCGAAAGCAACACAGTAACTCCACCCATCACTCTATCGCTGCCTCTGACATCTTTAAGCGTTTGAGTGCTTCAATCCCACCTTTGTGTGCCATAGTAATCTCATCCCAAACGATAAGTCTGCAATTTCGGAGAAACTGAGCCATGTTATTCTGCTTAGATATATTGCAAAGCAGAGTTTCGACACGGGTGAGATTAAGCGGAAGTTCAAAGGCAGCGTGAGCCGTTTTCCCACATTCCAAAAGTGTAGCTGCTATCCCAGATGAGGCTACAGCTAAAGCAATGCCCCGACTACTTCGTACTTTAGCCAAAAGTAAGTTTATTAAATTCATTACGAAAATCATCATACATCGTCATAATGGCACGACTTGCAGCAGATGCTGGATAGCCTAGCTGATTCTTCTGCACGCATCGGTCTCCGGATGAACTTGGACAAAACCCAGGTTATGTTCAATTCACACGTCACTCCGTGATCGATTGTGGTCAATGGCGGTGCTCTCAAAGTTGTTCGAGAATACGTTTACCTCGGGCAAACTCTGCAGTTTGGTAAGAACAACTTTGAGAAGGCGGCTAGCAGAAGAATACAGCTGGGCTGGGCGGCGTTTGGAAAACTTCGTTGAGTCTTCTCGTCGCGTATCCCACAAAGCCTGAAGACTAAAGTCTTCAACCAGTGCGTCCTACCTATTATGACCTACGGTGCCGAGACGTGGACACTCACAATACGGCTGGTTCATCAGTTCAAAGTTGCTCAGCGAGCTATGGAAAGGGCTATGCTCGGAGTCTCTCTAAGGGATCGAATCCGAAACGAAGTGATCCGGCAGAGAACCAAAATTGTTGAAATAGCTCACAGAATAAGTAAGCTGAAGTGGCAAGGTGCCGGCCATATAAGTCGTAGAACCGATTACCGTTGGGGTAAACGTGTTCTTGAGTGGAGACCGCGAACTGGTAAACGTAAGGTAGGACGCCCTCTGGCTAGGTGGAGCGACGACCTTCGCAGGGTAGCTGGTAGCAACTGGATGACAGTTGCCGAAAATCGAACCAAATGGCGTGCAATCCAATCCAATCCTCGTTTCCTTCGCGTGAACTTTTTGTTATTCCACACATAGTAGGAAGGAACTTCAGAATATAATATAGTTTTAGCGAAATCGTCGGTTTCACATAATTCAAAGAACGCTAACAATGTAGTTTGAGGTGGGTTATTGACCTTTTCAGCTATATTTTCGGATGTAAAGTAAACACGTTGACCGTTTTCAAGATGGACAGAGAGGTGGGTGACCGTAGGGTATCTCTCATGAATATGAAAAGCCAACATTCGCCAAACTGCCTCCGAACTGCTGATATAACGACCACTTTCGTATAATTTTACCTCATCTTTTTGGTTTTCTAGAGAAAATGCAACCTGGTCACTGCCCTTGTTAAGATCCTTACATATGTATTTGAATGATTTGACAGAGTTGCAATACTCTACGTTAATATGCGCATTGAAGGTTCGTAATAGTACTGGGTTGTAAGGTACCACCCAACGGTTATCTACGACTACACTTTTTATATTCACTGTAAAGCCGCCATCATTTTGAGACCTTCTTCGATACTGTGGATAACCGTCATCAGCCGTTTGAGTCTCTTTGAGAAGTGGTCTTGGATACCTTTTGCTACAGTTGTTATCTTTCATGCAAGGTGAATTTGGATTTAGACTACCACAAGGTCCATGAATCATGTTGGCCTTAACGATTTCATAAAGAATTGGATCATGTTCAGGGTCAGGTATTTCAGCACAAATAATTTGGTCGATCTTATCAGGAGTTATGGTTTGTTCAGGCCACAATAATATATGTGCATGTGGCAAGCCACGCCTTTGCCACTCCACTGAAAACATAAAGCACCTTATTGGTCCAAATAGATTTCCCTTGATCATGAGTTCCATCATTTTCTTTACCTTAAGATGAAGTACTCTGGCTATAATATCATGACGGTCATAAGAATTCTGACCAGAAAACAGTCCATTTGTAATATCTTTCCATTTCGGATTACATGTGAACGTGATAAATAATTTAGGACGGCCGTAGTGGCGGACATATGTCAGCGCATTTTGTGTCCGCTCATGCATGTACCTTGGGCCGCCTGTAAAAGATGCTGGCAGTATTACCATCTGACCAAGCTGCATAGCATCTGCATCTGCTCTCCCGATGGCGTCTTTGAGATGTATGTAGTTTTCTGCTCTCAGTTGAGCTTGATTATTTCTTATATAATTTAACCTTTCCATCTCAATTTTGGCGTACATGTCGACTAAATATTGGCTAAATAGAGACCTGCACTTGGTGTACCCAAGTGATTATCTTCTCCTTTCCTAATCATTAAACGGTACGAATAAAAACATGCAGCGGAAACAGTTTTTTTAAGAGGCAATTTGGTCTTAGGATCAATTTGAGAAAAATCGATTGAGTACCCATCTTCGCCACGACAAAATAATAACGGATATTGCAGTGTGTCATATGACGGATGGATTTCACTGATGCGCTTCAGTCTATTATCATGGCTTTGCAAGATGATGTCCCGTTGTTGAAACTGTTGACACCAGCGCTACCTCGTTTGCAGTAGGTGCATTGAAACGACCGGGATGAGCATCGCTTGGCTTTCTAGATGCACGAATTACAACTTGAAATTCTTCACACGTAGAAGAAACCTTATCTATGGCTGTTTTTAGCAGTTTGATGTAACTGTTAACATCATGTAACATATTCTGGAGAGATTTGACTAATGTTAAAAAGAATTAAAAGTGCTAAAGGCACTTATAAAACGTCGACAAAAGGTGCACGGTTCGGGTTGGTCGTTTCCTATGGAGAAGAACCGGCAAGAAACTCCATGGTTACTCTTTTAAAAATGGTTTGGTTTTACAATATTTCCATGTTACAGCATTAGTACTTAGATATGGGGGGACAACGTAGGCCCGACTTATGACAATAAGTCGTAAGAAACTAAAAAAAATAAAATAAAAAGATTATATATTATATAAAAAAGTTAACAAATGTTAACTAGCATCTAGAAGACCTACAATGTACACACATTCACAAAACAATCAGTAAAAGAATCTATATAAAGGTAAAAAAACTATAACACGACTGAATTTAACATGTGGCACAAATGTTGTTATCAGTGTTGTAACTATTCTTAGCAAAGGGCTATGAAGATGAATGAAAATCATTGTAAAAAGTCTAATTAAAAGAAGGAAAGAAAAAATGAGATTGAGAATACTTAGAGACATCCACATATTTGTGCCATTTACAAGTTACCAGGGAAGCTGCATGCGCAGAAGGAGCTAAGGCCAAATGTTTTTATCTTCAACGTAGTCCTTGATTTTATAATATGCTTTTTGAATAAGGATACGTTTGATGTAGTTTTTGAACTTTCCATCGGTCAGTTCTATAACTGACTTTGGCAACTTGTTATAAAAGCGTATACTGTTTATAAAAAAAGACTTGCTAGTTTTCCTTAATCTGAATTTGGGTATTACGATTTCGTGCTTACTGCGTGTATTTAAATTATGGAAGTCGCTTCTAGTTTTGAAAAGCCCTTGATTTTTACGAACATACAAAATACATTCCAAAATATAAAATGAAGGTAGAGTCAGTATATTGATCTCATTAAATTTTTCTCTGAGGGACTCGCGAGGACCCATTTTATAGATTGCGCGGATTGCCCTCTTTTGTAGGATGAAAATTGAGTCAACGCCTGCTGCTGATCCCCACAGCAGAATGCCATAAGACATAATACTGTGAAAATAAACATAGTATACTAACCTAGCTGTAGCTACATCGGTTAGCTGCCTTATTTTCCTTACTGCATATGCAGCCGAACTTAACCTACCCGAAAGAGTTCTAATGTGCGCGCCCGTACAGTTTCCGTTATAACTTCAAGATTTTTGCCGTCAAGATTTAAGTTTAGGTCATGTTGAGGTACATTTGGTAAAGAGAACTTTAGACATTTTGTTTTTTCGCATTCAGTAAAAGATTGTTAGCTGCAAACCATTTTGAGAGAACAATTAGACTTTCGTTGACACAAAACATCCGTATCTTGCCTATCTATTTAAAAAATTAGCGAAGTATCATCAGCAAATAGAATTATATCCGATAGTTTGGCCATCATAAAAGGGAGATCATTAATGTAAACAAGAAAAAGGAAAGGGCCGAGAATTGAATCTTGGGGCACGCCCATCTTGATTAGAGACCCGGAGGACGTCGCCCCATTAACATTTACTTTTTGCTGTCTGTTTGATAAATAGTAAAGCACGTGATCAGCAGATTTTCCACGAATTCTGTAGTGGTGTAATTTACAGATCAGTGTGTTGTGGTCGACGCAGTCGAAAACTTTGAAAGATCACAGAAAATGCCAATGGCATCCTGGGACCTCTCCCAAGCCTTCAAGATGTGGCTGATGAGTTTTACTCCCGCGTCCGTTGTCGACCTACCTTTCGTGAAACCAAACTGTTGACTATGCAGGATCCCATTTGAATTGAAGTGAGACAACATCTGTTCCAGCATGATTTTGTCATAGATTTTACTCAATGCTGGAAGCACGGATATAGGTCTATAATTAGAAGGATCACTCTTCCAGCCTGATTTGAAAATTGTTACTACTTTACTGTGTTTCATTAAGTCAGGAAAAGTGCCGCTGTCCAAACATTGATTGAATATGCCTGTTAGGACAGGAGCAATTGAGTCAATAATATCTCCAAGAACCCTAACGGATATCCCCCACAAGTCTTCAGTACTTTTTATATTGAGACTTTTGAACGCGTTTTTAATTGTATCAATACATATTGGTTTAAATTTAAAGGTTGGTATGTCTTTAGTAAAGTTTTCTTTAAGAAAAGCTTCAGCTAATTTAGATGAGGAAGGAAGAGACTTCGTAACCACTAACGGAATGTTGGTAAAGAAATTTTCTAATGTCTCAGTGACTTCTTGCTTATCAGAATTGGTTTGGTTAGTTATTTTCAAAGACAAACTCATTCTGATCGCGTTGTTGTATCTTTCCAGTTTCTCTATTAATTAATTGCCACACAGTTTTTATTTTATTATTAGAAGCACCAATTTTGTTAATTATTATTTGAGATTTTGCTTGAGCGCAGACTCTTTTGAATATTTTGGAATAGTTTCTAACATAAGTGTGAAAAACTTGATCGGAAGTCAAAGATTTTTCGTAATATAAATTATATAAGATATCTCGGCTTTTTCTTATGCCCACAGTGGCCCATTCACTAAATTTCGATTTGGAATTGTTGACTTTAACTGTTTTTACAGGACACGTTTTATTGAATTCTTGGCAAACTGTTGAAAACAACGTGCCGTAATTTATATTGGGTTCGTTTGAATCAAAACTCGCGTTACAAAGGTTGCTAAAAACATTATTATTAAAAGAATTTAGTTTATTTTTAGTAAGTGGTTTTAATCGAATTGATTTAGCTTGGTTATTTTTTTATCTGACTCAAAAGATACTAGTTGACCAGTATGGTCTGACCTAACGCCACTAATTAAAAACGAATCTTTTACTTTACAATTAGTGAATACATTATCTATGCACGAAGCTGAAGTTGCTGTTTTTCTTGTTGGTTAATAAAATAAATATTTTAGGTTAAATGATTTAAATAATGAAATGAGCTTACATTTTTCAGGCGAGTTGACTAACAGATCAATATTTAAGTCACCACAAACAAAAACTAATTTATTATCTCTGAAAAGTTTACTTAATAGTTCTTCTTCCATTGTAATCAAAAACAATGACAAGTTTGATGCTGGTGGTCTGTAAACGCACAAGACAGTATGCCCCTCGACCTCTGCATATGCTACCTCACATAAGCGATCAACAGAGTAAGCAGTGATATCCTTCCTTTCCTTATATTTTAAATGACTATTACAAAGTATCCGGGTACCACCACCCACTGTGGATCTGTTGTACGCGCTGGCAACTGAGAAATTATTTACATTAAACAACATCCTATCTGGTTTTAACCAAGTTTCACAAAAACATAAGATATCCATGTGGTATTTATCTACTAACAATTCCACGTCTAAAATTTTGCCGGAGAAGCGATTTATATTTTGATGATATAGTAAAATATTACTATTCGACTTCTCTTTTGTCGGCTCTAATCGTTTAAAGAATCATCGTTTAAAGTATTATCAGCAAAACTGGATAATACTGTTAAATCACTAAACCTAGTCTCAGTTAAATTATCAATAACTGCGTGTATATTAAAAGCCAACAATGCAGCTAATAAATGTCGACTATTTTTGGGAAGAAACATATGGTTCCCAATCAAAACAAAATCACTAACAAAATTGTTGGTGTTAAAAAACAATAAACGGTCACTATGACGACAAGATAAAATATGCATCAGGTTATTCAAACTAGAAATGTATTCATTTTCATGAACAAGTAACTTGCCAGAATAGGGCAATGCACACAATATTAATTTGCCTAATCTTAACTTAAGTAGGGTGTCAATACCATTAACTATGTCCCTTTTTGTTATACTAAGGCTATTTCCAATAAGAAGTACTACAGTAGTTTGCTCATTCAATTGTGTCTGTTGAATTTTATGAATAAGCTCATTAAATTGCAGTTTATGATAACAATGGTTCACTATTGTATGTTTATAACGGTTATTTAACAAAGATCCAAAACCTGTTCCTAATCTATCAGAATATACTAAGAATAATAAGATATTATAAAGAATATACTTTTGGTGGGGTTCAAAGTTGTTGCAGTATGATCAATGGGTAAAGTTGTAGTAGTAACATGTTGTGACATGAGAGGTGGCAGAGCGGCAGCCCAACTACAGGTGAGATTGTTAGTCAATGATTCGCACCTCTCTGCATTATACTTCACCAGGTCCACCAACTCACAGGCCTCCTGCATGCGTTCAATCAACATCTGTTGACTACATTCATATTTACAAAATATTTCCGTAAGTGTATTTTGCCTACTCAATAATTCTCTTTCAAGGTTCTGAATTTCAACATCATACATTTGTGTACTAGTTTCTAATTTACTATTACATATATTTAATTGGTTTTTTAAGTTTCTTAAATCTTTCCTAAGGTTAACATTATATTTGCAAACACTTTGAGTTTTTATAAGTTTCTTATATTTCTTAATACTTTTATTGATTTTAATATATTTCTTAATTTTATTATGACTACTTAGAATTGGACATTTAGCAATGGTATTATCCGCTGTAAGGTCTATGGTAATGGTGGGCGGCTCACACTCTAGTTTGGATGCATCCATCAGCTCATTGTACAGGTTACTGGTGTTAGAAACCTCTTCGCTGACTTTCAGCGAGTCGATGGAGGTTATGGTGTTATGAGCCTTGCACAATTCTGCTTCTAGTACAGATATACGCTTCAGTGCCTGGTCATGAGTGTCATGGCACTGCTGATAATCTGACACCAGTTGACGGAGATGGTGATGCTGGTCCAGTATATCGGTATGCTGGGAGTGTAGTTCTGCAAGCTGGTTCTTGAGTTGAGTGTTTTTGTTCACTATTAACTAAATTTCTACTTCACTTTCTTCTCGTTCCCGCAGTAGCTTGCTGCACTCATTTCTAGATGAATCCAGCTCCCTCAGCACTGCTTTCAGTTTGTTACTCATGTCAACGTTTGAACGGTAGCTGCCCGGGTCATCATATTGACTGTTTTCCTTAAGCGACACCTGTAATGTGACAGGAAACAGCTAAGTATGTGAAGAGTTGTTAGTTGAAAACTTGAGAAAGTAGGAGGAGTTAAAAAGAAGTAAAATGTTTAAAAACAATAGAAACGTTACAAAAAAAGATTATAAAAATATATGAAGGTATATGAGAAAAAGAAGAAAAACTAAGAACAAAGAAAAGCTATTTGAATTAATTACTAAAAAAATACTTTCCTGGGCAATGTTTTTCAGATCTATTCCGAGGGCATTGATTTACTCTCGCAAGGAAGCGTATAAGATGCCTATCACGTTGTCCAATAAGCCTGTAAATGCCTGTAAACAAGCGATATGCAGCCTGACGTGAAATAATGATCCTGGCTGGTTATCTCAGTAGCACCACAAAGTACGTAAGCGGCGGCGCGCCGCAGACAGAGAGGCCACTCTGAACAAAGCGTCATTTTGCTCACACACATTGACATTGCGATTTTACAGGGAATAATAGGCAATATTGGACCGAGCTCAGTCGCGGCTGTCATGCGCTTTGTGCGGGCATTGTCACGTCATTCATACTGTAACGAGGTTGCATTGGCTGGGTTACCTTTATTAATTGTTACAGTCCGAATAAACTTCTTTTTCTTTTTAATTCATTATTTTTTAAGGTTTGAATGTTCAACAGTTTTTCAAGATGACAAGTTAGAAATTCAATATCTAGGAATATAATAAGTTATTTGAAGTCCATAGACGAAATTGGAAAGGCTATGAAATTTGTGATAATAATATGGTTTAAATCATCTAGCTCACATATATGTTTCCTCCGATTGCACAGCATAATTTTCTTCTAGTTTTTGTACATCTTTTTAGTTCGCTTCTTAAGCAGTCGGATTTTATGATTTTATTACCTTTTTTATTAGTTTTTTTTGTCAAGCTTGTTGCTTTTCACAATTTAATGTTTTTAGTGAGATCATTATTATACAATTTTTACGTCTTGTTACACTTCCAATCTTCGTCATATGTGGCGTCGAGATATTTAATGGATATTTGATGCTATGTCTACCGTCTAAGGCATGTAAGTATGATTTAAAAAAAAAAAGAAAAAGGAATCTCATGTTTAGACGAATCGATATATTTATGTTTGAAACTTATACAACCTACTCTTTTTGTAATTCGGAATCAATATAGTACCAACCCTAGTGAATCTGTAAAATTTGGCTGGCAATTTTCGAAACGGCGGGAGTGGCCCTTCTGTATACTTTCTATTTTGTGGTAGCGCCGTTTATGAATAAAGGTTAACGCACTGTTATTTTATAGTCTGTGGTGCAAATATTTTGCACGTGTAAAGTGTTGTAGCCATAGATTTAGATTTTTTTTTGCTACGCAAAAAGATACACGAAGCGTGCGAGCGAAAAATCCTAATCAAGTACAAACCGCCCAAGAGAAAAAGAGAGAGTGAATGATGTACCGATATGTCATTTTTTTCGCGAGTAAGAGTTCCTAGCGTCCCATCTGTTTTACGCGGCGGTGCATTTCGTGCATTTAAATAATAATCTTAAGATATAAATTGATAATATTAATTATGCAACTATGATGGCTTGTTCTGTGAGTGAATGTGAAGTTACAAGGCGAAATAACCCCAATAAATACACGTTTCATATGTAAATACAATTTTGTCCGTGGATTGTTTCGAACCACATTTTGACAAATTTCTGCTAGTAATCGGCTCAGAAAAAGATACTTACAATAGTATATTGGTTGCCATTGTTTTATATATGTATATTTCGTATATTTAAACAGAAATTTGCGAAAATATAAAAAAAAAAGTAAATTGGTTGTTTGCGCTTGGGCTTGACAAAACGGTGACGTCATGAGTATCGATAAAATTTAATTGTTTTTTAGTGACATCATGACATAAATACAAACTTATTTAGTAAATTTTTGTTATTTTTTATTTGTGATGGGTTTGTTCTTGACTCTAGTCTAGGTCTAGGTGACAGAGACGGAGTCAACGATGGAGTGAGCTTACCCCGATTAAGCCTGTTTACTCTAACTTTGAAGAGATTCGGGTTGAATGCGTTCGGAAACACAGACGCAGGTAGTGAGTTCCATTCATTCGCTGTGCGCATTATTAAGGATGTTT